>CM016567.1:19958898-20397032 GCA_003412495.2 Echium plantagineum | reverse complement strand
TTTCACCTAATATTTTTTAATTTTTTTATCTAACTTTAAACTACTAGTTATATATACACAATCTAATATATACAAAAGCTTTTTTCTTTTTTTATACTTAATTTTGCTATAATTAATATTATAATTCAAAAAATATATATGTATGTAAAAAGAACAAAATGAAAGATAGTGTATATGATCTTTTAAAGAAGAAATATTTAATAATCATTATTATAGGAAAATAACCACTTAATTATAAAACATAACTAATCATATATGTCTAAATGAAATAAACATATGGCTTATTTTCATTTTGGACCTTGAACTATCACGTAAGTTTCAAATTGGACCCTGATACTATCATAAGCCTCAAATTGCCCCTATACTACGTTTTGTCTCATTTTGCCCCTCAAATGCCAATTTTAGATTGAATTTCGTTTCATAAGAAGGGCAAATTCGGATTATCACATATATCAAACTTTGAGCACCTTTTAGAAAATAACTAAACTTTTGGGCACCCTTTTAAAAATAACTCCTTTCTTCTCCAATATACCCTACCCCACCCCCACCTCCCTCCCCTACCCAGCCCCGTAACCACCCAGGCATCCTAATTGCTGTCCCTCCACTTTTTCCCGGCCGCCTCATTCCTCCGGTCCAAGAAACCAGAGCACCATAACCACCCATCTCAAATCATAGCTGTCATGATTTTTCACGCCGTTGTTTGAGTCGTTATTGGATCTTGCTTTTTTCAAAGAATCCGACGCTGGTGAAGTTGTTGATATAGAGAGAGGAATTGAGCAATTTCTTATAAAGGCACTGAATTTTAACTTTATCTTGTCAATTGGAATTTTAGATTAACTTGGAGACACTGCATACATTTTTTGACAAAAAGTATAAATATTTGCCTTTATAAGTGTTATGAACATTTGATATCCACTACTCTGATTTGTTATTGGAGTATAATTGTAAGTTAATGCAGCTATCAAGTTCATGTTAAAATCCTGCCGTGGATAGATGGGGGGGGGGGGGGGTGTAGGGTATATTAGAGAAGAAAGGAGTTATTTTTAAAAATGTGCCCAAAAGTTTAGTTATTTTTTAAAAGGTGTCCAAAAGTTGGATATATATGATAATCCGAATTTGCCCTTCTTTCAAAACGAAACTCAATCTAAAATTGACATTTGAGGGGGCAAAATGAGACAAAACGTAGTATAAGGGGCAATTTGAGGCTTATGATAGTATCAGGGTCCAATTTGAAACTTACGTGATTGTTCAGGGTCCAAAATGAAAATAAGCCATTACTTATAGATAAACTATTTTGGATAGTGGGTACATATGTATGATTAAAAATAAGTGAGAGATTATAAAAATGGACAAGTGGCAAATGAAGACAATATTAATGATGGTAGGTATTAATTGGAAAAAGTAAAGATGTAAGACAATTGAAGATATACATGTAAAATTAACTATTTTCTTAATTAATGCCAAATCTATAGAGTAACAGATAGAAAAGGAAAAAAATTACTTGCTTTAATGCTTTAAAGGTTGTATAATCTGTTCGTGTATTCCAGATCATAATTAGTGTAAAATATCCATTCATTTATTCCTAATTTTATTAAATTTGTTAACTGTGTTAATAAATGTATCCCTCATATATGTTGGATTTAATACTTATCACCTAAAATTATATAGTTGTTATAGTTTTTTCTAATCAAATAATTATATTTGTTATTATAACACAATATATATATAATAAAAATAGATGTAAAACGAGTTTTTACAACATCAAGTGCCAATGAAAGAGGACACAAAAAATTACTAATGTTTTCAATTTGTATGAGAACGATTTGTATAGTTGTTGTAGTTTTAATACTTATGACCTAAAATTAGTAGTTGTTATAGTTGTTAAACGATTTGTATATTTTCGGCTCGACTCACCATGTGAAATTATGTAATACTAATATTTTAATATAGATTTGTATGAGAACGATTAATCGTCCCTTTCTTTGATATATCTAGCATATTTGGTTGAAATTTGAGGTAAAAATATATACGATTGGCCAAAATAAAAATAGAAGTATTATCTAGTTACATTTTATATACTTCCTCTGTTTTTTATTTCTCATTCTAACTAAAAAAAATTCCCTTGTAGCTATCGTTTTACATTTCCACGTATTTCTACATTTTTTTGTTTTATTTATATTATTGAACATTTAATTCATTATTTACTACGTTTTTTACATAATAAATAAAACATCTTGTACTATTTATTACATACCAGAAAAGGAAATATATGTTAACAATTGAGGACATACATTCCAAATTAACTCTTGGAAAGAGGCCCCGGCCTACTTCCTTAACAGAGTGTAATTATTTCTACTATTAATGTATCTATATTTTAGATTAAATTATGTCCAAGTTCTTAATAGGTTAATTGATTAGCTTTTATTGTTTTCCTTTAGAAAAGTATAATTATTTCTATAATTAATGTATTCATGATTTCTTACTAATTTGTACTTATGTTTATCGTAATAACACATAATAGGAACATTATAAATAGAGGTAAAGTAAACATGTTCAACATCAAGTCCTCATAAAGACAGGACAAAAATAACTAAATAAATTTTTTAATAATTTTTTTGTGTTCAACAATGATTTCAATGATCTCATGCAGCCAAATTCAACCCATGAGTCAACTGCCCAATGTGAGTCTTCACGGGCAGGCTCTTGAGAAGAAACTGAAGGAGAAGGCAGTACTAGTTTTAGGGGCAACGGGCACAGGCAAGAGCAAACTCTCTTTGGATATTGCTCAAAAATATTCTGGAGAAATAATTAATTCCGACAAAATGCAAATATATGAAGGGTTAGATGTGGTGACGAACAAAGTGACGGAAGCTGAAACTCGAGGGATACCACATCACCTTATGAGTGTTATTGAACCTAATGCTGAATTTAGTGCAACACATTTTTGCACTTTGGCATCGCTCTCTATGGATTCCATAACGGGAAAGGGGAAAGTACCGATCATTGTTGGAGGCTCTAATTCCTACATTGAGGCCCTTGTTAATTACCATCAGAATATGTTCGACCCAAGGTACATAAAGTTTTTAAGAAATCGTTCCGTATCGAATTTTAAAAACGAATCTGGTTAAGAGATATTTTAATTTTTGACATCTTAACTTATGCCTTAAAGGCATATTCTAAAAAAATCTCTGTGCAATCTGTGTAGGAAATAGTCTAATTTTTTATAGTCATTGGTGTCTCAAGTTAAGGTAACAACAAGCAAACTACAGAACATGACTTCAATTTTTTTCATATTAGAATGAAATCAATAAATATTATTATTCATATTAGATATATTTTTTGTATCACTACCGTTCCAATAACTTATCGGCTGGATACCGTCCTGATCGGTTCTGTGTATATCCGATAAAAAATATATACAATAGAAAAACAACCTTTGAAAAATGTTCAAAATCAATAATATAACATCTAAATATTAAAATCGAATATGTTATTCTTTACCGGGTAACTTATCGGATGGCGGTCAATTTTTTTTACCCGTTCCCGGACCGTTTAATATGTTCAATTGGATAAACGGACAGGGAGTACGTACCGGGCAGATCTCGGTTGTCCCAGCCCAATAACAACCCTACATATGGGTATTTTCTCATTCTTGTTGTGCCAAGGTACTAATTAAAATTGTAAAATTGTGACCTAGGTATGACTTCTGTTGCTTGTGGGTGGATGTTTCAATTCCGGTTTTGAACTCAACTCTATCAAATCGTGTGGATCAAATGGTTGCAAGAGGCTTGGTTGATGAAGTGAGGGAGATGTTTGATCCCAATGTTGATTACTCCAAAGGAGTTTACAGATCAATTGGTGTACCAGAATTGGACCAGTATTTTCGAGTTGAGAACTCATTGGATGATGAAGCTAAAGCTAAGCTTCTTGAAGAGGCTCTTAATGAGATCAAGATCAACACTCACAAGTTGGCTTTTCGACAAAAGGAGAAAATACAACGCCTTATGAATGTGAAGAAGTGGAAGATACACAAGCTAGATGCTACTAAAGTTCATCAAGGAAAAGGAGAAGAAGCCAATGAAGCATACCAAAAGTTTGTGATGGATCCAAGTACCAAAATTGTTGAAGCATTCTTGAACAATGTTGGAAACTAAGTATGAAATTTGGTCGACATGTTGCATGCATGATCTATTAGACTATCTTGAATCTTTCTATTGAAATCTATGAGATGTAGTAACTCTCTTTGGCATTATGAATAAAGCTCTAGCAATAGAGATTTTTTGATCTTTATATTATGAGCCTATATACATTTCAATTTTATTAGTGGAGTACGTGGATGTGTCGTACGTGCCAATTATGATTAATTGATACATTTCTCATATTATTTTAAAATTTTAATTATAAAGGGCGTTTTAACTGTTTTATTGGAAAGTTGGTAAATGAAGGACACCACTCTAGCTTAAGAGCATTCATACTAGATGCCTTATAATTTTTTTCTAAAAATTAATTCTCTATATCACTTTACTAACTTTAGGTGCTACTATTTAATTTTTATGTAAAATTAGATTAGATTCTTTAATCTATTTCTCATACTAATAAGAAAAGAGGGGGAGGAGGGTGATGGAAGGGAGAGAGAGTGTGTTTTATGTAAGGAAAGTGAACTTGAGAAAGTGTATAAATACACCATGCCAACCATCACTCTAAATTTTTTTGGTGAGTCATGTGAAGTGGGAAGACTAAAAAACTTGCTTTTTGTTTATTCCCTTTCTATTGTAAAGCTAAGAAGGTTTTTAAGTCTCCTAGGGCAAATGTTGTTACTAATACTTAATAGACATTGCATGTAAGTATTTAAAAATATTTAAATATGATAACAAAACACCATTTTTCATTTAAAAATAAGAAATAGTAAAATGATTTTGAGTAGATTTTAAGGAGCGATATCTAAGAATATCCATAACAACAGTGAGCTCCTCATGACACTATTATTATTTATCCAGAGCAAACATTATTATTTCATGCATTTTTATGTTATATAGATATATAAATGTATAGCCAAAATGAAAGAAACACTAATACCTTATATAGATATAGCTAGATATCAAAGAATATAAAGAAATATAAAACTACTAGAAATCGAAATATAAAGATAGGCCAAACTAGTTAGTTCATTTTCATATCGGAAATGGTTTTGGTTGACCTGTTAAATAGTTTATTGTTAAAATGGTCCCAGTATATAGGAGTCTCGTTCAATTTGATTCCCGGAAATAGTATTATTGCAGAAATGATCTCTGAAAATGTGTATAATAGTGCATTTTGGTCCCTGTTCAGTTAACATTAATGATTTTCACTATTTTCCTCTGAAAATCGTCAATGTTAACGGATCAGAGACTAAAATGCACCATTATATATATGGTTGGGACCTCACTTACCTTTCCTCCAATATCACTACTTGATCACCTTTTAAAGGGTCTCAATATATTACTCACCTTTTAAAATTTTTCTCAGTTGGTTTATCAGTCATTTTCCGTCTGATCGACGCCAGGTCAACGCACGTGATGACCATTAGTAAGGGTTTTTTGGTTTTTTCATATCGCAATTAACCAAAAGAAATTGAAAATTAGAAATAAACTCAAAACCGACCCTTAATTTCGACATGAAAAAGGCGAAAAAGCCCTTAATAATGGTCATCACAAGCGTTAATCAGCCGAAAAATAGCCAATAGACCAACTGAGACAAATTTTGAAAGGTGACTGATCAACTGTGACCCTTTAATATGTAAGTGATTAACTGGTGATATTGAGGAAAGGTAAGTGATGTCCCCCGCCATTAACTCATGTATATATACATTCAGGGACCATTTCCGCAACAGTGCCACTTTCGAAACTAAACTTCACCATGCCCCCACTTACTGAGACCATTCCAGCAATTAACTTACTGGGACCATTCCAGCAATTAACTCTAACGGCTAAATACATGTGCAAGTAAGATATATTAGCTAAGAGGCTATGCGGATTAATTTTTCATTTAGTTAATATTTATTTGTTGAAAAAGCTATTGATAAAATAATAAATTCTGATAGTAAAGTGAATTCAAATGATATATTTATGTAAATATATATATATACATTATATATATGTATTTGAATTAAACTAAAATTTTGAAATAAGATTTTTTTACAAAAAGTTAAATTTTTATATAAATTATTTACATCATTTGATATTATTTATAGAAATATCTAAATTTTAGATCTAAAAAATGAATAGACAATTGTAATAATCTAACACGTTGAAAGTTTCACTTATATGTTATATATATGTACATTTGCAAACAAATTATGAAGTAATTATATTAAGTCAATATATAATGTTATATTATTCTTTTTTTAAATATATATTTTATAGAGAACTAATGAAAATTTTTAGTTTCAATTTTGTAAGAAAAGTTGAAAATTTAAACTTATTTTGATCTTCTCATTGTTGATAATGATTCCTTCAAGGATGTGCGAGCGAGGAGCCCAACTGCGAGGAGCCTAACGGAGAATCAGATCTTCGTAGTTCCCTTACCTAACTTATCTAAAAGACTAATAGTTACAAAACAGTCTTCGAACTCATTTCAATAAGTCTTCTTTTGGCATCACTTTAGCAAAAACATTCGAGCTCCTACAAAAGAATAAGAACCGGTTAAAGTTCAGTTAGTTAAATACAACTTGATTATCTTCTACATTACTCAATCTAGTAGATAAAAAATAAGATCCTATAAATTATAAATGCTAAATATAATCGAAGTCACAAAGAATTACCAATGGGCTATAGCGATATGGCATCGAAGAGAAGATCTCTCATAAGCATACCCAAAACTGAATACATTACACTTGTGATCAAATGAACTAGTACGTAGCTCTCAAGATTTACATAATCACACATGTTAGTAATGTAAAAAATAACAAATTATGTAACATATAAATATGATTGAGCTAAAGCTTTTAAGCGCAAAAATCAAAAACTTAGGTACTTACTTCGAGAGCTATGTAACCCACAGTTCCAATATTTACTGTAATATCATTTGAATTGTCTTCAGTTCTTGATATTCCAAACTCAATTATCTTGACTTAGCCATTCTTGTCAACTAGCATGTTGGTCAATTTTATATCTTTATACATAATATGCTTTGAGTGTAGGTAACTCAATCTACACAGAAACACATAAAAGATTTGCATGTATGGCAAAAAATATACACTAACGCATTATACATTACACTGAATCATTAACATGTCCTAATATCTTTGAATAAGGGTGCCTTCTAATGCAAATTGAGTGACCATGTTGATTGGCAAATTTTTCGTCTTTTGAGGTATTGACATATGGTTCCTCGTAGAAATTCAGAAACTATGCAACAATAATCTTAACTTTTGTCAATTTTTTCTTGAGCTTCATGTCCACTTCTCTCATGTTTTTCATGCCACCAAGAAACACGAAAGATAAAATTATCATATTAGGTCTTTATTTAGTTGACGATAGAATCTTAACCAGAAAACTTCTATGACCAATCTTCAAAACAAAGTTATTTTTTCACGGCTCAACACTATTATAGTATGAATTTCGTTCTACGGTTCTACATACCATGTAATAACAGATAAAGTCCCAATAATTAGTTAGCATGGTGCTAACTCTAATCTAGATCATTATACCTTAATATTTTGAGTTTTGTTAATCTTGTGGCTCATATTAAATAAGGACAAGATTGTCACTTGTCTGAATAACTTTTTTGTTTTTATAAAATCGAACCGTGTGCCCTCTAAAGTTTTGCTTACAGTTATGAGTTTGGATGAATATTTGTTCCTTTACACTATTTGGGTAAGAAATATTTCTTGCCTTGTTGTATTTGTATGACAAATATTTTTAATTGATAATATTTGATTTTGATCCCCTTTTTTTGTTAATTACAACACATCAATTTTGTTTCCTTTTCTTCATTTGTTAGTTAACAATAAAACATGTCAAATTTATTTTAATCAAATTTTTTATTATTTGTGCAGATTTCTTCCATTCTTTCATTCTTTTTATTTAATTATGTTTCCTTTATTGTTGCTTTTTGTTAATTTTAACAACAAACTATAATGATTCTTGGACACTATTCTGTTGTCTTCTAATCAAAACAACAAAATCACTGGACATTAATCTATTGTATTTTAATCAATACAACAAATTTATTGGACATTATTCTATTGCATTCTAATCAATACAACAAAACCGTTGGACACTGTTTTATTGTACTCTAATTAATACAACAAAACCATTGTACAATATTCTATTGTATTTTGATCGATACGATAAAATCATTCGCAACTATTCTATTCTAATTAATACAACAAAACCGTTAGACTCTACTATATTGTATTATTATCAATACAATATAACCATTGGGCATTGTTCTATTGATTTTAAACAATACAACAAAATCATTGAACACTATTCTAATATATTATAACCAATACAACAAAATCATTGAACACTATTCTATTGTATTCTAGTTAATACAACAAAACCATTGGATATTGTTCTATTGTATTCTAATCAATACAATTATTTGGTCAAATTACATAATGAGACCAAATATTTTAAACTAAACTTTGTAATTATTTGGTCAAATTACAGAAAATTACTTCTAATTTTGATATTATATATACTTCAAAAATGTCAATTTATTACAAAGAAACAAAATCTAAATACTTCTAATTTTTATGCTAAAGCTTTAAAAAAACCAACTAGGTAATGTATTTCAAGCAATCAACATATTTTTTATATAACTTGATTTTTAACCACATGCATATATCGATTGTAATATTTGAAGGAGAAAAAAATACCTTCTTTAACTCTTGCAGAAATTTTGAAAAAAAATTGAGGTATATTTGTTTGAACTATATTTTTTAGGAACTAGTATACCTCTATTTGTAGAAATTTTCTTGTAAAATGTAAAAGGTTTTGATTTTGTGGTTTAGTAAAAGAAATGTGTATTAATTAATGTAGGAGAGAATAAAGGAAGTTTCCATATTAAGATAACATCGGCAAAATGATAATTATACCCATAATTAGCACAATGCTAACTATTTTGAGTTGGTTAATTGGAGATTGTCATTATTTTTGATTTTAATAACTTTAAATTTCTATCTAATATTCTAAAGTTATATGTTTTACCAATAGTCAATTATTGTGTGCCTATGATTGATAACACCCTTCGATCGAATATCAACGTTCATAATACATTCATTGTATGTTATCGTATATCCATGACCGGCTTCGAAAACTATTGTAGAACTAAGCTTATGTCTTTATTTTCAATAACAATAGTAGTCATTTGCTTAAAACACTTTTTCTACAATAATTTTCACTTAAATTAATAATATACAAAGAACATGTAATAAAATTGTCCTGCTTATAACCAGTAAAATACAAAACCATGTAGACTCAAACAATGATGAACTTATTCCTCTTTAGGTGTGTCATTATACAATCAATAATTGCCATCTCCAAACAAAGCCAACATCTCAATGACTCTTTTTTCAACTGTTCCCATTCAATTTCCATGTCTCTCAAAACAACAATATATACTCACACTCACACATCACTACATCACTATTTTCACATCCCAAAACATCATCAAACACCAACAAAAACAACCAAAGCCAACATTTTCCTCTGTTTTCTCTCTTCCATTACTCACTCTCTTTTTGCAGCTTTTGACCCTTGTGCTATAGACACCAAACAGAATCCAACATCATTCCTCATCTCTCCTTGTGTTTCTCAATCTTCCAAACCTTCATTTTCTCTACACTCTTTACTACATTATCTTCTGCATTCGTATTTGAGTACATTGGACCACATACATTACACCTTAAAATGGATAAATATTCTTGTAATGTTTCTTCAAACCCTTCATTCTCTTCAACACTTCTTGAAGCAATTTATCGCTCAATCGACGAAGGCGAAGACGAAATTTCGGTTTATAGAGAAACCATGAGGAAGAAGCAGCAGAGCAGACTTGGGTTGGAAGATGAGGAGGAAATGGCTAACTTACAGAAGCTAAGGATGATAGAGAAATGGATGGAGAAAAAGGGAGAAAAGGTTGTGTGTAGGAGAAGATCTTTAGCTGATTTTGTACCAAAAGCAAGAAACAATAACAACCCTCAAGTTTTTTACTCAAACTCAAGCTGGAGTTCATCTGATTCAAGCAGTGGAGGTGGTTTTTCATCTTCTGAAGCTGAAGATTCTGGTTTTTCAGTTACAAGAAACAGGTCATCTTCATCTTCTTGTTATGGTTTGCAAAAGCCTAAGCCTATAAAAACCAAAATTTGGGGTTCAAAAAGGAGTTCTGCATCGCTTAGGCGCCCCGTTGAACAGTCCGTTAGAGGGTTAAATCACGATGATCTAGAGTTCAGACAACGAGGGTTAAATCACGATGATCTAGAGTTCAGACAACGGGACGAAAAGGTTAAACAAGGAGGGTTGGAGAAAACAAAGTCCAAAGCCTTAAAAATATATGGGGATTTGAAAAAAGCTAAGCAACCAATTTCTCCAGGTGGAAAACTTGCTAGTTTCTTGAATTCCATGTTTTCTACAATGCATGAGAAAACATCAAAATTTGCAGCAGAAAAAAATAAAAAATCCAAGTCTGCAAATGCATCAACATGTTCATCAACTTCTTCTTTATCAAAATCATGCCTGAGTAAAACACCTTCATCAAGAAGCAAATTGCTAAGCAATGGAGCAAAAAGATCAGTGAGATTTTATCCAATTATTAATGTAATTGTTGATCAAGATTGTCAACCATGTGGCCTCAAGAATTTGCATGAAGAAAAACCAAACTATGAGTCACTCAAACATGTAAAATCATCAATCAATGAAGAGCTCAAGATTTATAATTTTGAGAAGAATTTGCAAGTTGAAAAAGCTGCAAAAGATTTCTTGAGGAATTATCAAAAAAGGGTTGAGCTTGATTTTGACTTAAGATCAATTCATCATGATAAAAATGAAGTCTTTATTGAAGAAGTTGAAGAAGAGTTTGATGATGCAATCAGTTGTTCTAGCTCTGATTTGTTTGAGCTTGATAATCTATCTGCTGTTGGAATGGAGAGGTATAGAGAAGAATTACCTGTGTATGAAACTACTCACTTTGATACTAATCAAGCCATTGCAAATGGCATGATTTTGTAATTTCGGGACGTAGGCAAATCTAGGAAGTAATTCTTCTGGTTGCCAAATTTTTCGAACAAAAGTTATATAAGGTATAATAAGTCTTAAATGTGAAATTATGTTAGTTTAGTTATTGGTTTGGGGGTTTATTATTTTATGATAAATGGAATTTATGGTATTCAATGTCCTAGATCAATTAATTTACAATTTCATGAATGGGTCATTTTCTTCTTCATATTTTTCTTGTATTTTGCTCTACTTGTGCAAGCATCAAACTAACTTGGCTCATTTCGGATGAGTTGAGGCTCGAAGCTCGACTGAATCTAAGTTGAGTCGAGCCTCGAGCTTGCGGCGAGACTCATTATATTTGGTCTAGATGTCATGATAATAACGAAAGAGGAAAGGTAGATGGTGAAGATAATCAATGGAGTGATTATAGGTAGATGGAAAGCGTGGGAAAGTAAAGGTGAAGCAAGCAAGTAGAGATACTGTGATCGCATTCACGTACACATGCTTTTGCTTTTGATGTTGTTTTTTGTTTTGATCCATATGTGACAGGGAATGTTTCACTATTATTTTTCCAAAGATTGATAATTGTAAAGTTTGATAGCAACAAAATGGCTAGTTGAGGTTTCCTGTTCGAGTTTGCTAGCAAGAGGTCAGAGAGAAGATTTTTCTCACTAATTTGAAGTTCTTTATGTTAATTGTCGTTTCCTTGAGTTTACGAATTGTGTTGTTGATTGAATAATTGTGAATATATTGGAATAATATGTATTAATAAAAAAATTCTGTAGAAAAAGAAAAAGATCACCAATAATGTTAATTGAAGGGTAATATTCAGCAAAAATTATTTGAATTGCAATTGTGTACACGACTACGTTCTTTAATGAAATCAAACGCATTTATTTTTATATTAAAACACTGAAGGAACGTAATTTGTATTAGTGCTATCAAAAGAATTGTAATGAAAATATATTTGCCTATAATATTTATAAATTAAATGTTAATGTTGAGTGGGTTTGATTTTGGTAATTTTGTTTCTTGGTAAAAGTAAACGAATTTTAAATTCAGGTCGACAGGTGCATGTTTAGATTTTATTTATTTAAAATATTAAATATATGAAAGAAATTGGTGGTGAATATTTTCAACTTTCAAAAAAGGTAGAAAGGGGGTAAATATTGGGATGATGAATTGAAGGTAAAGGTAAAGAGAACAAATTGAAGATGGATGCTGCTTCAAAAGCACAGGACATCAAATCTACTATTTGGATCTTATGTTGGATGGACTGATTATTCTTTAGTCCCCATGTTTGAAAATGAAATACACTTCAAAAATAAATTATTATTATAAGACTATTACAAAATGGACATATTTTGAAAAATAAATATTTTATGCCACATCACATTATTATCTTATTATGTAATTAAATATACTCACCTATTTTTACATTTAACAATAAAAAATATTTCACAAAATAATTCACTGATTCACTTTTTCATATCACCAACATATACCCATCATATATATATATTACGTATAACTCTTTAAGATATTAACGTAAAAACATGTCGAAATAGAATTCATATAAAAGTCTTGACAATATAAAAATATAGGTAAAGAAATCAAAGAACTTTAATTGAAATAGACTAATTAAAAACAGAAAGAAAAGATGTCGTATGACACGTGTGGCATATATGTTGGTGGCTCCTAACCGTTTCCAATTCAAAATTATATCCCACTCAATTCAATTATCCCTGATATTACCTCACACTCAAATTACTCACCAGTATTAATTTGCTTTTTTACTTTCTCTTCCCGTTAATCTCTACTTGGATAATGTAATGAACTATTGTTTCATATACAATTTCATCATAAAATACTCGAATAGCCTAATAAAAAAGCTCATGTTAATGACTAGAAGGTTCTGAATTCGAATCTCATCTCATTATATATAAAAAAAGAGTTTCATCATGTGCACATAACTAAGTTAGTTTCTACTTTTTAGGACAATTTTATTAATTTTCAATAGATGGTGGAATCTTTCTTTCTATTTTTCTTGTTATTCCTCGGTTTTCCCTTAGATTCCAAAGACTCAACTATTGAGCATTTGCCAAAAAGAAAAATATACTTTTTATGTTCCTAAATGATTGGTACATTTAACTTTTGTGATCAAATTTTATAAAATATGGTCAAGAATTATCATTAAACGATAAGAAATAATATATTCATGTGAAATCTTGTTATATTCATCTCAATATATATTTTTGAAATATCAAATCTTTTATATTTTTTCGCATGTAGAATAATAGATATTTATATTTTAAATCGTATTTTGTTGACCATGAAAGTTAAAATGATCAATCATTTAGGGATGGAGATAGTATTAGAATAAGCGCTAAACCTATTTTCATTTTCAGCTAAAAAAATTTGTCAGAAATTTTTGACAATCTTACACTTATCAAGCATATGTAAAATGTGTCAAAAGTCCATTTAACGAAAGTAGTATGTGCTCAAAAGTCTATCCAACACACGCAGCTTGCACTTAAAAATATATTCAATGTATATAAGTGGTCAAAAGTCCGATTTACTGAAATTTATATCCAACAACATTTCATACGTTCGATAGATTTAATTTTTTAACACCCACTACGTACATTCGGTAAAAATTTAAGTACACACTTTATGCATTTTTAATATTGAGTGTGCTTGGTAAGGATAAAATCGTCAAATTATCCTAACGTGGAAATTTCTAGCGGGTAAATATATGCACCCTAGAATAAGTCATCAAATTTGTGTAATAGCAATGTCTTCACAATGTACATACAATTTAATTTAATTGACGTTTTTTACTTCCTTCACAAATCAAATATTATAAGAAGGAAAAGGGACTTCCTCAAGATTGGTGTTAATGGCACCAATAGTTCTGGTAAGTAAGTTCAAATTGTACTTTTGTCCCTGAAAGTATATATTTGATTCATTTTTATTCTCAAAATTGATCGTGTCGTTAGAATTTGACGTTTTGTAACATTTTTCGGGTCAAATTGCAATTCTTGGAAATCTGGGTGACTTTTTGTTGTTTTTTTTCGCATTAACTAAAATAAATGGTAAAAATCTTGATCGTTCTTTCCAAACCATTCAAATACTTTAACATCAATTTTCTTCATGTTTCTAATGGTTTTGGACTAAAAATTACCCTATATTTTCAAATATTTCATTTTAGCTCAAGAAAAGTTAAAAAAGAAAAAATGTCACTTCTTAACGACACCATTAATTTTGAGATTAAATGTGAACTGGATGTACACTATTAGGAACTATTATTATAACAATGCGAGAAACTGAAACACAAATACAACTTGATCCACTTATTAATTTTATTACTGAAATTAACTCCCAAAATCGCAAGTAACAAAAAAATTTACAAGTTTAACATTGCTACATTTACAATTCTGATCTATTACAATTCCAAAATCCATTATTACATTAGACCTAATGTCACTGTTACTTACGGTTCCATCCACGTACAACGGTACATTCCTTAAGTTTCATATTTTAGAAACTCTAATCACCTAAGGAAACGACATATATATTTAAATGATGAATCATATAATTAACAAATAAAATGTTTATTGATATAAAATTAATAATACAATATATTATTATCTGGACGCTTATGTAATACTATAGTTATTTATTACATAAATTATTAGCAAGTGATCATAATTATTAAGATATAATATTCTCTAAATAATAAAATTTCTAAATGGGACACTAAGATTAGCAGAGTAACAACATCGGCACAATATATTGGAACACTTAGCTTCAAACAACTAAACTACTAAAGATCCACAAATGTTAACAGTTGGATATGGTAATTAACCTAACCTTTAATGAATTCTATAACTCATTACATTATGAAAAGAGAATGCTACCCCTCTATCTTTCTAAAGATGATAAAGGCTTTAAATGCCTAAGTTTGAAAGTCATTTGGTGAACTACTAGTCGCCTTAGTAGTTCACCACCAACAACAACTAAATAATGGGTACTTTGTTTTAGGTAAAGTACAATATGTTTATAGTAGTTTAATGCTACTAATAATAAAAAGGATGAAACTGTTATTCCAACAGTTTCCAAACACTTATGCTTTGAATGTATATGAAAAAAAGTAGATATTTCGTTGTATATCAATTGATTTGGAGACTAGAGCTTACCTTTTAATCACTTCAATACAACATTTAATTTTTATGAGTGTTGAACTCAGCACGTGAAGAGGCGAGACTACATGTAAAAATATGGATGGAGATATTTTATTGAGAATCATCGTTCTTGTTTACTATATAGAGATCACCTATATTTATAGGTGAATATTACCTAACCCTAGTTTATTATGCGGGCTTATGGGTTAGGGTTAATTATCCATTAACCTAACACCCTCCCTCAAACTCATGGTAATTTTATAGAATTTTCATGAGTTTGCAATACAATAATAAGTAATATAGATGAAAACAAAAAAATTGGATCAAGTCGGATCCATGATCAGTGCATATCGGAATCGCTAGAATACCCATGTTGTCAATCAATAACGGCCAGGAACGCCATCTTTTACGAACCTGTCAGATCACTGCGTGTCGGATTCGCCAGACTACGCATAATTCGCCAATTAATAGCTGCTAGGAACGCCATCCTTTTCGAACCTGTCATATTCCTGTGTATAGGACTCGTTAGACCATGCGTAATTCACCAATCGGTAACCGTCAGGAACGGCATCCTTTTCGAACCTGTCAGATCAGTGCGTATAGTACTCGCCAGACAATGCGTATCGGACTCGCTAGACAAAGCGTATAGGACTTGCCAGACCATGCGTATAGGACTCGCCAGACCATGCGTATAGGACTCGCCAGACCATGCGTAATTCGCCAATCGGTAACTGCGAGGAACGCCATCCTTTTCGAACTTGTCAGATCTCATTCAAACTTCCACTTCAACTTGAAGTAGAATATATGAATTTATTTTTCTTTTCTTTTTTTTCAACGGGATACTCTCATTGTCGATAATCATATCTGTCTCCATCCCTCAAACTCATGGTAATTTGTCTAAATTTCCATGAGTTTGCAACAAGAATATAGTAGTAGTAAATTTCAATAAAACAATATTTTCAACAAATATTGTAAAAAAAAAATAGAAAAAAAATATCAACGAAATCCCGCCGGTGAGTATTACATAGTAGAAAATATGGATGGAGATATTTTATTGAGAATCATTATTCTTATTTACAATATAGAGATCACCTATATATAGGTGAATATTACCTAACCCTAATTTATTATGCGGGCTTATGGGTTAGGGTTAATTATTCATTAGCTAACACTACAAGCTTACTTAACACTTTTTTCTTTACGAGTAAAGTTAAGGCTCATTCAATGCTACTAATATGATCATTATAGGCCAAAGATTTGATTATTTACTAGCTTAAACGTCCATGCTTAGCTTGATCACATATATACTAACTTTAATTCATCATGCCACGCTCAAAAAGGCAAATAATAAGTTGCCCTACCTATACCAAGCCGTACAAGTATTGATTATTAATTGAGTAGTCTTATAATTACATGCATGCAATATTATTGTTTGTATGGACCGACGTTATGAAAGATGAATATCTCTTGCCCCATGGCCACATATTATTTTAGAATAAAATGCATCATTGCACATATTATTTTCAACAAATTTGTATGCTTTGCTATAACATTTGTTCAATTTTTAAAATAAGTTTAATTAAGTTAATTAGTTGACCATTTAAGCCTTTTAATTTTCTTTAATATTGTGTACGACGATGTTTGTGAACCTAACTAACTGACTCCATACGCGTAGCATATGACATTTTGAAGAGTATTTGAGTAATTTCATCACATCAAAATCAAATAAAATCATTCGAAATTTTATACAAATGCAAGAAGTAAACAGTAATATTATATTCATAATTCTTAGATATTATTACTGTCATTTACAATAACTAAATTTACATAAGTTTTAAGAAAATTGATCGAAAAAAAAATCAGAAGACTAATGAGAAAACTGTCTGATCAACATCAATATTCCCTCCATCCTTTTATCTAAATTTACTTTTATATAAACTTTAAAAATAATTCAAATTCCGCCTTTTATAAATTTGATTTTCTCTAAACTTTTCTTATATAATTGGATAAAATAAATTGTAAAAAAAGAATTTTTATTTTAGAAAAATGAATTTTAGATTAAAGCACATAAAGAATATGTTATAGATGCCTTTATAGAGACCCATTATCAGATAAGGTAAGAATTAATACATAACCTTATTCATGTGATAACACAAACGTTATTCTTAATCCAGCCTTGACAATTTCATTATTATATGTAGAATTTAATTTACAAATGGTACAAAGCAAAGGGAAAAAACATGAAGTTCCATAACCAATGTCACCTTACAGTTTACGTAACTACATCAATACTTTCATGTTTCGGAGCATATATCATTCAAGTGATAAAGAATTAAAATGCTAACCAGTAGCCTTGTTATTCACGCAATTTTGATTCGATTCGTATAAGAAGCGAACTTTGTGTTGCTGAAGTAGTTAACATGCAAGCTCTCGTCCCTTCATTAGGTGAGGCACAATCCATCACGTACGATTCACCTCCTTCTCTAGTCTCCAGGACAAGGGTTTATAGGAACCATTAGTGTGACTGTTTTAAAAAATTGTTAAAATAGCTCCGATAGTGGGATCGAATTACACTTTAGCCCCCAATAGTTACACGCTTGCATTTTAGTCCTCGAAAGTGGCCAAAAGGTTGCACTTTAGTCCCCAAGTCATGTTTTTCAATAAAGTTGGGGTCAAAATACGATTTTTAATAATTATGGGGTCAAAACACGATTTTTAACAATTCGGTCCCACTATCGGGGACTATTTCGGCAACCATTATATTATAGTTTGTCCATTAGCTAATCTATAATTGTAGACTTTATTGGAAAACAACCATCAAAATCGTGTTAAAAAATAGTGTCTTGACCCCATAATTGTTAAAAATTGTGTTTTAACCCCAACTTTATTGAAAAACATGACCTGGGGACTAAAGTACAACCTTTTGGCCACTTTCGAGAATTAAAATGCAACCATATAACTATTGGGGCTAAAGTGCAATATTATTCGATCCCACTATCTAAGACTATTTCGACAGTTTTCTCCTTTCTTCACATGCACAAATACACTGTAATAAATTCATATACTTGAAAGTTGAGACATTACCATGTCTCACATTCATATGGTTATGAAAATTTGTCGTATTTAATTGAGATAGGTGCTTGACATGCATAACATAACCAACTTCAAGTTAGCTGCCCCCATATGCATCTTCCATTAGTCTATTGTTTCTACTACAAAATTGATGTGAATTGTAACAATCGGTTATTATTATATCAATTTCATCTTATTCACAATTGTTATTGGACTTGAAAATTTCTAAGAAAATCCTTCACGTTGTGGTGTTTTCATTGTTCAACATATAGCAGACTCGAGACTGCGATGGATAACTATCTACAGCTGCATCAACTGCCCACATTAGACAAAAGAATTCTTTTAATTTTTATCAAAAAGAAAAGAAAAACACATACGAAATTGAAACATAAGTTTATTTGGTACACATATTTATGGTATTTATTTATTATTCAAGATTCAAGCCGTTCCTCCTAGGTCAAATGTAGCCCGAATTCATATATAATCAATATATATAATATTGTTGCCTAAAAGGGTTTAAAAATCTTGTGACCAATTTATTTTCAAACGAAAAAATATCATTAGAAATAATAACGATTAAAAACGCTATTTAATAAATTAAAAGGACATAAGATAGAGTTGCATTGCGTGAATCTATATATAGTCGATCATAAATGATCTATTTTGTTATTAACTTGTAAATTGGAAATGAGTCTTATTACAAATAAGAGTGAATTGCACGAGTGAGCGTCAATATATAGTGTATCCAAGTTGCAATTTAGTTCCCAATAGTATTACTATTGTAGTTTAGTCCCGAAAATGGTCAAGAAGTTGTAGATCGGTCCCCACATTAACTATTATGTTAACTTTTAACACCAACACAAGGTTAATTTGGGGCAAAAATAGATTTTTTTTAAAGACAAACTCATTTTTTGTGTTCGAAATTAATGAAGTTTTGTTTTTCAGTTTCGTAATGAATTTTCATGAGACACCAAAAATGAGTGTATGTCTTAAAAAATTATTTTTTGGTCCAAATTTGACCTCTCATCACGTGTTGCTAAAAATTAACGGAATAGCTCGAGTTAATCAAATAGCCTAGTGGAAAAGGCTCTTGCAAGTGACCAAAAAGGTCATGGTTCGAAACTCACATTCATCGCTAATTTACAAAAAAAATTAACGGAATAGCTAACGTATGGACTAAATCTGCAACTTTTTTGCCCCTTTCGTGGACTAAACTACAACGGTGCCACTATTGGAGACTAAACTACAACTTGGTGACACTATCAAAGACTATTTGTACAATTCATTCTTACAAATAATGATACAAAAATTCTTATCTATTACTCCCTCCGTCCCTAAAAGATTATCACATTTTGACTTTTGGTGGTCAACACAATACGATTTAAAACATAAATATCTATTATTCTACATGTAATAAGATTATAAAAAGTTAATATTTCAAAAATATATATTGAGACGAATCTAACAAAGTCCCATAAGACTATATTATTTCTTATCGTTTAATGGGAATTCATGAGCAAATTTTGTAATATTTGACTAACAAAAGTCAAAATGTGACCCCCAAACATGATCATGCAAAAACATTAAGAACCCATTGAGCGCAAAAAACCGGCCTGGATGACTACGGTGCTTAACTTCTAAAACCAAGCTCGGTTTAGGAGCCCCTTTCCGATTCCCTCACCCAATCTCATGAGAAGCAAGCCCAGTACAATCTTTCAGGGACGGAGAGATTATATATAATATAGTCAACCAACTATTTTATTTGAAACAAAAAATAATATACTCTCTAACAAAAACTAAACTCAAAATTAATTGTTGATAGAAACTTGGATCATATATATGAATTTATGTTTGAAGTTTATATATCGATCGTCCACACAGATCCATGATCGAGGACCACATCAACAATGTCGGAAGGAACAATAATACTACTACGTATAAATTAAATGTGAATTAATGAAGGTGACATTTATACATACACAAATTGAAACAGTACAGTGGAGCCATGAAGGGGCGACTAGTTCTGACATGGCACAGTCGATGCTGGTTCTGAGTGCACGTGAACACTATCTACCTTGTCCAACCTCTGTCGCGCATGCCCACGTGCATGCACCATTGCTTAACGCACAATTATTCTAATCATCCTTTTCTACATTTAACGATTATTCTTCATTTGACGTCAAAACGTTAACTATTTTTAAACGGAAAAAAATATTTTCTATTCTGATCATGAAATAGAAATAGTAATCTTACGTCGATCATATTGCAATGGGGTTGCACACACTATATCAATTTGTATATAGTGTTAATATTGATGACATATGTTCAAATCCAATATGTTAAATGTTATAAGTAATATATATATATATATATAGATAATTAAATACATGCATTGAGCTGTTTTTCTACTCATAATAATCATATTCTCAAAAATTTATTGATTATCCAATAATGGCTTACAACTAATTCAAATAGGAGTACTTATTATAGATTGGACTATAAATATTTAGGAGGAAAAATAAAAATTCTTCAATAGTTTTGTGGAAGGAGATTGAAGAAAATTCTTCAATAGGAGTATTAACATGCCTAGAACCTACTTTTTGAAGAGAATGAGTACCTTAATACGAGTAAAAAACAAGGCCTTGGCCCTTGAGAAAGAAAGTCAACCATAATCAAATTCATGTTACATATTTTATTAATAAATTGATGTTTCCTCCGATTCAGACTAATTATGAGGCTTTGCACACAAAAGGAATCATTATTAATACTCCCTCCGTTCCTAAAAGATTGTCATATTTTAACTTTTGATGGTCAACAAAATACGATTTAAAACATAAATATCTACTATTGTTCTACATGTTAAAAAATTATAAAAAGTTAATATTTCAAAAATATATATTGAGACGAATCTAACAAGGTCCCACAAGACTATATTATTTCTTATCATTTAATGGGAATTCATGGTCAAATTTTATAATATTTGATTACTAAAAGTCAAAATGTGACAATCTTTTAAGATGGACGGAGTATTATACATTTACCTTTATATTCTCATATTTTTTACTTTATACGCTAGTATTTAGGCCCATTCTTGAGGGTTACCAATAAGAGTATTAAAGGGCAAAAATAAGGCTAATTCATAATTTACCTCCTATATCATTATTTTAGTTTTAATTTGCCTCTTGTACTTCTACTTGTTTCAATGTGTCCCTTGAGATCTTCTTAGGCGCATTTTTTTCATTTAATCAAATGAAATGACTATGTTAACCCTGTTATTACTCGAAAATATAGAGAGCAATATTAAAATATTTTATATAATTAAAAATAAACCCCGACCTCTTTCTTCTTCAACACACCCTACCCCCATCCCACCCCCGCCCCTTTTTCGTTTTAACACTTCAATGAAATTAACGATTATGAGACTAGGAACGGATCTTGATTATGAGAAAGGAAACAAATCATCTGCCTATTTGGGATTTTTAAATTTTAAACAGTTCAGTTCTACTTTGCCAGAATGTCACCGTATCCTTTTTTGCATTGGAATCATTCGCCATATAGGTAAAGCAGTTGCTAGATTTTGTGCGAAGTATCTTCATCAGGAGCTTGTCAAACAAGAAGCCTACGTAGCTGGAGATCTGCATGCTGCCGCACGGAAAGCCTTTCTCAGGTTTGTCCTTCTTTTAATTGGGTTCGGGGGTGAGGGTGGGATGTATTGAAGAAGAAGGGGTGGGGGTGGGGGTGGAGGTGGAGGTGGGGGTGGGGTGGTGTGGCGGTTCCTTATGGCCCCCTCTACAATGAGCGCTTGCTTTTCTTCGAGCAGCGCCCCCCTCCTGTCTTCCAGACCGCTAATGCGGTCCCGAATCTGTTGCATGGCTCTTCCTACGGCCTCCGGATCGAGAGAATGTTGAAGAAGGAAGAGGTTGGGATTTATTTTTAATTATATAAAATATTTGAATATTACTCTCAATACTTTTGAATAGTAATAGAGGTAATATAGTCATTTCATCTGATTAAATGAAAAAACTCATCTAAGGAGGTCTTAGGGGATACATTGAAACGATCAGAAGTTCAAAGAACAAGTTCAAACTAAAATGATAGTATAAGGGACAAATTGCGAATTAGCCAAAAAATAATAAACTATACTT
This sequence comes from Echium plantagineum, assembly GCA_003412495.2. NCBI lineage: Eukaryota > Viridiplantae > Streptophyta > Magnoliopsida > Boraginales > Boraginaceae > Echium > Echium plantagineum. The sequence goes on along the minus strand of CM016567.1, from coordinate 20,374,433 downwards.
CGATTTATGTGAACTACAAATTGTATTAAAATTTGTTAAAGTACCTTCAAAGATAATTATATTGAATTGAAGGGAATATTAAATTAATTCGTGCAACTTATAATGATTGGCATTTTGAAGCCGCACTTTTCATCTGTTATGTAGTTCGGTACTTCTTGGTTGTAGTCGTTTTCTTAGCTATCCGTTTAGTCATTTTCAAAAAGTAATTTTTTTTAACGTCAAAAATACACTCAATATGTATAATTGTTATTGATTAAAATTATATCATTGGTTGGTTGATAATTCAAATAGAAAAGTAATTAAAAGTATATTGAAAATATAAAATACAATTTATTATGTTTGAGTGACAATTATTATTAAACAAAAAACTTAAGCTAAAACGACAACTAAAAATGAAGAAAATAATAAATTTCACCCTTTCACAATTCTTGGATCTAAGAGAATGTGTATAAACTCTCCTAAATTTTCCCCTAAAATTCTCTATAAACCTTCATTTTTCTATTTTTGGGTAGCTCACTTTAGTAGATCATTTATCATTCATCCAAACTCAAAAATTGAATACTTGAAATGAATTATGAAAAATAAAATAAATATTATTAAATATACAATTAGTAAAAAATTTAGTTATAATCATAAAAAACATAATTAATATTGAAAAAATTAATTTGTAATATCGACTATTTATTAGTTAATTAATTGCTGATTATTAATGAAAATATAAATTATTATAACTATTAGCAATAATTAATTGGTTAATAGTATATATTAATATTAGTCATTAACATTAACTACTAATAACAATAACTATTATTTTTAAACTAGTATTAGTTAATAATGATAAAATCTTATTAATTATATCATTAATAATAATCTTATAAATAATTAATTGATTGAAAATAATAATAATTGCAAAATAAAGAGTGTATAAATTTAGAGGTGAGTGAATTCTTATAGGAGACCAACCTATTTAAGAGGAACATATTGTTGATTTCAACCCCTACAAATTTTAAGAAAATTTGAAGTACATGCTTTAAGAGGAGTAGCATAACAGTTGACTTAGAGTAAAGGGGAGATATATTTGTACTGCAATTATTTTTATAGTGTCAAGATATATTTCAGGCGTTCGATATTTTTAGTATATAAAGAAAATTAGGTGTAAAATACAAGGCCCTGTGAAAGAGAGTCAATAATAATCAAATATAGATAATTAACATAGGTAATAGACAATGATTTTTCGAAATATAGGTGATTGACCAAAAATATCTTATAAATATAGGTGATTGATACAACTGTTTGTCCAAAACAAATATAAGACTCGTGAAACATGCATTCGATACCATTAATAAAATTAGTTATGTAAGTAATTATAATACAAATAGTTCTCTCCCGTATAAGCTAAGGTTGTTAATAAGTAGAGGTGAAAGGAAAGAATTATCCATCGATGGTACCGTTCTCACATGTTATCAACTTATCAAGAATGAAGCATCCAATGTTTAGTGATTGTCTTTTCGAGTTACTTTTACATGCTTTAGTAGAGGGATAAAACAAGGATGAAATTTCAAGGGAAGCAAAATTTCAAAAATTATGATAGAGAGACACAATTTAGAAAATGAAAAAAACAATAATAAATAGTGTAAATAATACACTCATGGGATTTGGACAGTGATATATTTAACAAAAAACTAATGATTTTATCAACTCTACAATAACACATGTTACTAATTCATATAAAACTTATATCATATATCCTTAATTCTCAAGAATCTAGAGGGGGCGCACGCCCCCTTACTGATTCGGTCCTTGCTATCCTCTGTTTATCTGTCTCTGGGAATCATGAAACATGGTCTAGTAGATCATTAAACATGCTCTGTGAATCTATTGCTGCAAGAATAGGAAAGCAATGAGAGCTTGAAGGACAGCTAGAATTACGGATAATCCTAATATATGGGAATTGCTCAATGGAAGTAGGTCAGGCAAGGCACATTCTTCCCCGTTGAAGTAAACTTTCGTCGGGAATCCATCGCCTGCAGCAATATTAACGTCAGGAGTAGTTTTCTTTGTGAATGAAATGACTGACTGTTGTTTCCCAGGGATCCTGTAGTCCTTCTGCGGGTTAGGTCCATCGGTTTCCCCCACCAAATAGTTCAACCCTTCAAGGCCCTGCAAGAATATGGTGTTGTTAACAGTTTCTAGTGAACTGCCATTGAAAGAGTACACCGCTTCAAACCCCGCAGCAGTTTTGTCCAATTCTATAGCAGCAAACCAATCAGCAAAAGTTATTTCATCCCAGTTGAAGATTGTGATCCTTGCAGACCATCCACCTCTGTAGTCACTAGCTAAATGCCAGTTAAGACTAACACCGCAATTATCTCCACAGGGCAATGGGTTTGACACTGGTAAATGATGAAGATCGGCCCATGCAGTTGATAAGGAGCTCCGATTATCAAATGGGAGGAGCTGAGCCTGAGATGGAAGAAGAAGAGCCGGAGACTTTGTACTGCAAGACTGACTACTGCTGGGACAACCACAAGCACAAGTAGGACAAGGGATAATTGATTCATTGTAGTATGCAGAAAATGATACACAGCATTTAGGGCTTGCTCCCTTTGGTTGGGTTATATTACACACCACTTGCCAACTCGCAAATGCAGTTTTATTCAAAGGTAATCCACTAGAATCTGGAAAGTGGCTAGGACTGACTCTGACTGGAGGTCCACATTTATAATCTGGATTCAACGTACCATGTATTCTCCAGTTCTGTGGTGGAGTGAGCTGAGAGCGGTTGAGATCCGGTGGCATTTTGAAGACGTTAATCTGGAAAGAAGAAATGGACTTGCTTGGGTCCATTGATGGCGGCAAAATTGTACCATTGCGGCAACAATATGGTACCAATCCCAGTATCGTGTCATTGGTTTTCTCCAGAGGCAGGTCAACAATGGTTGGACGTCTTTCACAATTCAATACAGTGGAAAAGTCAAGTTGCTGATAAAATTCTCCCTGTCGGCCAAAAATGCAGTCTGAAGAATCAACAATAAAGGGATAAGCACCTTTCATTGTGTAGATAAATTCATCATGCATCCAGTCCCAGCTTAACCTCCAGTTATCAAGGCGGCCAAGGGGGTTGTGGTTTGAAATTGTGACTTCTGCCCAGTAATTGGATTCGTAAGTCCTGGTGACATCATACATTATTGTAAGATCACCATTCTGACGAGGCAGAAACTCTTCATCCAAAGTTTCATTAGCCTTAAACTTCGGATCCTTCACGCAACAAACTTGCATCGTGGCATTTCCTGAAATATTTGCCAGAAAAAAGATCATGTACAGTTCAGCATTCAGAGATTCATTACACAAATTGGCATGTGCATTAGAGTGTTAATACGCAGCTATGTTTCAAACAAATGCATAATAACTTAGCCACAGCTTTACCTACATTTTCTACTACACAAAGGTATGCAAAAGTCGTACAAGAAATATCGGCAATAGTTCATCTCCTTTTCCTTTGCCCTCGTCTTTTGATTTAGATTAATAAACAGCTTAAAGAAGTTGCAGTCTTGATACCATAACTATTACAGATTAACAAGGTCATCCCAAAATCCAACTATGTAAAACACAGCTACATGTACGCTCTATCATATGATCTCTACAGGGGAAAACTAACTTCAACCCCCAAAAAGCTGATCTGTTCGATAAGATTTCATCCCACGAACCAACAAGATTGAACTCATTGTAAATCCAATTACAGATTGAACAAGAACAGACAAAATTGTCGTATACCAATTTCCATGTTTACATCCATGACATTTTGCTCACATCAAGATAATAACCTCATCCAATATAAAGTCGAAATCCATTAAACCACAAAGCTAAAAGATCAAACCTTATCCATCTTCCATCCCATAGTTAATCAAACACACACAACTCACACGAAACTAGGCCTCAAAGGCAACTTAAAAAAATAATTGGAAAAGACCAACCAAAATTGATCAAGTCAAGCAAAATGTGCAACCTTAAATCAAACAACGAATGATCCAAAATCGGTCATTTTTTATCTTTTATCATCACAATTCTTACCAAGCAGAGTAGGTTTTGGGCAAGTCCAACCATCATTGACCAAAGTTATATTCCCAGGCATAGGTACTCTAGCAGTCCCAACACCAAACTGAGTCCCCACCATCTTCACCTGCCACCACCGGAATTATGTTAGTCCTCGCGTTTCAAAAATGAAAAATCACATCGTAATTATACATTCGAGTATTAACTAAATCAATCACATTATACAAAAGCAATATAAATGATAATCCGAACAGCCGCTACTAATGTGATAGATCAGCTCTAACCTGAAGACCCATCTGAGTCTCATCTCCAGCAGTGGCAACAGCAGTTTTGAGATCAGGATTAGGGAAACCAGCAAAGATGGTCCCATTCCCTACTCCCAAAGGCAAAGAACCTCCATCAGCAAGCACCACCCCTGAAGCAGACACCAATAACTCATCATACTGAAATCCCACAAATACCCTCCACTGCTTCAACTCCTCCAAACCATTGTTGACTATGCCAAGAGTTGACTCAAATCTGTAAGGCTGTTTGGTTGGCTCATTTTTCAATATTGGTGGGATTCTTTTTCCTGAAGTGTATACATATGAAAGAAATATTCCGTTGCAATTGTCTGAAGCTGAAGCTGGTGGGGTTGGCTCTTGAGCAAATGCATTCAAAACGAAGATGATGAAGAAGAAGAATTTAATCATGAGTACCATGTTTGTTTTCTTGAATGTTGAAATTAATTGGATATGAATTTATTTGTTTGAAATTTTGAATGAAGAGATTATTTGAATTAATTAGTGTATATGAATAATATGATATGATAAAAAGAGAAGAATATATGAAAAGAGAAGACACGGAAAGCAAAAGAGTGGGAACCGATTCAAACAGAGAAGCTGTCACGTTTTTGTAGTAATGCTGTAATAATGTTCGTTTTTTTATATTTGAATTAATATTGTATGCACTGCCGGCCCATACCTCAGGCGGGGCGCGGCAACACCTGACCCCCGATGTGGAGGGACCCTGTAATTTTCATAAATATATTTCATATATATTATTTATTGATAAAAAATACTTATAAATTATTAATAATTTATTATAATTCATAATTAAATTGATAATAGATAACATAAATTATAATTGATACCATAATTAAATTAATAATATTATGTTAAATTCGTAATTTTTGTATTATAGGTATAGGAATTCAACCATTATTATAGTGTTTACTATAATTTAATCAATAATGAGAAACAACGTTACATGAAAGATTGAATAAATTGACTTTATACATTAAGAAGGATATGTGAAACAATATAGATGTTGATTCTATTATGAACGATTTTACATCAAATAGTGTATTGTCTTACATCAAATAGTGTATTGTCTTATACAATCATATAATATTATATTCTATTTTAATTAATAAAAATGACTTATCATAAATTCAAATATATTATCTAATATGGAGGCCTCGTCTGATAGCTCAATAGGCTGATAATGTCTCATCCAAGCTTTCAGCTAGGATTTCAACTAAAAGATCAGAATGCAATACTTGTTTGAGACAATTTATCTCACATTTTATCTTAATTGTTTATTAGTGGGAACCTATTTCAGTTCTTGCAATATTTTCTAGTATCCCACCAATGCCGCCTATATGGAGAACTTGGAAGACAACTTCAATTGCAATTTTGCAAACTCTCGGATATCTGTAAATGAAGGAGTTGACTAAAGCCCACATTGTACTTTTTCCTGGTTTTTTAGGACCTTGTGTAATGTTTTTTGGATATGTATGAATGCTCAGTTATCAAAAAAAGAAAAATAAAAAAATAATATTTTAAGTAGAGTATTTAGGACTTCATTATTGAGTAATACTATTGTATTCACTCTCTCATAGCTAATTTGTATATATAAAAAATTGAGGGCACCATCTCAAATTTTTCGCACTAGGCCCTTAAAGTGTAACGGCCGACCTGATTGTATGCTCGATTTTATTTAATTGAAATATTGAAATCCGTAAATTACATATAGAGTCTAATATTTTGATATGGTTAAATTTGTTTCGAGAAATATTTTGGTGATAATATTTTATAGAGTACCATACAATTAAAAAGTTATTCGTGATTAAAATTCTATATTATTAAGAAGAATTTTGGATTATGGGAGGGGTGTATAACATACTGTTTAACTTTTAGGAACTTTTGAGTTAATCGAATAGTTTGGTGGTAAATGCTCTTGCTAGTGATCAGAAGACCCTGGGTTCGAAACTCAATTCAACGCTAATTTCCAAAAAAAAAAAAAACTTTTAGGAACCTTTCAAATTAACACCTAAATACTTTAAATGTTAAATTTGAAAAGTTTGCAAAAGTTCAAGTGCCTAAATTTTAAAAAAGGTAGCCTAAAACATATATATGGTGCACTCAGGGGCGGACCTAGGGGTAGGGACACCGGCCCTATTAGGTCTTTCGATTTGTTATATATCGTATATTTTTTTGGGGATTGTTTTTATATATAAAATAAAAAGAGTAATGAAAATAAGTAAAAGTCTAGCTTAGTTGGTTAGTAGCTTCCTTTATTAGGTCGAGGTCATAGGTACAAGCCATCTAAGGAACATTTTTAACATAATTTTAAACTTTTGTTGATTTTTAATACATTTTTTCTTTAAATTTTTGATCCCCTATTTAATTTTTTTTTGCAGAGTTGCCCTCTCTTATAATTTTGTTCAAAATTGACCTTCCTTTATTTTCATCCTGGTGGCACTTGTTTTGGTTTAAATAAACAAACAATATCATTATCAAGATTTTGGGAATTTGTTTTATAGGGAGTATATATATCATAGCTCTTGAAATTATATGGAAGATTAACATCTTACGGCTTACCAACTTTTATTTTAAGTAAAATACTCACACTTAGAGCATTCGCAGCAAATTACTTAAATTTTTTCCCTAAAATCAACTTCTTATACTACTTTATCAAATTTAGGAATTATGTTTTAACTTTTGCACAAATTCAGATTCCCTATTTATTACTTACAACACTTTATGTGAAGAACAAAATTGGTTTAGGGAAGGTGTAAATATGAGGCATTCCCTATAATATTTGAGGAAATTTTTAGAGATAGGAAATCTAATATTTAGTGTTTTTTTAGTTTTTTTGCTTTTGCCTATTCTAAATATGAAATAAGAGGTGTTATAAGGCATCTGTTGCGAATGCTCTTATACATGTGAATGTAATTTTCCTTACTTTTTAGATATAATTTGCATTTAATTCTAAATATTTCACACGAATAAAGAAATATTTCTAAAAGGAGTAGATATAGACTACTGCTTATAAATTTGAAGTTGGAAGTTATAACCTACTCCCGAAGACAAACTCAACGGTCACATATATGTTGATTAAGCCATGCAGAACAATTAGCAAAAGTATGGAGTTGATTAAAGTATTATAGGTAATAGCCTAATAGGGGTCCATAAAAATTAAAGAAAATCATGGATGCTACCAATTTTAATTTACTTGCTTATTAGCATGCTCTGTTTCTTAAGTTACTTCTTAAGATCATACAAAGAGGAGCAGAAAGGGTTTCATTATTTGTGAGGTAATCTCCTTATTCTTCAAGCTTAGGTGGTTAAAGGTTCAAGCTTTTTCAATTTCTTGAATAGTTTGTGTTTGTGGTGTACCCAAATGCAAGGATAAGTAGAAAATGTAGGGGATTGCTGGCTTTTGCCAATATATGCATTTTAGGGGTTATATTTGGTCTATTTGCTTCAATTGTTGTTTGTTAAGAGCAATGGCCACAACCTGTGTTTTCCCCACCACCACCCCCTAATCAATCGCCGCCCCCACCTCCACCTTCACCGCCATTGGAGGGTACCTCCTCCAGTTGTACCACAATCACCACCTCCACCTCTTGTTGCTCCCCCTCCCTCGGCTACCCGACCGAGAGGAAGACCGATTGTTTCTGCCCCTCCTTCAAATTGCGCTGAAGATACACGTACACGTACTCGTGCTAGAAAGAATAATGTTTCTTTTAGTACCAATATGCGAAGATAGTTGGGTGGATGTTTCTTGGTGCAGCAATCATAATGCAGGTCTTAGTTGTGATATTCTTGGTGATCAAACAAAGACAGTTGTTTAGTCCTGATAATGTAGAGTAAAAAGGACACAAACATTCATACTTCGTATCTGGATGCTTGACATTATTGGATTAAAGATTGGCTGGGAAGCCTAAACAAAGAAACTGTTCTTCCGTGTTCTTGAGGATTGTCCGGTGAAGTGATGTCGATTCATGGAGAGAACAGATGATCAAGGTTTGGGCGGAATTATGGGAACCAACATTCAGGTTGTCATCCTTGTAAATCGGTAACTCTTTCTCATTGTTTTAACAATTGGTTCATTTATATTCAGATTCAGCGTTATTACTTTACATAGTTATCGTGAAATAGCATTGTGAAAAATGAGGTCTTTCTGAGGTGTAACGTGCATTCATTTGTCACTTTAAGAGCTAATGTGGGATTATCTCTTACTGTTTCCTTGTATTTTTTGTGCAAATGAGTTATGTGAGTAAGATTGAACTTCGAATGTCGATGCCGTCGTCCTTTATGTGCTGAAATTTGTTTATGTTGCTTTGCATTTGCTTGAAGGTGATTGAGAGTTGTTCAGATAACAATGGGTGCCTATTAATACAAATTAATTGCGATTGTATTGCATTTAGACACTTGTTAGCCTTTAGGAAGGGTAAGGGGTTCGAAAAATACCTTACCCTTGTGATAATAGGGAGGTCGTTTCCTAGTTGACCCAAGAATGCAGTGCCACACTTTTATTACTTTACAATAAATTAGCGTAAGTATCGTAATGAGTGACCGTACTTTATAGTGCCATTTAAACCTGGTTTTCCTGATATACCATTGTGAAGTCATTCACCCCTTTCTAAATGTACCGCAAGAAAACTACGCTAGACTGAAGAGTTAATTGTTAATTTGATCTCAATAAATGTGACCAAATTACGAAATCTACAATTCTACCTATTGACTGTAAGCAATAATTTCATTAGGAGGTATATTTCATAGTATACAATCTACAATTCTACCTATTGGTGTATCATGTATCATGTTTTTGATATGGTAGTGAATTTAATAAAAAAAACAGATCAATTAGTATAGTGAAAAAAATTTCTGTTTATAATTGTGTAGGTATATAGACTAAGTAGACATGTGAGGAATCATGAAATTCACGATTTCTCTCATTTCGTATGCTCGATTCTTGATATAATAGAATTATTTCTGCAAATGAAATCAGAAAATAATATTTAGCTACCTTGGCATCATTACCACTTGACAAATCATAAAATTAACTCATAGATGGAACTTGAACAAAAATAGGTGTTCCTTCATGACCTTCAATCTAGCATAGTACAATTAGTTTACCGTTAATTGCTAATATATATTCTCAAAAAGTGTACATGCTGCTCCAGTTTGGTCCTTGTTTAGTGATATCGTAAAATCTAGATATTTTCACGAATATTGATTGCAGTATGATCTTTGACAGTGTTAAATGTATTAGTCAATTAAGGGATCATACTACAATATTTATGTCGTTTTCAAAGACTAATGTGCATGAGAGTATCAATATTTGAGACTAAACTACACCAGTATCACACTATAACTATATTTGCAAATAAATCGTTTTCCCCAACAAATATCAAAAATTAAGAGCCAATTCAATACTATAGAACCTATGAGCTCACGTAAAGGCATATTCCTCGAGTCCACGAACTGTAATATCTTCCATATTTGTTCTTGGGTAAGAAACAAAATCTTTCACTAATTTCCTTCTGATCTGGTTGTCATTCCCGTGTTCTTGTGTTGTACGTTTCTTTTCTTCTTATCTTTTTTAGCATGTGAGGAGATTGGACCACATTTATTTGGACTTCCACTTGTACTTTGTAGTTATTCACTTAGCATAATTTAGGTACATTAGATTACATTTAGAGGTTCTGTATTACAGGTTAATCCAATCCCTAACCAAAGGGGAACGATAATACCAATCAACAAAACAATTGTCGCTATTGGACGTCGAAATTGTGAAATTTATTAACGTTCGATAAAAAAGGTATTGTTAATATCCAGTGGGTGCTGAAACCATTAAAAGAACTCCCAGTTCATTCAGTTACCAGGTCTTGAACTAATATTGAGAAGATCCCGACACATTAAACTGATTTTAAATGGAAAGTTATGAATAGGGTAAAAGGCACGGCTCACCATACATGTTTGCACTTAGGTTCCAATTCATCACTAATGTTTCAAAATATTTTTGTTCATCACTTCTCTTTCAAAAGTGGGCAAAAGTGTTCTTGCCGTTACCTTATCCGTCAAATTATTATTTTGAAGGGTATTTTTATCATTTTCTTAAAAAAATTAGGGGTATTTTTGTCATTTTCGATGTTTAACATCAAATATTGGGCCAAAGGCACTATTGATCACACATGTTCACAACTAAGTTTCAGTTCATCACTAATGTTTCGCTACTATGTTTTTGTTCATCACATTTGATGAACAACGCCTTTTGCCCTTACGAATATTGTTTAGTATACAAGTTGGTGGTTTAAATATTGGCTGCCAAGTTCTAGAAAATAAAATAAAAAGTACTACAAACTTTTCAAAGTGAAAGTCAAGTTAAAATATCTTGCAGATTAGGTAACAGACAAAAAGGAGCTTGCTGTTGGATATGAAATAAGCAAGCATATACCACATCTTTTATAGGGTATATTTTGTATAGTATTTACCCAAATCTACAAATAGATTTCCAGTTGGTCTGAAAATGAAATGCATTAAGGACTCAACTTGTTCAATTAGCTGTGAATCTGTCTTGTTATGCCCTTCTTCTAGTACCCCACCTTGCCCCAAAACATCTACCATTCAATATCAATTGTCTTCTTGGTTTAGTTAAAAAACAAAATAATTATTATTAGAACTTTTCGTCTCCAAAGCCGATGAATGACAAAAGCGTGAACGAGCATATTTGTAGCACGATTCTCATAGTTAACGATAGAGCTCGATTGATCGCTTATTGGAGGACTAGAAGCACTTTTTTGCAGAATCTTACTAGTGAGGTTATGATTTGTTAGAAGCATAATTGAGCATTCACCACATAATGAAGTTGAGTTTTATGAAATTGGAAGTTGAAACCAAGAATGCTTGCATTGCATGCTTGTCTTATCTCTTGAATTGTAAAAGTAATACCATTCACTTTCAATCATATGTTCTTTTTTCTTTTTAACAGCAAAAAGGATTGTTTTGTCTGCATTCTGCATTAGTTATCCAAAATGTGCAATATGCTTCACAGAATCAATACTGTGGTTCTCATTGCATGTTGAAGATTTCCAATGTATCCATCCAACATTAATGCCCCAAAAAGTGAGCCTTAACATTCTATATAAAGCAGTACATACTCGACTACTTAGAAACACACTGTTCAACGCTTTAACCAATCGATATTGCTGCATAAAAGAAAATGTTTCCTTTAGCCATCTTGTTCTGCCTTCTTGTGGCTTCCGCCAATGCCTCTGTCCAAGACTTCTGTGTAGCTGATCTTAAAGCTCCACAGGGTCCTGCAGGTTACTCTTGCAAAAGTCCTGCAAAGGTCACAGTTAAAGACTTCGTCTTTTCTGGCCTTCTCGGTGCAGGAAACACCAGCAACCTCATCAAAGCTGCAGTGACCCCTGCCTTCGATGCTCAATTTCCAGGTTTAAATGGCTTAGGCCTGTCCATGGCACGTCTCGACTTAGCCACAGGTGGCGTTGTGCCATTGCACACCCACCCAGGTGCATCTGAGATTCTCGTTGTTACCCAGGGCTCAATCACTGCCGGATTCATCTCATCATCCGACAACAAAGTCTACATCGCGACGCTAAAGAAAGGCGAGGTTATGGTATTCCCTCAAGGTCTTCTTCATTTCCAGTTAAATGCTGCTGGTGTAACTTCTGTTGCATTGGTTACTTTCAGTAGTCCCAACCCTGGACTTCAGATTCTGGACTTTGCTTTGTTTGCAAATGATTTCCCAACTGATTTGGTGTCCAAGACAACTTTCCTTGATCCTAAACTTATCAAGACACTCAAGGGTGTTCTTGGTGGCACAAATTAAAAAATGTTCCACTTTGTTTCTTTGTTTCATTGTTTCGATTCCCATGTACTTTTGTAGCTCCAAAAGCTTCTTGTAACATTGTTGTTTATTTATCGTTGTTTGTGTTGCAGACTCTTCGAGCAATAATATAGGAGATTTATATTTGTACCCCCTCGATATTTCTATATATACTCCACTTATTATATCTACATTTTTGTTATCACAGTTAGTACTGTTCAATTTTTCGTTGTACTTAATTGTTCAACTTTATACACATCACGATTGTTTCACCCTCTGCATTGTTTCATATGATACATTAATGCTATAAGAATGTTCTAACAATTGTAAGGATAACTATACACATACAGAGAAAACACAGTATATTTTCAATCTGAGTCGTCTACGCCAAAATTAGCACTAGGAAACAAGATATCTTCTCTATATTCGGCCTCGGCACAAACAAAATCAGGTTCCTCAAGAATTGTAGATCCTCACTGATTTCTGAAATGGCTGCATGCATACTGGACATTTTTTATCTCCCTCGCGTTCAATCCTAAGTGCACACCGTTGGCAACAGACATGATGTCCGCAAGGAACAAAAGCTGATCTCCTCCTCCTGGTCAAGCAGATGACACACAGCTCTCCATCTGGAACCTCTTCCATATCATCTTCTGTAGCATTCTGAGCATCAGGACCGTCGCTCTCGGTATCCTGTTGCCTTGCTTGCCTCCGTTCCCTCCACGCCTTCCATTTCGTCCAATTTCTACAACAATAGCATATTGCAACAAACAATGATTGGTAGCATGTACTATCAGAAGGCGCATAATGAGAGAGGAGCTTGTTATAACTTAGGTATGTTCTTGTCTAATTTTACATAAAATGAGAAGCTGGTGACATCAAAGTAGAACCAAAGAAACTCTATAAATAATAAAGTAAAAGTGAGACAAAACAATACGATAAGTTTGTAAATAATATAAAATAAATTTAAATGTCAGCAAAGGACAGTCACTGAGATGACACTAGACATGTTCAATTCACATTAACATGCAGGATGCAATATGAGAATAGAAGTTTTTACAATAGTACACGTAACTTCAGTAGGTTATTTAAGCCTCATTGTAACATAAAAAGTATCCGAGTAACGTGAAAATAGAGGCATTATTGCCTAGAAGAAGCGACTGTAATATATTTAGATACTCAAGTGATAGATTACATAAGGAGTCTGTCCATATATGTGTTGTATCTAAACTCTTCACTTAATGGAAAAGGGGTGATATTGTATTTGAAATGATTTATTTCACAAGAATCATAAATTCTACATCTAGCTAGTAAACTTTTCATTCCTCTTTCTTTACACCAAAAGTTTGCAACAATATACAAGACAAAAGAACCCCCCCCCCCCCCCCCCCCCAAGTCAAGATATTATAGTTACCTCATAGTAGCGTAACTAAGAACTCCTATTGCTACAGAACCAATTACAACACCGGTCCATAGCAACACTCTGGTCTTAAAGGCAAGATCCAGTATCATCTGATCCTTACTCAAATCAGATCTGAGGAAATAAAATGTGGTGTAGTTAGGCATTAAGTAAAATCAATCTGATGGATAATTATAACAGTCAATTTCAAATGACACTCCCTTCGCCAGCAAAATTTAAAGAGACGGAGTGAGAATTAATAACAAAAATCGGATGTAAATTATTACCGTTTCAGGTACAAGCCACAGCATATGATTACAAAAATATGTCTGTTACCCCAGTTCATTGTACTATCATATCTTACAACTGGGTGGCAGGTAAAGTAACTCAGTGGGACTCGCCGTGAGGCCAAAGGATAAAAAACTCAAAATATATAAATATATAATGTACAACAGCAAAAGACAAAATCTGGAGAATTTTTTTTCCAACCTCACTATATATAAAATATGAAGACAGGTCATATTAAGTGTTACAACATCTCAGTGTCACAGTGTGAGGCCCAACCACTGAGGATTCTAAATCATATTTTCACTTGCACATAGTTTCAAACATAAAAATGAAACGATCAGACTTTTGTGAAAATAAACTCTGAATAGTTCTATTATAGAATTGGCTACCTTAAAAAATGGAAATAGAAATGAATAGAATCATTATAATAGTTGTGTATAATTTCTAATTCCTATTGAAATAATAGTTCTTTAATGATTAAATCGTTGATTCCATATTGGGTCTGATGATATCTATGAAATTGATTAAAGAAAGAGTTCAGGATAAACTTTCTTATCTTCCAATCCACTCTATACAAAAGGTTACTCAGCATAGTAACAGGGCTCGTGGAGTGCATATATTCAAATTTTAGAGTAGCCTTGCAAAGTCTAATAGTGAACCACTCCCATGGGAAGTCACACATCATAAACCAAAAAAGGCTATACTCTTTTAGGAAAATAAAGATAAAGCACAAGACTTAAGTACTACCCTTTCAAATGAATAAAAATGGAGGCACACAATAATTACTGATAGATAGAGGAGTCTATTAAGACAAATGAGCAAGAAATATCGGAATCCTACAAAGGAGTTGAGGATGCTAACTCACAGGAAATAAGGTAAATCTTTTGAAGATTTAATTTCAGGCGTCCCAGATTTAAAAGTGCAAAAACCAACCGCAGTGACTTCCTTTCCAAGCGGAAGGATCTTTTCTTCGTCCACCAAACCCACCTTTTAAACAGAATAAATGAAAACCCCTCGGGAGATGAGAAATTGATTTAATTAAGAAAACAAAGTATTCTCTAAAGTACAAGAAGTGAGTTTTTCACAGGAATAAAACTTACAGGGTACTGATGACCGAATAGAGCCTGGAGAAATGTGTAAGGAGTCGCAGACACGGGCTGAAAGTGGGAATAAGCAGTGACGAGAGGTAATGGATGTCTAGTTCCATCCATGTTTATAATGACATACTTAGAATGTGGCCAACTTCCTGCATCAGTAAGTACGAACGGAACCTATAGGGAAAAAAAATTAATCAAAGTGTGAAGGTAATATAAGTAGACATTAATTGTTGAAGAATACTAAAACGCTAGTAAATGGTGGTACTAAAAGGAGGTTCCAGGAAATTCAAAGTGATGCATGGGTAGCATATTTCTCAAAGTGTGCATGGGTAGCATATTTCTCAAAGTGTGCTATGTCCAGGATCTAACACTATTAGATAGATATATTTCATGTAACAGAGTACAAATTACACATTAATATGGTGACACAAACATGATTGACAGCACACAATCCAAACAATAAAGCAAGCAAAACAACAATAAGAAATGAGATGCAAAGACCATCTACTACTTCAATAGTTGAGAAGTTTGGTGTCACTGGTATATGTCATTCCATTATATCTAAGAGCCGGATAATAAAATATCTTTGACACCATAGGACAAGGACATAAGGCCAGTTAAACAAATGAGTAATAAAATTGTTGTCCGCTACCGTTCTCATTGAAGATGATTTTGCTTGTTTCCTTGTAAGGAGAGACCGCAACTCCTGAGACCATCCAAAAAATCCTTTCCACTCATGGTATATGCACTACACAAGATATAAGACAGATGATGAGAACGAATTAAAATTCTGTTTAGGAAACAACATTTCATGATTTAAAAAAAAAATCAAAAGCGAAGACATTGAAGCACATTTGTGCAGGAGAGCCGCTTTCTTCCTTAATTCATGTGCAAATTAAACAAAATTAGAGTCCGCTGCAGAATGAAGCACACAATTTGAAAAAACAAAACAAAATCGAAGAAATGGAACAAAAAATTAAAGTTCGAGTAAGCTGCGAAATCACACCTTTCTACCTCGATTCATTCGCAAGCAAAACTAACGGAACTGCTTTAACAATCACGATTGCAAACACATAAAACCAAAACATCACCAGTCACAATCGCAAGCACAAAAACCAAAACAGCACTAACACATTCACAAAAACACACTAGATCTTAAAATTCGAACAACTTGTGATAAAATTGCAAAAACAATGCTCAAAGGAACTACATTCACAGATTCCCCCAAAAAACAAAATCAAAATTGAAGAAACTAAAGCAAATCTCAGTTTGCCTACGATGCAAAAACACACTTTCTCCCTCAATTCATGAACAAGCAGAAGAAAATAACACCAACACATTAGCAAAAAAAGAAAAGTTCAAAAACAAACATAACGTCAAATTACAGTTAGAGTATGCTACAAGATAAATAACATAAAAACAATATCTAAGATATTGGAGCAACTTACAATTTAAGTACAATGCAAAATGAAGCGACTAATCAAACACAACTAGGCCACCAAGATATAATTCGGTAAGCCCCGAGATATCACTCGCATTGACTATTTCTAGCTTGGAGTCCTCACAATTACACGGGCTGGATTTTTCGAGAAAAAAGAAGCAAATAGTTTCAAAATAACATAATCAAAATTGAATAAATTAAAGCGAATTACACTTAAAGCACAATGCAGAATAAGGCAAATAATCAAAAACAAGTAACCCCTAGTGGCCAATAAATATTACTCGCAATGATTATGTCTAGCTTCGAGTCCTTGCGATTACAGAGCACCGATTTTTCCGGGGAAAAGAAGAAGCAAATAATTTGAAAAGAAAATCAAAATGGAACAAATTAGAGAAAATTACAGTTTGAGTACGCTCCAAAATCACCCCTTTCTCCCCCGATTCAGGGCCAACCAGCACACCACTAAACCCACTTGTACCATTAAAAGCACTCTTCGCATCCACAACCCCCCGCACAATCACAAGCTTCCCAGAAGTAGACAATTCGGAACCAATATTTTCGTCGCTTTTATCAATTTCCAAGACGGAGCGGAGATCGGACACGCGCAGGGAGGGAGCACGTTCAATTTGGCGGAGGGCGGAGGAGGTTGACCGGAGTTTGAGGATGCTGCGGACTGCCACGTAGGCCAGGACCACTCCGAGTAATGCTCCGTCCGCCGCGAATGTCAGCTGCGCCACCGCTGCCGCCACTGCATCGTCGTGTACGGACATTGAAATTGGGTATTCTTGTTTTTTTTTGGCTTTGTTTTTTTCGTGCAAATTGACTATTCAATAGTCTCTGTACTTGGTTATGTTCACACGCAGATAGTGGCTAGGTACTTACGCGCCCATTTTGGCTTATTGTACAAGTAATTACCTACTAAATTATACTGGAGACCAACTCGATTGATCTTCGGACGGGGTTAATTGAGCATATTGTATTCGAGTTCGAATAGATTAATTTTCGAACATAACTGAGTGAGGCGAGCATATTATTCTACTAAATTATACTGGAGACCAACTCGATTGACCTTCGGACGGGATTAATTGAGCATATTGTATTCGAGTCCGAATAGATTAACTTTCGAACATAACTGAGTGAGGCGAGCATATTATTCTAAATTCGTATCTATTAACTTTCGAACAAAATTGAGTTGGGTATTGATTTATAAACAATGATTAAAATGGGTAGTGCTATTATATGAGTTGGTGTCCCCCCTTCGTGTACTTGATAAATCATAATTGAATTGAATCGATAAATCATAATTGAATTGAATCGAACCGAACCTGTCATTAAGTTTTTGATAATATGCCTATATAATACACATTATCAAAAACTAATTACATGTCATATGTTTATATGTATATATTTACGAATAGTTTATTACTGGTGTTAGTGGACGAAATGGGACATGTAACATTTCGTGAGTAGCCAGTAAAAGTGCAACGAACCATATGGACAAAATGGGACAAGTAACATTTCGTGAGTAGGAAGTACAAGAGCAACGAACCATATCTTGATATTAATTTCTGGATACAATTAGTGTTGTTTCTTGATAAAAACAACCATGAAAGATATGTACAGATGGTCCATAACAGTATATACATGCCATCTATAAGAGGTCATCTTCTCAATCCAACCCTGGGTCTGGTAGCGGTTTTCGCACTGGAGAGGGGAAGACCACGGTTGTACATGCGCTGGATTTCCTCCCTGTACTCCGTCAATGACTTATCTGGCAAGGACGGACTTAGTTCCACCACATCTCCCATCTTCAGCTTGCATGTAGGATCACCGACAGGAGAGTGGTTTACCCGCGGCCGCAGATCTTCCTTCACTGGAAATCCATAAGGAGTCCATCTACAACTTCCATGAACTCTTGCTAACAAGTCTGTAATAGTTGAGTTGGCAGGAAACTCTTGCACTGACATCTGCAACAATTAAACCAAATCAATGATCTTTAGAAACTTGAACCTCCAGTATTTGGCAGATTACATTAGCATAGCAAAATCTAAGACTTAATGGAAGAACCAGGATGCAACAACTCGGAACAGCCTCCAGCCTCCTTGTTATCACAGGGTACGGCTGCATACAACCGACCCATCCTCCCCTACCTGCTTAGGCAGGACTAGGGAGCCTCTTCAAAGGCATTAAGGTACGTTAATATAATACGTTAATTTGAAGGACCCTAATGATGCAACAATCACAAGATGTCATAATGAATAAACTAATATGTTCATTCACATTGGTAACTACAAACCTTGCTCATCCTCTCTATAGCCTATTTTACTCTAAAATAGGCGTTTATAATTACATAAGTAACTGCAGCTCATTCTCTCAAAGTTGCAAATTCAGCTCAAGTAGATGTACTACATAGTGAAAGACTCACCTTATCATTTTCAATCACGATTATGAAAACGGGTCCATCAGATCCACAATGAGGTATGTAAGAGTGAGGGCAATCTTGAGAATGAGATGGAAATTTGCAAGGCGGCCGTGATGAGTCACCATAACATATGGATGATCTATCTTTGATCATTGTCTCACATTGCCATGTGACAACCCACCGGGCCCACTCAACCATTTGCAACACGAAGGACGAGTGTTCGCAATCACCTTCTTTGTATCTCCAGTGAGCAGCAAACCCAAATTCAGCTTGCAGATGCATCTCCTTTGTTCTAATCTGAACTTCAAGAGGGACCATGCCATCACCCATTACTACTGTATGTAGCGATCGGTACCTGAAAATCAATTAAAGTACATAAGCCAACAGATTTTACTAACATAATTGGAGGCCTTACATCTGAAAGTTTTCATAAGCGCTCTTACCCGTTGAGCTTCGGATGAACAATGTAGTCTTTGAACCTACCAGGCACCTCATTCCATAACTGGTGGACAGTTTGTAATGCTTTATAGCAATCTTCCTCTTTTTCAACAATCAATCGAAGCCCATGTATATCATGAATTTCATCCATATCCAGCTTCTTCCTGCAAAGTACTTGCACCAATTAAAAATATGCTTTTTTACTTCAAATTCCGGAGGTAACCATGTTAAATAGTTAACAAGCAAAAAGTTGGCTGATAATGGTATGGACAATGATGTATATCACTATATGCAAACACTGAAATCTTGGAAGAGTTATACATGCATGTTATGTGCTTATATTATGTTTTCTCATAAAATAGGTGTTGTGCTGTTGTTTATTGTACAAATACTCAATAGATAGGACTCGTACTTGAGCATTTTACGGTGGATGCTATACAAGCTCTTGTGCCGTCCCGTCAGATCATGATAAGAAACGTCCCCACTTTTCAAAGCACACTCTAATTTCCCAACTGCTAAAGAAATCATGGCTTCATCAAATGCGCTCACAAGCTTCGAGGATAACTCTTCATGTTGCTCAGGGTAGACATATTTGAAACAGAGATTCTCAAGGCGTTCTTTCCACGTATAAATTCCTAAACGATTGGCCAGCGGAGCAAATATTTCTAAAGTCTCCTTGGCGAACCTCTCACGCTTCTTTAGAGGTAGTGCATCCAACGTCATCATGTTATGCAACCTATCAGCAAGTTTTATAAGAACAGCCCTTGCGTCAGCCATAGCCAAGAACATCGTATGCATTCGATCAGCCTCCACCGTTTTGTTAGCAGTATCGTTGTCACGTGCAAGCTTGCTCAAATGACTGAGCTTGGACACCTGGAAGAAATACAGAATTATTACTAAATGAATGAGAATGGAAAGAGCTCCGGGAGTCCCGTCTGGAAGGGCTCTCGCTCAACGGATATTACCAATCACATAATCAACAAACACCATAAATAACAGATAATTACTTGAATAAACCTCATAGAGGAGCATGGAATATATATCCCCACTAACATAAAGAAATCCATATTGCCAAGTAAATAGAACTCAGTAACCATAGAATTCATCCTCCCCCTAAATGTTGCAAAATACTTTTGCAGTACCAAACATAATACATTGCAGTCCAAGTTTCTAACAAAAATCAAGCAAGACACTAACGAAAAAAGGGAGCGGGTTCATCATCGCCCACCATAAAAAAGTGAGCAGGTTTATCATCACCCACCATCTTCTATAAATAAACGTTTTAAAATAGTTTTATCTTTTATTAACAACAGGTATGTGAAAAATTAAATATATATTTCACTGAATAGCTATGACAGTCATACCCCTTCAACCAAATCAGCAACTCCAGCACCAAACGATTGGACAATGTAGTCATAAGTGACAAAAGAATCGTCAATAGTATCATGTAGAAGCCCCGCTGCAACTACAGTTGCGTCAGCTCCAATCGTCGCCAACAATATCCCCGTCTCCACACAGTGTTTTAGATATGGATCTCCACTTGCACGCATCTACATTGAAATACATAATGATCAATTAAACAACTATCTTTTAAGAAATGGAAGAATAGATAACACTTCAAGAACCTACATCATAATCAACATATGCAAATATATAAGCAACAATTAAACAACCACCCCTTAACATGTGGAAATAAATAGATACACTCCAAGAATTTGAGATATCCACCTGCCCTCTGTGAGCAACTTCAGCTTCATGGAATGCTTCAATCACAAGTTCATTGTAAAATATCTTGTGCCTAGATTGAGCATCATTCAGCAAATCCTTAGCATAGGAATCGATAATAGGGTCCGAGAGACCATCATCCATCTGAAAGGGGAGTTCATCAGCAGCTTCAATAGAATCATCCCTAAACCGAGGAACCCGAAACGTCTCCGATTTAGTATCATATTCAACACAAGATCCCAAACCATTTCTCACAAACCCATTAAACAACCCACCACTCCCAGATCGAATAGAAACCGGGCTAGAACTACACGATACAGGACCCTGAAGCACTGAAACAGGGCTCTGGTGACCTTGATCACGCTTCAACGATGAGCTCAAGGACGATTTTCGAAAAGAACTGCTCAAATCCTCCCCTTTATCATGCCACAAAGAACCCAAATCTTCACTTGCATAATTCCCAGAGGCATGCTTAATCGACGCAGAAAACAAACACGATAATCCACCTAAACTCGACGAAGTTGAGGAGGCAATCGTAGGCACCGCCATATAAATCTTCACCAAATATTACTTCCCAACAAAAAAGAGCGAAACTTTATACAAACACCAATTGTTTTCAACTTAATTAGACCCTAATTAGTTAGATTCCTTCACAAAAAACCAAAAAATGAAATTTATTAAAAAAAAACCCAAATTGTTCCAGCTAACCAAACCCCAATTAGGTAAATTTGTTCACAAACAAAGAAAGAAACCTAAATTTTATAAAACCCCCAAATCGTTCCACCTTATCAGACCCTAATCAGCTAAATTCGTTCACAAAAAACAACGGAACCCCTAACCCAAAATAACCCTAATGATGAATTGCTATATATACACACAAATTGAGCTAGATCTTAATCAAATTTTTCCAATTTATTGCTTGAAAACACAAAGATTCTGCAAATAATTGAGACCAAAGGAAGATGAATATGCTTTTGGTTTTTTAGCAAATTGAATTTAGAATCTTCTTTATGAAAAGAATATAAAATTGTAAGAAGCGTATAATTGAAGAATTTAGTTTTGTATGATTTTTGGGTATTGTTTGTTGATTTTATATTCATATGGTTGCTTCTAGACCAGGCAAAATATGGACATGTGAAAAGACGATAAAGGCCTTAGGTGTTGCTTCTTCGAGCTGGCTTTAGATATTATGCAACTATGCAAGTGGATGGTTGAAGACCTCAAGACTAGGGTGGGAGCCAATTGGTAATTTGATACCCGCTTAGATGAAAATTCCATTTTAATTTATTTTTCGTTTATATAGATTAATAAATATACTATTTTGGTTTCAGCGTATAATGTTATCCGATAAAATGTGTAAGTTCTTATGAAAGTTGAAAATCAATTTAATTTTAATCTTAAATGTATTTCATGTAGGAACGAGTAGGACAGTAGCGAATTTAGGAATTTCAAAGTGCATGTTCGATTGACATAGTTTTCAAAGTGTCCGTTAATACTTAAATATATTCAAATATAAATTTAAATGCTAATTTACATTAATTTCTTTTATACATATAAATTTGTTTTTTTGTAAGCATGTTTGAGTAAACGACGGTGAACTCAAACGAGTAGTCCGCAACTAAGTAGGTAACTTGTTATAGCTTGATATTTAGTTTAGGAACCCGAAACAATTATCTTTTTTATCAACATTAATAATATAATAAGTTATATACTCGAGTGATGGAATTATTACATATTTGCAGGCCAATAAACATTCACAATAATTAGTTTATCGACCTCAAACAATAGTATAATAAGAATCAATATTGAACCAATTTACATAATATATTTGATGCTGAATAAATTATGTACTACTGAATTACTCGTCATTACGAAAAAATTTATAACATCCTATGTCCGGGTAAATTGCAAATAAATTACCACTTGCATTTCAAGTTAATTAAAATATCTGAAAAAAATTAATTTTAATGCTGATTACTAATATTGATAAGACCTCCTTAGATAGTCCTAGTTAAGTTGAAATGGATAAAGCATAAAAGTAACATTATAAATATTGAAATATAGAACTACTTGTAATATGTCCATTAAGTATGATATACATTCCAATATTTAGTGGTATATCCAAAAGATAAATTAGGTGATTGTAACATAACAAAGTAAGATATGGATAGAAACTATATTTTGATATGATATTGCAATAATTGTTTTCTATTTTCGTGTTCTATCTTTTTTCTTGTCTAACAATTATGATAATTAAAAGATCAAGTCTAGGGGAAAAGTTATTGCTAGCGATCAGAAGGTGTTGGGTTCGAAATTCACCATCACATTTTGATTTTTAGTGGTCAACAAAACACGATTTGAAATGTAAATCTCTATTATTCTGTATGCGAAAAAATTATAAAAAGTTGATATTCCAAAAGTATATATTAAAACGAATGTAACAAGGAATTTTGTTATGTTTGATCAACAAAAGTCAAAATGTAACAATTTTTTAGGCATGGAGGAAGTATTTTAGTGGGTATATAACAACTTAGGTGTTTACACATACTAAAAGTCTTATCCGATCAAGAATAATTTATGGAATTAAATAGAAGTTGGTACCTCCAATTGCACTATTAAATAGACGATGACAAAATCTTCTACTAAATCTTCTCGGATTCAAGGACTGCATAATTGATATGGTACTCCATAAAATAGATGACGTAGACTGCCAAATATTTTGGATAAGAACAAACAGACGAGATTATCCCATATATAGTAAACTATACTACAGACTATTAATAAAAATAAATATTAGGGCCCCAAATTATTATACTATCATATACATGGCCTCCCTATACTATATTATCGATTGGTTAGTGTTATTTATATCGAAAATATAAAAGGGAATTTACTATTGAGAACTGTCCAAATAAAAGATTGAGAACCGTCCAAATAAAAGATTGAACTTTTGAATATGTCATTTTTTCCCTTAAATAATTGTTTAGATCAATTTGCCCCCTAAACAATTGGAGTATTTTAAACAATGAGTATCAATTTATCATTTAAACAATATAAAACAAGAAATAAATAGACCCTCTCGAACATCTTCAACCCACCTCCTAGCCCCTACCCTTACCATCTCCCACCGGCAACCACCATCCAATTAAACCCCACAACTGCAACCCTGCCCAACTCCCAGCTCATTTTCGACCGAGTGTGACTAAGTCTAGTTGATTTGCGACCGATTCCACATGTAAACACACTCAAAATTTAATATTCGATACTGTTAAAGTAGTCTATATTTTTTCTTTATTTAGAATGGCTTATTTTCTTTTGGCCCCCTAAAGAATTGAAACGCTTTCAATTTGCCCCCTGAATGATTTATCTTTTCAATTTACCCCTGAACGATTTATCTTTTCAATTTACCCCCTATTTTTTTCGTTCCGCCCCATGAAGTATTTTTTTCGCCAAAAAAGTGAATTGAGGTAAGGGCAAAATCGGAAATGCACATATAATTAGATTTTGAGGCAAAATTTGTAATAATTAAATATGCGGGTTCACTAATAAAATTCAAAAGAAAATATTTTTCATTAATAAATAATTAAAAAAAACCCCTCCTTCTTCCCCACCCCACCCCTACCCAGCCCCCCACCCCCTCCTTCATCTAGAAGAGTCGGACGATGAAGCTAGCACTCCATTAAAATCTGTGCAATCGGATGAGAAAGAAATCAACAGCCTGCTCAGTGAAATTACATCTTTGGTATGTATTAGAAGTTTATGATTAGCATACACCTATTGATTTGAAGAAAAATGGACAGGGAGTTTGTTGTTGATTTTGTCGTGATTACTTGTTTACGTTGTCGAAGTTGCAGGGGTGCTGCTGTAGAAGAAAAATGGACAGGGGTAGGGGGGCTGCTGCTCCTCGTTGTTGCAGGTGGGGGTGCGTGGAGGGGTTGGGGGGTTACGGGGAAAATGAAGGAGGGGGTGGTGGGTTGGGTAGGGGTGGGGTGGGGAATGAAGAAGGGGGTGCTTGAAGGGTTGGGGGGTGGGCGGGTGTGAGGAAGAAGGAGGGGTTAATTTGAAAATTATTGTTTTGTTATTATTAAAAAGTGCCCAAAAAATTAATGAGTGTGTTATTTCAAGTTCACCCTTCATTTAAAACAAAATTTAATACAATTTGACGTTTCAAGGGGTAAATTGAAAAGATAAATCGTTCAGGGGGTAAATTGAAAAGATAAATCATTCAGGGCGTAAATTGAAAGCGTCTCAATACTTCAGGGGTCCAAAAAAGAAAAAGCCATTTAGAATTATGTTTAAGATTTCAATATTACGAAAGTCCCATTTTATCCTTACAGAAAAATTACAGTAGGAGATAAACTGATCTAAAATCATTGTTCATGAAAATAAAATGATCTAGAAAATTATTTTAAGTCAGATAAACCTACTCATAAATTATATCCCTCATTTAAATAGTTGTCAATCAGTTGAGGATCTTATGAAATTTTGTCAATTTTAAATAGTCACCTAACTTCCAAGGAAATTAAAACTAGGAAATGAGAAAAGAAAATAAGAAATCGTTGACTTTTCTTGCAGCCACCTACCGACACCTCCCCTCCCCCTCCCCCTCCCCCTCCTCCCAAGAACCGACCCAATTCAAACCTTACCAAAATTTCGCCAAGCCGTCAGAATTGATTCTGTGAAAGTACGAGGAAAATCTAATTATACACCTCAACAAACTCCTATGCATCTCTCCAGACAATGATGCCAAAATGAGCATTGATGCGCCATAAATTAAATTTTTTATATTTTTTTTTGTTAATTAGTGACGAGGTAAATTTCAAACCTAGGACATTCTAATTTCTAGTAAGAATCTTAATCACTAGGTTATTCGATTAACTTAAAATTAAATTAAATTTTATATTTTGTGCATAAAATAACGTCTAAATAATTGAAGTCATTTCGATAGTTATCGATTTTACTACTCATAAATTATTGCATTGTGGCAATTATTTTAGCTCGACAACAGAATTGTTAATTATGTGAATTTATTACGATGTAGATATTTAAGCTCATTTTTATATTCGAAAAGCAAAAACATACCATGTCATTCTATCATCATAATTAGTTATAGGTCGAAACTTGGGGTGAGGGTTGAAGTCTAATTAATTAAGATTATTTGCATTATCATAATTTCCTTATTTATCATCTTATTTTTACTAGTCGTTTGTGCATTGTCCAATTTATGTGAATTTTTTCTTCTTACACAATAAATATTGCTTTTGTATAATTAATTAGACATTGTTAAAATTGGTCTTGTTAATTAAGAAAATTATGATAATATTGACATTTTGAGGGCCTAGGATGAAATCGGGAAAGGACCCTTACAAAAAAAAGTTTGTTTCGCTTTTATAAAATAATTTAAATTTTCGTATTTCTAAAGGTTATGAACTCCGTAAGTTAATATTGTTTTGAAGTTGTGAACAAAAAAAATATAGTTAAATTCTTCTTAAAATTAAAAAGATTCATTTAGAAAACCTTATATTATTATTTTTCATAAGTTGTAGTTTAGAGAAAAATATTACTTTATATTATACTTTAAGAATTAATATATAAATATTAAAAATAAATATAATAGAATTATTAGACACCGAAAAAAAAACTTATTCTGCAAAAAACTTTACATATTTCATCAAAATATTACAATCCATATGAATTTAAATTTATAATGTATGTCGACATATATTCATGTCAATCTCACCATAATGGCTATCACTTAATTATATCTCTGAAAGCATCAAGAGAGTGTTTATGCTTGTAATTGGTACAGTCACTAATTATTAATTACTAATATCAATTTCTAAGTGGAATGTTGATACGTTTGTATTTATAAATAAAATAATTATAATAACGACAATTTAAAAAACGAAAGTAAATATTACTTTTATGATATGACCTAATATACTTAAAAACAAATATCAGCGTAGAATAGAATTTGAGATAGAGTAGTTTCAGTATTCCAATATACATCTGAATGCATTTCAACTTCATTCATAGCTAGGTTCACTACACCTACATCAAGTTGGTGAGTGGGCCATAATTGATTTTTATCATTTTATCTTTATATATTGATCTTCGGCCAAATTTTAGAATTTATTCTCTCTAATTATAATGTTTTGCACGCTATATTCCAACTTTAGGCAACAATCATGTGATGAGGTCGACATATATGTCGATAAAAATAAACTAGTGCACATAATATAATAATGTCGAATATTGTAAGACCTCAAAAGACCCCACATGTCTTCTCTATTCTTAAATTTATTCCTCTCAATCTAAAACTTCATGTAAAGAAAGTACTAATCATTCAATTGTTCTTAGTAACACGATTCGTGATGATGTTATGTTCTACTAACTACTCTCCGTCCCTAAATAATTGATATATTTAACTTTTATGGTCAAATTTTATAAAATTTGATCAACAATTATCATTAAATAATAATAAATAATATAGTCATTCATGTGAAATCTTGTTAGATTCGTCTTAATATATATTTTTGAAATATCAACTTTTTATATTTTTTTTTGCATGTAAAATAAGAGATATTTCAAAAATATATATTGAGACATAAATATCTATTATTTTACATGGGAAAAAATTATAAAAAGTTAATATTTCAAAAATATATATTGAGACAAATCTAACAAGGTCCCACAAGACTATATTATTTCTTATCATTTAATAGGAATTCATGATCAAATTTTGTAATGTTTGACTAACAAAAGTCAAAATGTGACAATCTTTTAAGGACGGAGGGAGTAACTCATAAAGAAGTTTATAGGTCAAGAGAAAAAAACTCTTCTGCATACCTTAAGGCAAATTCTTGGAATCAACAATGATTTTGGTCCGATCACTCCAAACCAACTCAGATCAATAACGTTTTTAAGACTAAAGGTGTGTCATATACATTTCATTAAACATATATGTGATAATCATGTAATTCAAGATTTTAGGAAGTATGTCATGTTTTTAATCATATAACATTTAATATTCTTTTGTGTTTGGAAAGTAAATTGGTTTCTAGTCTATGTAGGAGAATTTATTACCACTAATCTACCCCCATTAACACTGATTCCCCTCAAATTATCTCTCCTTCAAATTGGAGGAGAATCATATATTTAATTATATTTTTCCTCAATCCCTCCCATTCTCCTAATTATAATTATGGTATTCAAACAACAATAAAACATATATTCCCTAATTCTTACTAATTCAAAAACTCTCCTACCTTTAGTTCACCCCAATTCGAACACACCATTAATATTAGATGAGTATTTTATATGGTATGGAGTAATTTACTAGAGTCGACAGAAAGGGTAAAACTGGCATAATAAAATTAGGGATATTAGGGACACCTCAAATGTGATGATAAAGATAGTTAGCAGAAGGTTGTGCAGTTCTAGAAGTTTACAGTTTAATTTCCGTAGGTTAGTTGAATAGTGTCTTGTTTGGAGTACTCCGTAGTAGAAATATATGGAAGCCTAAAATGAAGAGCACGTGGCAGTAGACAAGTAGCCACGTGGTCAGCAGTGACATCAAACACCTCTTCGACAGGTGGCTTGCATCTTCGTATCTATGTCCACATACACCATTCGAATCTAAAGCGAGTTGAATCTTCACACTTGCACGTTTCTTGGACCTTGTTTGCTCATCATAAGGAAAGAGGCTACGATTGATGGGTGGGGGTAGGCGGGTAGCTACCCACCTACCTATTCTCATTAACAACTACTACTACTACTAATAGACGATAATTTATAGGAGTAAATTTTTTACTTCATTTTTATGTGAGAGGGTGAACAATTGAATTATTGACATCCAAACTTCTTAAAAGATGTGACAAAAATTAAAAAGTAATGTAAAATTATATTTTGTGCTCACAAATTGCTCATTTATTTGTACGAATTTATTATTTTAGCCTATAATATAAAGATCAAATAGAATAAAAATTATACCAGTATTTTTATTTTAAAAGACTCATAAGCAAAAATTTAGTTTATTTTATTTGGATAAATAAAAAATTAACGCATTTTTGACAGGTTATAGATGATGAAGTGTATGTTGGTTCTTGTTAAGAATCTGTGGGGTTCCACTCTAAAACCAATTGGCAATAAATGAAGTAGCCCAAGATCTTATATTTTGACCTAGGAGGACACCGACTTCCAATGTGGTGTGCATCTTAATACTTTTTTCTTGTTTTTAAGTGTATGTTAGTGATATGATAGAAAGGGAAAGGTGAATTATTTTGTGAAATATTCTCTACTCTTGAGTGTAAAAATAATTTTTGAGGATATTTGATTATATTTTGAATTAATAATCTGATATGATAAGAAATAATTGATTTTTGAATTATTCCCTTTGATGGATAATCTAACGTAATCATCCTTTATTTTTTCGCCTGTCGTGGACTTTTGTCATCACATAATGTGCATTGACCATAGTTTTCAATTTACATTGTTAGCATAATGTTATAAGATTCAGATTATTTGTGACTATTAAGTTATGCACTTACGAGTAGTACTCATATCTACAAGGAGTATATATTTCTCTCGATGAATATAGAATTATCATCGAAATCATCTGACCTATGAATTCTTACAACACATAGCTCGAGTCCGGTATGACCTTATTAAAATTTGCATAATTTAATTGGATCGGGTTTTGTATTATAACTTGTAATATTGGTTTATATTTAGCTTATAGTTGTAAGACTATTAATAGTTACCATTGTAAATTGTAATGATTTTATTTGCAAGAATATTAGTAGTTGTAAATTGTAGTTTTTTCTCTATCACACCTAATCTATAAATAAAGTCAATCTAAACAAAATGTTTTGTGTAAAAATAAGAAAAAAGATATAAACGTCATTCCAATCGTTTTCTAATTTTAGAATAATAATTCTTAAATTATTATTGATATTGGTTCATAAGTGAAGACTAATGATATTCAAGCTACAACTATAATAGTTTCATTTACAACTTTGACTATATATGCTAATCAATTTATCAATAATAATTCTAATTTTGAAGTATATTAGCAATGGAGAGATATCTCATATGGAGATTCATTAACAACATGGATTATAAGTTGATCGCCTTCCTCAGCATAGATGGTTGGGCCCGGAGAAGTTCCATTCACCACTGTAATTATTTGGTCTTTACGTAGCCGGTTGGCAACAACACTATGAACCTGATCAACGAATCATCAATATTACAACCGCTATTCATAAAACACGTCCTTGGTATATCTCGACTCTCGAGTTGACGCAATAGTCTAAAAGTTACGCAACTTACTAGAGAAACCCTACGTGACACATATTTGACTAAAAAATTGTTTGTTGAAGGGAATCAAACTCATGACATTGTGATTGCAAATTCACCTACTTCACTAATTTGATCGATCACCTTATTACGACTACAAGATAAATTGTAACAACTACAGCATATGTGAAAAAACATTGAAATGAGGAAGAGGGAAGCAGTCAACTTTCGATGAAAGTATGCTCCACTACTTTGGCATGAGCACATAGAGTGAGCAAAATTGACAAGAAAATTGCTGCTCCTACGTTACTATAATAATACCCCATTTTAAACTAAAAAGGATCTTGATGCACAAAAATAAGGTTGTGCTTTCATATACCTGTAATCATGCATACTATATATAAAGTGAAAATCTAAGGTTGCATGAAAGCGTAATGTCAATTTAGTTAGTTATATGACATTATATTAATTGCCAATTATAGAATTTTAATAACCAATTTCGAAGTAACTATGCCACTTATCCAATTATATATCCAACTTAAAAAATAAATATTCATAATTTTTATTATAGAGTAGAAACAAACTGCCTATATAATGTAAATATATTTTCATCATTCAAATTAAATTAAGATTATCATAATGCAATAATAATGCATACATAATAATTATGCTAATATGTTAATGTATCAATTATATAATAAAAATTTAGAGTTTATTTGCTTCTAATTTCCTCAATTATTGTTTATAGTTCATTATGATGGAACTAACAATTTACTTAGTTTTATTTTAAGGATGAAGTTCAATAAATATTTAATATATTTCGACAAAGTCTTGCATGTAATAGAGCATTTGTCCTAAACAATACAAAAAATGAATTAAAAAAATATACATTTTAAATTATCACAGCAAAATCACTAAATCGGCCCCTCGGTTAAGTACGCATAAACTCTCTCTATTTCGAGAAAGTTCAGGGTATAAGTTAGGACCCCAATTCGTTAGCGAACTGGGTTTAGAGTCTGATTTGTATTCTTTAGAAGATAAACTTTTCTTAAATTCCTAGATGAGTTATTTATGTAATAATGAGAATTCGTGTAGCGTCTGTGTAATGATACTCATTTATCGATTCACAAGTTTTCCTATTACGATAAAGGTTGTTCGGCCAATTTCAATGACCAATATGGCAGCAAGAGTTGCAATAAGGGGGCACATAATCGTAGAAGACCTGTGTGGAGATGCTGCCAACAATAACACCAGATTTTTCATCCACAAACACAACCTTAACAACATCAATAGGACGTTCGGAAGCATTGAGCTCAACGCAAACTCGAGCTGAATTTAACATAGTCCTGTTTAAGAGATGGAACCCTCTGTTGCTCATAATCATTCGGATTATTATTATAGCATGAGAGCAATGAGGGTACTTGGACGCATCTCCACGTGACGTCAACTTCTTTGGTTAACACTACCAAACCGATCTCAGCCGAATTTTGTTTGCAATGAAAAATCAACACTTTGTACTCATCCCTCGTTGGGAGATGACACATGCTCATGTGGATTCGGAATTCTTTCAAATAAGGTAGCTGAAAAACTTGACCAGTGGCGTAGTTTCTGATTTGGCGGGAGCCGTCAATCAGTTCTGTTCTAACAATAGTCCTCCGATGGAGAAGGCTGCTACTAATGGTTGCTGTTCTAGAGGCAGATCCCTGCAGACCATAACGCACTCTTGCCTCTGCATATGTAGCTCAACAAAATATCGACTCTTAATGATCGCTTGCCACGACTTGCAGACGATCTTGCATCTCCCTGCAAACTTCGGTGCCAGCCAGCTTAATATCTCAACAATCAACTCATCCGCCAACAATAATCCAACGCGTAATTTCTTCTTATCGATTGCTTCACTTGCAGCATCTGTATGTTCGTGTTTTGATTTTTTGCTTCCCGCCCTCAACATATTCAATGCTTTGGTTCAACCATATGAGGTTATTGGACCATTGCACAGTTATTGGGTTACTTCTTAGTAGCCCTTAGTCCCTTACATCTTGCTTTGTGGACTGGCTTGTTGTATGCCTCTACTTTTATTTTTATACACTTATAAATTTGGATTCTTTCGATTAGATATGAATATCAAAATATAACACGATTTCAAAATATATCATTAGCTTTAGTTGGTTCACATCAATTTTGGGTACGGTAACAAAATTTAGTGAATGTTTCAAAAATAATTCAACAGATTTGTGCAGGATACAAAATAATAAGATTAAACTTATGCATAAACGCAAAAATATGCAACCACATTTGTGTAACATGCAAAATAAGCAAGTTCACAGAAATACACAAATAAAATTTACACATGACCATAACTTTTTACCCATCACCACCTCAACTCTACCTCTTGGTAATATATAGGAAGAGACCACATTTAGTAGGAACTAGGGAGAGGGGTGATTCGATTCCCTCTCGGATTTATTTTCAAATTGAAATGGTGTATAGGAAAGCTAAAGTACCCCTTACCACTGAGGCACATTCCACGCTAACCTCCGACATCAATTCCCACGACAAGGGAGTTGTTTGGGCGCTTACTTTGAGGGTCTCAAAGTTAGGAAGAGGGGTGTGATTGATAAGTAAAAGACCATCGTAAAATGTCATGAATCTGCACAATAAAAAATTCAAGATTGTCTACAATAACATTCCAACCACTCCTATTGTTATCCTAACGAGAGAATCAATGTTCCTAAGCAATGTACTTAATCATTTACAAAGGATCAAACTACTAACAATATGTACAACCTGTAGTCAAAATTGTAGCTTATTTTCTTGATGTTGGCTGTCGTTAGTTTCTAAGCAATCCCTGTCCGTTTGGGCGGATTGATTAGTCAATTGTTAAGACACATCAATAACAATAGAGCTTCAATATGAAGCTCAGGGAAAAAGCAGGTCACCGTGGTCGACCCAATGAATGAATGATTCAGAATACTCGGTGAGGATATTACTCGTTTGAGCATCATTGAAACTGGCATCTCTTCTTGTCCTCTCCTTTCCCTAAAACAGTTACGAAATATAGAATAACCACCAGAGATAGATAATAAAAACGAAAGAAAAATATCAACAACTGTAAGTCGAGCAGACAAGATTCAGGGCATTCATGCAATTGGACGCAGAACTTCCAGTTCAGTTGAAATCTAAATGTACTATGTATGTTTAAACAAAAAAGAGTTGAGAGAATAAACTTCTAATTAGTTCGAACGAGGGCGCCAATGCTTTAATCAGTTTAAATCAACTCAAACTCACAAGCGTCTGCTTTAGTTGGTTCAAACGGTACATGATCCTAAGGTATTTTCCATTGTCCAAAAGGAATAAATATTATATGTGCATAAGTTGACCACTTACAATGCTTGATCCAGACTCACGAGCAGGTGAACTACCGTAGTCTTTCATCCCGCTACCAATAGTACTTGATGACTGCCCAGTAGAGGAAGAACCTATCATTGTTGATCTGCAACGGTCAATGTGACGTTTAAACCATATGAATATCGTTGTACTGTCATACCTTATAAGATAATTTCAAGCTACAAAGACACAACTGTGTTTGAGCACAAGATTTTTCTATTACTTCAAGTTGCTGCATGTGAGTGAAACACGTACAAAAGGAAATTATTCCCATTATTATGGCTTTAAAATTGAGCAGTAATGTCAAAAAAACTAAGTGAAGCTCCACTTAAGTTTGTTATATTGATTAAAAGACTAAATTAGATTATATGTTACGCAAAAGGAAATGTGAGACTAAAATTATTTTGTAACACATTAATGGACTCAAGTCTCATAATATTCGAACGAAGTTCAATGACCGAAGAATCATTCATCACATTAGACCTTTTAAGTGTGGCACAACGTCGTGGAACAGAAATCGGTTGATGTAAAACATACACACAATATGTATTACTGCCAGACTGTCATAATGCTATTATCTCAATGAAGTGTTACTCCATAACTTTTTTATTTCTTATTTACTAGTTGCTCAAAGAGTGAATACTCATGACTCATAGAAAAATATTATCACCTGTCAAATGTAGTTTCGTCACAAGAATTTGTTGATGAAGAAAGCGAATCAACATCGAGAAAGTTTGAGCAACTGAATGAGTTCATATATTCATGAAAGTAAGTATCAGCACTTCCAGTACGGCCAATAGATAGCAGTCTATGAGAAGTTGAGGGGGCAGACCTACAAATTATCCAGAAGGTACAAAAATACTTTAGAATGGTGTTAACGTAAACATACCCCTAACTCTATGACATTTGGTAAAGTTCCATGCTGGCTCAGTTGTCACAGTTCCTCCAGGAATGCAGTCTTTATTGCATTAAAAATAGTAATTGAATTTTGGTGGAAAAGCAGTTTCTATAATTAAATTATGACACTTCAATTACTCTTTATGAGAAGTTTACATCCCAAAAATAATTGGATTCGGTGAATGACATCCCAAAAATAATTCGATTCGGTGAATAGGATACGCCATAGCAAGTTCAATTAGCATACCTTGGATACGATCCACCACTTTCATAAGTTGATATTTCCGTTTTGGACTCTAGATTTACCGTCTTGCTGCTTTGAACATTATCAATGAATGGTGGGCTACAATCATTATCTTGTTCAGAGATGGATCCTGAGGGAATGTTTCCATCTGACAGAGACCTGGTAATTGTGGATCTAGACATGCAATACATTCCACGTTAAGACATAATGTTGGTTTTAAAAAAAATATAAGTAACCATTTCCAGACCCTGCGGAAGACATAAATGAGCGCGGAACAAAATAGACAAGGGTCAACAAATTCTTTCTAGCACTACAAGTCTATAATTGTCAAAAAATGGTAGTCACGCAAAAATAAGAAGTCCAAGAGTTTGTGCAGCTTACCTAAGGCTATTTGATTCAAGTTTCGAACCATGCCTCTGGAAATATTTATGATGGTCACTGTCCAGCTCCCAGAAATCTGGTCCATCATGGTGTGGCTGGAGATGTCCCAAAAACCTGTTCACATGAGAAGCCATATTCAAATGCAGATATTACATTTCTTTCTTTTCAATATACAACTGCTCTATGAGATAAAATTTATCATAGCAGAGAACAATCAAGCAAATAAATGGAAGCATCAATCTTGACTAACACCAGATCTGAGCTTGAACAATTTCAAATCAAGTTTCAGCAATATAATTCAACAAACTACTAGATGAACGTAAATACAAATTAAGACCAGTACACTCACACATTGATGGCATTTTGTTTCTCGGGATCCATATAAGCATTACTATAGTACCGCTGTAAAGTGCGAAGAAACTCCTGCGACTGTGTCAATGCTTTGGGTTGACCACGTCTTTGAGAGAATATCTGCAGATTCATTCATGAAATGAGAGAAAGATTGCCATAAGTACACTAGCCAAGCAAACTAGATTATTAACTGCTGTTATGGAATGGACCACACAATTTATGGTTGTCACAAGGTTACAGACTTGTCACGAGAAATCATTCACTACATCTTCTCTTGAATGAAGTTAATTAGATTAATATCACGAGGAAATTTTTATGTGCAACTCCCACGAAAAATCCCATAACAACGCTATGGTTGACAGAAACCCAACTTCCAAAGAAGGTGCAAAATTTTTCATTATCACTTCAACTCATCTAAAAAATTTGAGAATGTTCATCGTTTCACTTATAATTTAATTTGAAGAGGCAACATTAGGCAGGTTGTCATTGAATATTACTTCAAGCTAGGGTCTTCAAATGGATTATGAAGTCTAGGAAGCATGGTTAGAATTATTTCACAAAATAATATATCACACTCAAGGAGTATACACAAAAGCCTTTTGTAAGCCAAAACTAAGACAAGTTCACCTGGAAAAGTGGAGCATGCTTTCAGGACAGGACACATAATTACAAGGATCTCATCAACTGCTGATAACAATGTTCAATTTTAAAAACAATTTTATCGCATGACCAATGGAGTCATTCCCTCTCCCTATTATGTCCTTCAATCATAAGTGCGTGAACTTTAAAGATGTTATTCAACCACTAACTTAATAAGGTAATATAGAGTCTTTGTGTTGAATAAAGTAAACTTGGCAGATAGTAAAGCAATAAAACTCCTCACAACTAAGACTGCATATAAAAATCATCATCCATGTTCCTCGTAAATTTACCTTATTGTGTGCCGCAGATCCACCATACTGCAGAGCAAGAGTGTCACCCATAGCCTCATAAATCCTCATTAAGTCTTCAGCTAAAGGGGAATCTAGATCAATCTTTGGAGCATCAATAAATCCTAAAGCATGAAGTTGCTTGCCAAGTGAAACCAGTCCATGGCAATACTGAGCAACATTTGTACGATCCAAACAGTCAATGCAGTTGGTTCGTAGGACTCCTTGTTGGAACAACAGAGGCTTGCAATGTTGTGCGATATCTACTTGGGGTCCATTATTGATTTCACCAATTTGCTTTCTTGAATTCCTATCAGAAGCGTTTTCCACATAATCATCATCCCCATTATCTCTGCTTCGAAGAGAACAAAGAAGAAATTAGCATTTTCCAAGACTATGAATATGCATGCATCTAGTAATTCCTTATTACAACAATTGAAGACCAAGATCGAGTAAACTGAGCAAAATAAAAGATGAACCAATGAGTTAATTTCATATTCTGATGACATATAACAAACCATGATAGCATGTATTTTTAGCAGGAAGAGAAGACTTCTAATCCGGAGTATATTCTAAGCCTGACGGCTCTATCAATGAGCTTGTCAGGATACATCTTTGTTTGAGCAGTGACCAGAATTTCTTCAGATATGAACATTCGTGCCTTCGCCGAATCTGCCATGATAATGCTAGGAGGCAAGCACTGATTTACTAATCTACGGAAGTGCTTGTACTAACAAAAAGAATAGTAAAAAAATGTAACTCACTGAAATTGGGCAGCACTTAACCATTCATCAGTCCTCGAAAAGGGCATCATATGACAGTAGAAGAACCCAGTCATTTCAAGCGCATTATTAGATACTTTAATCAACGAATCTAACACATTTTTTGTTTTGCTGATACATGAAAACAAAAAAACCTTTTGTCAGTCACACTGAACTTATTAGAGCTGAGGTGATTAAAAATCAGATGAGCAAGAGATTGATGTACTCTTTCGAATATTTGTTCAAGTCCCAGTGAAGAAATTTCAAGTGCTTCTCCTCCACCAAGTCACCATTAATGATATCAATAGCATGGGCAAATTCCGCCAGAAGAATAGATTCTCGAGGCTTCTTTTCACAAGCCTAAAAATAAATATTAATTAGAAATCACGCAACAGGGATGACACCATAGCTAATTTTATCTGATAATGGGCAGCGAAGATTTAAACACAAAACCTTAATAAGATTTAAGATAATGATTGGATTTCCATATCGCATGACAAGATTCTCAAAATGAAGTTTTGTGGAAGCATAATTGCAGTCATTCTTCATCACTGGAACAATAAACTGGAGTGAGCAAAGATCAAGAATGACTCGAATTCTGGATGTAAATTAAGTATGTAGTCATACATATGATATCCGGTTTAATATTCAACACAGAAGTTTCTTGAGACCAGAAGAGGGGAATTGAACCACGAATCTGGACAGATGAGCTAACTTGAGCAAATGATTCATTGGAAACATCGTCAAAGACAATTTGTTCTGTTTCCACATCATTTGCCACACGGCCCTTCTTGTTTACACCACGTTTGAGATACCTATATAAAAACAGGATATAAGAAACTAACACTACAACTTTTGAATATACACAGTTGTTTACACGTGGACCCTGAAATCAATATAAAGTAAAACAACATAGAACCTAAAAAGTATCTAACCTGGTTCCAGCATAATGACGTGATCGTCTTGCAATTAGTGTCAATATAAACCCATGACCAGATACCGTCAGTTTGACCTGACAGTGAAACATGTGATCATCATGCAGCCAGCCATAGACAAATAATTTTATGAAGGGAAAGAAAGAACACCCAAACTTGAGTTATGTCATCACTAAGACTTTAACTTGTAGATGATTAAGTCGCGATACAACACTAATTTCCTTTAACATACAGCAAGCAATAATTAACGAACTCCACATGCCACGTGATAGTATATATTATATACCTTTGAATCAGAAGATATTGGAGAAGAACTTTTAAGCAGAAGAAAACAGGAGTAAAGATTTATAGTTGGTAAGCAGCATATGATATGAATGGTTTGCCAAAGGACAGTACTATATTATCCTGAAGTTATACCTGTTTAAAAAATCCATAAATTAATGCAACTGTCCATAGGGTATTTTTTAGCTCATTACGTATTCCCCGAGTAAGGAACTCATTCCAAACGAACAACGTCTCATATAGTGGCGGTTGAGCTTCATGATGGCTGATGTTTTTTTGAAGGCTAAGCATAAGATTGTAACTATAGCTGAAATAGAAGTCCTTCGTGAGATCCATCGCGCATAAAAGCTTCTTGTATCTGTATGGTCAAAAAAGAAGGAAAATAAGTTTTAACTAAATGAAAGATGAGATCTGTTACAACAATAGAACTATGTTATCAATAAACATAAAAGATATGAAAAACATCATCTCCCTTGGACCCTGATGATACCTTGTCGGACTCAAATGGCTAACTTAACATCAAACACCAATACCAGTTTGACCCTGTACATTGGCAGCGAGTAGAGAAAACAAGGCCACTAAAAGGGCGCGGAACAATGAACATTAAGATATCCTCGACGGGTATAAGTCCAATGAGATTTAAATAAGTAAGCATCATTAAAGAACT
Organism: Echium plantagineum; assembly: GCA_003412495.2. Lineage (NCBI taxonomy): Eukaryota > Viridiplantae > Streptophyta > Magnoliopsida > Boraginales > Boraginaceae > Echium > Echium plantagineum. Next base: position 20,335,318 of record CM016567.1, on the reverse strand, counting down.
ATACAAGGAACTACATTGAAGTATAAAAATTACCTCCTCGACATGATCAAACATTAGAGACTCACTAGCTTGAGAGATACTTAAATAGATTTATAGAAATGGAACAAATAAATGATATCGTTCATCATTTGATCTAACATTACTGATTTCTACCAATACAGATAATCTACAATTACATATAGATTTAACAAAAGACCTGTTCTCAGTTTTAGAACTATCCATATTGGAATGAACAGTGACATTCGTTACTGGAATCATCTCACTCTTGGCGATTTTGTATATTGCATGACCACATAAGGATCCAATCTTCTTTCTTTTGGTAATAAGTAACATGTAGCTTGGGCCCGTAAATTTTATAAAACCTATAATCACAGAGTATAAAGAGGTGGGAAATCCATAAGAAAGTCAGCAAGTAAACTAAATTCATTGAACACATAAATGAAAATGAAAGTGAGAATTTTAACTAACCGACAATCCCATAGCAACTGGTAACAAACTTTAATCCACCCGTAGACTTGTTTCCTTCGCTTATTCTACTCAAGAGGTCAATACACTCATTTTCTGAATAAATTGTAGGGTCTTCATGTATACTCAATTCACAAGTATCTAATCTATTGATCTTCAGAAGCCTCCAGATGGTTCTACTCTTGTTGTGTCCAATAATATAAAAATGCTGTGATTGATCAGAAACACAAGTTTCAATTCAATAACCAAATCTGATACAATATATTATGGTCCAATCTATTCATCATGGTAGGAATATGATTGTTTTAAGTTTAACTAATTTGCATTCCTTAACCAAATGCATGCCCAAAAATACATATATAAGCACAAGCATTCCAGGACAAAATTTTCGTTTTAAATGGTCATATCATACACCTCCCTTGGAAGGAGAATCAACAACATACGCGCAGTAAAATTTCAGGAACTAAGAAATGGGTAATTACACCAATTCCTAGTATGCTTCTTCATAATGACATAGTTCATTAAAGTAGTTCTCCCACGAATTGAAAGTCATTTTGCCTTAAAAAGTGTATACTTAACTCCTAAGGTGGCATTACAATTGCGCGCAGTCAAGCTCTAGTTGGAATAAGTAATGAATACCAGTTTCAACTACTGTCAGAACATATAGTTACAAATCATAACTTCATTGTCACTTTGCATAATATTCAATGGAAAGTGATGCATTATTCTCTTCAATAGTTGGGATTGTATATACCCAATCAAGTGCTCACGCATTCTAGCTCTGTCTAGAATAAGGAACTAATATCAGTAATAGTATTCGGTGGCAACTTTGTTCTCCTTTTGCATACTAATCAACGCAAACCTGGAGTATTTTTTCTCTTTTCTTGAAGTCACGAGATCTAAACACGAGAACCAAGCAGATGCAACCAAAATTCAGAAAAATCGCAAAGCTAGCAGGAAGCACTCAGAAATGTAACTAAGAAACAAAGTCACCTAGACAAGAATGATCATCAAATCTTATGAAACACAAACAAGTAACACTAATCTGAATCGAGTATCCAATAAATTGCAACTTCATTCTCCTTTTGTAAAGTAATCAATTGAAATATTAAAATGTATTCTCTTTTCGCACAGACTCACTGATCTAAACACCAGAACCAAGTCAACCAATCAGACTACAAATAGTTTCAAAAACTGCAGAGCTAGCAAGAAGCACTCAGAATACCCACTAAAGTTCAATAACACCTAGAAAAGCATAAACTCTTATGAAACTAGACAACATCAACATGCCCAACGCCTCGGGAAGAGGTATTAGCGTGCAGCCTCACTCCTGTGGTAACAGGGAGGATGTTTCCGAATTGAAATTACACAACATCAAAATCATGAACTCTTATGAAACTCAAACAAGTAAGATTAAATCGAATAGAGTCTATACCGAAGATGTCTCATACAGCCTAAATTTGTGCAAGTAAGTGCTGCCGACCATTTTGTCCCCATCAATGGATTCCAGCTCCTGCTGAATTACTTCCGATCCCAATCCAGATTTCTCAGGGCTCGAAGACTCGGCCTGTGGAAACGCCATTTGATCAACTAAACCAATCACCACAAAGTCAAGTCCTACTCAAGATTCATAGCTTCCATTAAACTCACCACAAACCAATCAACTCCTTTTTACTGCAAAAGCCCAAAAAACAACTCAAATTCAACTTCAACCTGAACTTCAACTTCATTATTTCATTGGAAAGAAAGCATATTTGTAATTAAATCTCAACATAAATGCAAGAAAATAACCCAAACTTCAACTTCAAGTTAAATCCAAACAAAATATACAAACCCAAAAGCAAAAACAATCCAAATTCAACTTCCTCAGTTCATTAAAAAAGCATCTTTGCAATCAAAACTCAATATACATTCAAGAAACTACCCAACCCGATACTTCAACTTCAAGACAAATCCAAATAAACTGGGCAAACCCAAAAGCAAAAACTATTCAACGTCATAAACTCAACAATAATTAAAAAAACATATTTGCAATCAAAACTCAATAAAATATTCAAAAAGCTACCCAAAACTCCCACCTCAAGATAAAAGCAACTAAATTATTCAATTACAACTCCAACTTCATTATTTCATTAAAAAAAGTATATTTGCATTCAAAACTCGACAAAAAATACTGCAACAAAAGAAGTACACAAAAAACTTCAACTTTAACATAAACCCAAAAACTGAAATTGAAAAAATACTAACATGAATAAATTAATGCAATGAGATTAACTAACCAGAATAATCAAGAACTATGTAAATGAATAAGCAGAATTCAGAGAGAGAGAGAAAGAGCGAGAGAGAGACCCAGGAGCTCGGGTGACTACATCCACATGGGAATTTTTTAATAATAATATTAATAATATTAATGTGGAGGAAAATAAATAGGAGAATATGTTTGTTTCTACATTTTAGGATGTTTATGTTATTCCATTTCCATATTTGATTCAGTATTTTTTTATTATAATAAAGAAAAGAAAAATAAAAGGTAATGTTAAATGATGTATACAGCTAGGATACAGGTAACCATTGAATTTTGCTGACGAGGATTATATCAGATACTCCTTCCCATTTGTAGTTGGCCAAATAAATATTAAACCGCAATTTTAATCGTTCGTCGTTTTTGTCTTGAAGAGTTGTGAGGAAGTAAATCGCGGATGTATCTTAGAGGGTTAGAGGATTTGGATTTGCCTGTTTATCAGACCAAAAGATTTTGGTTTTTACGAGATTTTAACCTACATTCTATGAAAAAACTAGACTGTCATCACAAATTCACAATACCAAATCTTTTACCAAGTTATGCTCCCAAATCCATTTTTAATTAGCCTTCTATATTAAATTCATTGTTTCAAAATATTTAGCATAGGAACGTAAAAATTAATTTGTATATTTATGACCTATTTTAGTTGGCCTTCTATATTAGATGTTTTGATTTCATATATTACCTTTTTTGTTTTAAATTATCAGTCAATCAATGATTAGTATCATTTAATTACACAAGTATAAAAATATTATACTAACAGTTTTTATGCCCTTCTACCCTTTATTAATTTATATTTACTTAATTTGTGAAAAATTATTAAGACGAAAATTGAAAAGCGAATCGAATAACTCGACCCAATATCTCATTTTCTATTTTGCATGATATGCAATGTTACATATATATTCATTCTTAAATACGATCAACAAATTATTTATATTTAACAACAATAACATAAGGTATCACCGTATCACAATATATGACATCCAGGTCCACGGGACATAGCTCAAATGGTAAGGAGCTTCATTATAAGAGCGTGTTTCTCCACAAATGTGTGGATTTGATCCACAGCAGGTGCATGAGTAACTCAGCATTTATTCAAGGGAGGATCTACTTGTGGGTGGTTACCCAGCCTACTCTGTGCACTCTTGAGGTGGAATACCGAACCGCTAGAAGCAGGGGTGAAACCAGGATGAAAATCAAGGGGGGGCCAATTTTGGAGGGAAAAATTAGGGGGGCGAAAATAAATAAAAAATAGTTAACAAGGCTTGAACCCATGACCTCTACCTTTTGGAGCAAGGAACTAACCAACTAAGCTACACTTACACTTGGTTTGTTAACATTTTTTATTATATATATCACAAAAATTAAAAAAATCGTATATAAAATAAACGATATCGAAAAACCTGGGGGGGCGCCTCGTCCCCCCAGTTACGCCCTTGGCTAGAGGCACATCCTGAATTCACCTCCTCTGTTGAGCGATGAGCTAGCCAAGTGGGGCGCCTTAAATGATCGTATCATATATGACATCGAGTCATTTATTATTTTCGTGTTTGGTAATGCATTTTGCGTTTTTGTGACTTAGTTCAATTTCTCATTTGCATTGATTGTTACAGATGAGTAGACCAATAAGCAAATTATTACTAATAACTAATCCTTGGAAGTATTACAAGTTTAGTCAAACTACTGTAGTATGATTATTTGTCTTATTAATGTACACTTCAAGAGAATTCGGCATTTACAAAATTTAGATAATAAAAAACCATCATTTATACAACCAACATTTTAATCACAAAAATTTGTTCATGTTATAAATCAATAAATTTTAGATTAATGACTTACGTGTTACATATTACGTTTCGAAATGCAATTTTAATGGATATTACTATTTCCAATAATTTTCTCTAATATTACTCCATATAACATCTAGAAAAAGAGGAAGAACCAATCTTTTTCATCAATAATTTTATCTAATATTATTGGTGTGATGGAAGAGTTAAAACTTCGAATTTAATTGTGAAAATGTGATAAATAATTCAAGCACCATATAATTTAGTTAAACATTACATAAAATAAGATAACAAAAATAAATAAGTATCTCATTGCTATGAGATGGTGTGAGAGATGGAAAAAATTCGAAAAAATACAAGACATTCAACGTGATGTGCTAATAATAATGTACATTCAAGAACACTCTGGAGTTCATGGTCACGTTGTTATAGATCACATTTATATATAGTTTACATAACAAAATCTACAAGATAAATCTAAAAGATGTATTGTACTCCCTCCGTCCCTAAAAGATTGTCACATTTTGACTTTTAGTGGTCAACAAAACACGATTTAAAACATAAATATCTATTATTCTACATGTGAAAAAGTTATAAAAAGTTAATATTTTAAAAATATATATTGAGACGAATCTAATAAGGTCTCACAAGACTATATTATTTCTTATCGTTTAATGGGAATTCATGATCAAATTTTGTAATGTTTGACTACCAAAAGTCAAAATGTGACAATCTTTTAGGAACGGAGGTAGTATTTACTAAATAATAGCGCTATTAGAGTATGCTAAACTACTCTAATTTAATTTATTGAGATAATTGCTAAATTTGTCTCATATAATATGTGCAAGCTGTATTTTAGGCTCAGTAAATAATGTTTGGTCTCTGCAAATGGTCTTGGAATTCTATTATTTTTTTACTTTTATTTATTTATTTATTTATTTATGAGTTGGTAGTTATATTTTTAATTTCACTCTAACAACTAACTTATTTTAGTTGGTAGTTATTTTATATGCGCTAAATTTAAAATTATCCTTACATCTATTTTTTAACTCTATTTAAAAAATATATCAATTAAATATATTTAACTACTTATATTTGTTGTTGAATTAATGTAAATCATTAACAAAATATACTGTGACCATTATCTTTTTACTCCATTTAAACAAATATTAACTAAATAAAATATTAATTTGTACATGTATTGACTGTGCACCCGCGGCTGATTCAATTTATATAACTCATACACATTACATCTTTGATACACGCACACGAAAATACGCATGTTTCTTGAGTGATGTATTTATGGAATAATTTAGTTTGGATGAATAACACAAGCCAAATAAGAAGGATCAGTTTTTGAGCTTTCCACGACAAGAAGGGGTCAATGCAAAAAAGATAAGCACAAAGGTGAAAAATGAGGATAATGAAAAGACAATTACAAAATCTTTTGACATGAGATTCTCGTGTATTATTGTTCATATACTAGAATCATCAAAGTATTCATGATATATAGTAACCTTTTTGTATTGGGGTCGAAGTCTATCCGAAATAATCTTGCCGTTATTAATAATTTACTGTTTCACCAACTTAATCACGACTACTAAAACGAATTTCAACAAAATATTGAAGGGTTTAAACAACAAAAACAAAATCGTTCAAAAAATTCAACTTATGGATTTTCTTTAATAAACGTACTTAGACTTCAATTGATGGGTTTTTAATTTTTATATCTTTGAGAACGGATCCAAGTTACGTTGCCAAGCTTACAATATAAGCTTTAGGTCCGTAATATACTCCGTAGTCTTTCATTTGCTCACGAAAGCAACATTGAATATGTAACAGCCAAACAAAATATAATACTATTATAATTATACATTTGATTTAACATATATATCTTGTTTGTGAAACTCAAGAAGTTGACTTCTTTTAGGTAACCTATTTTCTTAAGTTTATATATGGATATTTATATAGGTATATGATAAGCATATCATGAAGTCGGTTTTGGTGTATTATTTTTGTAACTATAGTTTAATTTTTATTTTATATAGTCAATTGATAATAATTCCCTCACATCATCACCACATGTATTAACTACTCCCTCCGTCCCTAAATGATTGTCACATTTGACTTTTGGTGGTCAATAAAACATGATTTAAAATATAAATATCTCTTATTCTAAATGCAAAAAAATTATAATAAGTTGATATTTCAAAAATATATATTGAGACGAATCTAACGAGGTCCCACAAGACTATATTATTTCTTTTCGTTTAGTGAGAATTCGTGATCAAATTTTGTTATAATTGACCACAAAAGTCAAAATGTGACAATCTTTTAGGGACGGAGGGAGTAATATTTAGAATATTGTGAGTGAAGTGTAATAGTGATGTAATGAAATAAATCTAAAAGGCCAACCTCTTTTTATCTATATTATTATTTTCAATTATTTTATTTATATTGTTGGTTAATAAAATATAGACATTTATAAACCAATGAGTCGAGTTTTATGAAGTATCGAGTTACTTGACCTGGTAGTTGTAAAAATATTATTATTTGAGTATTATTATATTAATAATACAAAGATATAATATTATAAATTCAAAATCATTTAATTTAATCCGTATTAAGATGGTCATTACTAGGGTTAATATAACAATTCTGTTGAAATGAAGAGATTCTTTCTCTGAGTATAAATAGACTCTTTATTATCATCAAAATGATCATCTGCTTATCAAAACATGAAGCAATAACACATAATAATAAATTTGTAGGTCAATAGAAAGAAAATTGTCCTCATTTCTCAATACAATCTCTCTAGACCGACAACATATTCAGTTTTATTCAACAATTACGGAAAAAGGGAGTCCGCTTATAATATGCAGAGAAAAGTCTATTTGTAGGTAAAATATTTATCAACTATTGTCATCATTATGTTTTTTTAAGTTTTGTCTAGTATTTAATCGAGCGAATGCGAAACACTCTCGATAAATTACGAGTACAATACATTTTCAGTAACCTTTGTCACAATATCGAATCGATATAGAACGTGAGTCGCACACCGCACATATGATATGAAGCTAATCAAACGGTAGGCAAGTAGGGCACGGATGAGAATAACGGTGATGAGGTGGTAATAGGACGTTTTGATAGCTCCCAGTCCCCACGTGAAAGTAACAAGAGGTTGTCTTATTACAGCCATGTGTGCCAGAAATAGTAAAAGGGCCCCTCTATTATTGAAAGCTTTCACGAGATGATCGTTGTTCAAGTGGTCACAAGTCACAACTCATAACACCTTTTTTGCTTGCTCGATTGGTCACTACTTCGCACTTCACACATTTCAATTTTGTTCATATTTTTATGCGGACTACTTTTTTGTTTTCTTGCATGGAAACATGCCTACCTACTTGTTTAAGATACTACTTAGATTTTGTTTGCTCATCACAATCATGCACTTGGATGTAGGTTTCAATTTCATGATTCATTGTATTGAGATTGTCTGATAAAATTGTGCTAGCTTTGATTGACGGAGGTCATTTTATATGGTCGATTGTGGATTTGTTTTTATTTACTTGTCATTTTAATAATTTTTTTTTGTTTTTATTTGCTTATTAGTTTATAATCCCAATGCAATTTTTGGTTTATTTTAATAGTATTGTTTATTTATATTTCAGCCCTATCTTTGCGTCTACTTGCCCTAGAATCCGCCATCTTGTCTCTTGAAAAATTTATTTACGAGAGCATGGAACGTCCCACCAATCCCCTGATTGGATCGAGATGATTTCTAGAGTTTTAGTTCGTCTCTTCATGTCGAGGTGCGTGGTTGGATGTCTATCTCGTGGGCCCAACTTTGGCTGGACATTTGGATCCTCCGGCTCTTGTATTGGTTGCTTTTGATTCACACCATTGTTTCTGAAAGTGTGGTTGGTGTTCGACCACAAACACTTCGACGATCAAGTCAGTTAAAAAGTATTTGAAAGTAAATATATATGAGAGTAAAATACGTATTACCTCATCTGGTGAATAGGGTGAGGTATTTAAAGTGGGCTCAAACCTAGGTCCAAGCCCATTTATATCTGGGCTCATGCATGAATACTAAATAGGGTCCTCATCAATCCCTGTATATAAATATAAAATTCTTAATAGTAGTGTTAAAGTCTAAAATTACAAATAAATAAGAATACAAAAATATTAAGTGTTGTCACATCAAGCTAAAAGTAGAAACTAATAAGTTAAATGTCTAATTGTCATATTAGTCATCACTCATTAGATAAATTTGATCTTTTCCAATAGTGGTCAAAGCTTAAATCAAGATACATTGGGCTTGTTTGGCGTTGATTTAAGCTTCTCTAAATTCTAATTTATCATTGTCCGATGGAATATACTAATAAATAAAGGATGCCTTTTTTTATTACTCTATATTGAGCATTTTCTATGAAATGTGACTATATGAGTCGAATATTTTAGTTTCTACGTTCCTAAAGCTTAGGAGGAATTTAAATCCCTCAAAATCTCTAAATTAAGTCATGTTTGTGAGATGTGATTATGTAGTAATTTAAATTAGGACTCAATCTAAAATTGTCTTAAAGTGTACGTCAGTTCTTCATCTTGCTTATTTCTGTTGAAGCTTTGCTTCAGAACAAATGCTTACATCTTGACCACAGGTCAGGCAACTTATAATCTACCGAGTTGTGCACTTCCAATTCAAGTTGATTAAAAGAAGAAATTAAGTGATCGTCGAATACATAACATAATTGGTGTGTCGATACATACCAAGATAGATCGATCAAGCGTCAAAATGCTTTAAAGTCATTACACATACAAAAACATTAATAATAGAAGTTGTCTTGGATGTAATGAAACAAGAATCACCAATACACTATTCATATGGCCATATAATAGCTCTCAGCAATTACCATCCATGGCTGAAGCACGTTCGGATATCTCATATCTGCTCTTGTTTCCAGAAATCAGAAACCCAACTACATTACTTTTATCAAAATGGTAAGAGTTCATTAAGACTCATAAGGGTGGTAGAGCAGACGCAGATGCATCTGCGTACATGCAGCCTTATTTACATAGCCAGCAGCACAAATCTCCCTCAGAAGACACCACCATCCATCAGTGGCATAACATCATCGAAGGTCCAAAGATCCATTGCATTTCCGCAATCCTGAGGGCCATCATTGAGGAATGATTCAATTGAGGAATCCCAGTTTCCCCCAAGGTATGGCGTCTCAAACAACTTCATTTGGGATTCAAAATCTGAAAGGTCATCAGTCAGTTTATTTGAGGTCTCTTCTTCAGCAGAAACTACTTCCAGAGAACCAGACTTCAGTTTCTTTTTTGGGGAGGCATCATCCAGGAACTGAGTTTCATCGCCTTCAATAGTAGCTGAGAGCACAGATGATATTTCTGGAGTCTTAGAACAATGTTCACCCCAGCCAAAATCAGAAATTTCAAGAGAGTTACTTCCTTGGTCAGAGCTGAAGTAGATGTTAGAGTTATCAGAGGTGTTGAACGTTTTTAGTCCCATATCCCCCATGATAGGATATCCATCTGTATAACCATATTGTATTGTTGAAGGTTTATCTTCCAGAATATTCGAAGGATCAGAGAAGTTTGCACCAAAATTGTTTAGGCCGGTCAGTTTCTTATCCAGATTGGTTTCAGCAGCATTCAAGGTTTCCTTAGGAAGCACTTCCTGGGAGTTCAACATCAAGGGGCGTCGAGGGGCAGTACTCAGAGTCTCATCAGGGAAGTTCAACTTAGCTTTATTGCCTCTAATCCTCCTAGCCTCGGCATCATAAGCTCTGGCAGCTTCTTCAGCAGTATTAAACGTACCAAGCCAAACTCTGACCCCTTTTCTAGGGTCGCGAATCTCCGCAGCCCACTTACCCCATGGGCGTTGTCTTATTCCTCTGTACTGATTCTTCCTCTTTCTCTTAGAGGATTTATCAGCATCCCCATCAGATTCAGAAGGCTTCACAGGGTTGGATCCTGCTGAAATAAATCAAAATGTCAACTAGGACCAACAGAATGCCAAAGGAGATAACTTAGTAACTGAAGGACACTTTTCAAATGGATCATCTAGAAATGGAGCTTTAATACAGATCTGGATAATATTCAGATATCAAAAATCCAATCTATAATTATGTTAAATTTCGGGTTAACTAATTAATAACTAGAGTACTACCTCCATAGCATTTGCAAAATTATACATGATACTAAACTCGACGAAATATCTTTACATCAATAAATAAACCCCCGTTCACAGATACTCATGAATTGGAGATAAAACCATATATAGGAAGCACTGAATTACAATACATAGTATCCAAAAACTCAACCATCTAATCCCTTTAACTACTTTCTGTTTTTATTCGAATAATCAAAGCACACATATTTTCAAAAGCCTTTAGACCATTAATAGTCCTTAACATGTTTCTTAATCCATTAAGCATACAACAATGGTAACACGAAACAGGCTCCCGTTAAGCAGATAGTGGGGGTCGGATAGTACGCAGCCTTACCTACAAACACCTAAATTTGAACCAACAAGAAAGGCCAATTAATTAAAGGAACAAAAGGAACACCTTTATCTAGCAGATAGCAATAAATCACAGGTCCCTAAAACAGATTGAATCTTTCAATAAACCCAATTAAAATAATTAAAACCTTTACCAATGAATAATCACACTATCACAGGTACTTAAAAGAGATCAATTAAAGGAACAAAAAAGGACCCTTTTATCAAGCAGATGACAATAATCACATGCATATCATAAAGATTGAATCTTTATATAAACCCAAAACTAAAACAATCAACCAAAAGATACCCATATGGAATATTCTTTTTATTCTAATGGGTCAAGTCGAGCAGGTAGTGGGTCGGGTTTCGATGGGTATCCACTGGTATGACTTACGAGGTTATCATTCATTTATAATAAAAATATGTAAAAATCTATAAAGAATCGAATTTTAACAGGCACGTATGGTATTTTATGGAGCTAACGAATCAATAGGATCCGATTGATACATAAAAATAAAGAGTCGGGTTAATTAATCACATTTTTTGGATATTGAACAATACTTCAACTCGATAATCAAGCGAACAAGTAACTCGGTCCATTTTTATCAAATATCGAGCGGGTAACAGATTACTCGATCCAAGGAACATCCTAAAGAACAGATACATACCATTAGAAATAGTTGAGTTTTGAGCTTTAAAAGAGAAAGGCTTAACACCCTCCTCCTCCTCTTCCTGATCATTGAATTCTTGAAAGTCAGCTTCAAAGTCAACATCAAGGTCAAACATCTTGGATCTGAGTGGTTTGAAGTGGTTATTCGGGTTCTTCTTTGGGTTGAGATCAGAGTTTCCCCATAGCAAGTCCGCCGTGAGCCGCCTTGAAGTCCGGCGAGGCTGCTCCAAGTCGGAGATTATTGCACCACCACACATGGCTTTGGGTTTCTTGTGTTGTGTTGGGTTGGTTGAGAGAAATTATGAAAATGGTGAAATCATAAAATGTGACGAATTTGTATTGTTTGTTGAGTTGTTAAAAAGTAAAGAGAATTTTGGGTTTTTATAAAAGTTGTAGGAAATAAGTAGGGGCTAGAAGGTGGTAGTTGCCTAGTTGGGTAGATGTGTACTATAATACCCTTTGTGGAGGGGGTAATTACAAGGGATATTGTTTTGGACTAATTTGCCCTTTGACGAGGAGGTGAATTGCATGAATGGTCTCTGACTATTTCGCTATTTTACCCTTTGGAAGGTTGTTCCGGTAAGGGAAATATGAATTTTTCGATCAAATCATTCACTACTTAATTAGGTGAGCTACAAATCTAGAAATGAAAATTTTACAAGAGAGAAAGATTTTAAATTGACGTAATCAATATTATAATGCTAAAAAGTAAAGAAAGTTTTGGATTTTTATAAGTAGGGGCTAGAAGGTGTTGTTAGGTAGATGTGTACTATATTACTCTTTTAAGAGGGGTGATTACAAGAGGAAATTATTTTAGATTAATTTGCCGAGGAGGTGAATTGCATGAATGGTCTCAAAGTATTCTGCTAATCATTCATTACTTAATTAGATTAGTTGTAAATTCAAAAATGAAAGTTTTCCAAAAGAGATGATGGAAAATACAAACTTGACACACTTCTTTTAATATTTTGCATTACAAAGTTGTTTAAGGATTGGAACTCGTTTTGTTGAAATTATTTATTCTCATCAATTTACTATTTATCAACTTAAAATTTTTTATGTTTTTTATTGATTAAGAAAAAGAGAGATAGATTTATAGTGAAATATATAGACAATTAAGAGCATTCATAGAAAAAATAAAGTAAGGGACTTATTGTAAACAATTATGGCAACTTTGATAATCTAGATGCACCGGCCTTAATTCTTTTGTGTCCTTCGACAAAGTTACATTCGCCATTTTTTTCTCATCAAATATCATTTTCATTTATTTGGTGTACATCATTATTAATGGTTTACTATTATAAGTTGGGTACAGAAATTATCACAAACTTATTAAGAACAATGAGGATTGAAGAGTCCTGTTCTACAAGAAACACAAGAAGAATTGTGCGATATTTAGTTTCTAACTAATGCCAGTCTATTGTCAAATTTAAAAGACAGTGTAATTAGTACTTTCAATTCAATTTCATATACAAACAAGCAAATTGCTTTTGTTTAATATCATGAACTGATAATAATATGAATACAAAGAGTCAAAAATATTTTTGATGCTGTATTAAAAAGGTTGATGTTAACATGACCCAAAAGAGATTTGAATAAGATATTGTGTTCCTCCTAGATGCGAAAAAATTGCGTTGGTTTTGGCTTTTGTACTATAAACTTTAGGAAATGAGTAGGAAGTAGAAGCTGACGGACCCTTCATGGAACTAATTGAACAGATAGGTCTGCAAGTTGCTCGATGCTGACTTGGTGATGACTGATGACCGGCGGCATTTGAGACTCATTCAATAATAGCACATTCTCGTTATATTTTGTGTGATATTATATTTTATACGTATTGGACATATTGTTATCTAATAATTTTTTTTTTAATAAAAGTTTATTTTCAAATTATCGTTTTAATAATTTAGGTGAGAAAATAGAAGAAAAACTGTGTTTGTAACATAAACTTACATTTTTTTTAATAACTTTATACACAATTAATTGGTTGTTAAAAAATAGGGAGCGTAGTGGATTACTAAATAATTGAATGTGGAATTATAAGTACAACCAAACCAATGACTAGGATGAATAATTGCATTGACAATATGTCAAGTTTCGAAAGGAAGCAAACTCAATCGACAGTTTAGATCACACGATTGATTAATACTACCTCCATTTTTTTTTTTTTTTTTTTTGTCTTTCTAGCAATTTGCATATAGATTAAGGAGAATAATAGGTAATCAAAAAGTATATTGAAAATATAAAATGACAATTAATTGAAATTATATAATTTGTTGGTTGATAACTTCATAAGAAAAAATGATTAAAAAGTACATTGAAAATGTAAACTTACAATTAATTATGCTAGAAAGACAAACATTTAGAAACAAAAAACTAAATTAAAACTAGAAAGATAAATAAATAAGAACGGAGGGAGTATAAAATAAAAACTTCATACAAGAATTAAATGATGATAATTTTCTCAACTTCAAGATAATTATGCTCCTCTGAGATACTCGAATAGCCTACTGAAAAAAGTTTTTCGCTAGTGATCAGAAGGTCCTGGATTCGAATCTCACCTCATCGCCAAATTGTTAATTCACAAAAAAAAAAAAGATAATTAGGCTCCTCTCAAGTGTAAGTTATGACTTTTATATATCAACATTAGGTTGATGTATTCATTATTTATTTGTTAATACTAATACTACATAAGATATATTATTGCAGAAAAATATTTAGTAGGAGTATATTCGATCATGTATTATGTTTCATGACGTTTATCACTTAATCATATATGCTATAGTGATTTTTTCGATCAACATATTTTAAAAAGTACTATCTCATTTAGTACTTGCGTTATATTAACCTAATTCGACTTTTTTAAACAAAATGGTAGGGGTTAAGTTGTCCAAACAGGATCTTTAGGTAATCTTTCGACCTTAACAAAAATTTATGGGTAAATATTTATGTTTGGACTTTAAATAATACACAATTAAAGAGAATGAAAATTAAAAACTAATAAAAGCAAAAAAGAAATAATTCTTTTTTTAAATTAAACTTTTTATTAAAAGTAATGTTGCAGAATTTTATCCCTCCAACTTTATAAAAAAAAGTCAAGCATAGGGCAATATAATGAAAGCGCTCAATAAAATACTTTTTGAAACATATGAGATCTAAAAAGTTTGAAACATGTATCATCGAATGATGATTTGAAACATATATGTCGTTAATTCACTTTAATATACTAATAATACAATGAGTTGAAAGCTGGATATCTAGATATGGAACCAATTTGCATGTGTCTTCAAATATACTTACGCGCTCAGTGACGCTAGTCCTGGATGCTTACCTCAATTTTTCTTTATGTTATTTCGGCCACATGTAATTAGAGATGTGGGAATCAGCTTTACCTAAAACGAACGACTCGCTATATTTAAATCGATCTAAATTAAACTGAATTGCTAACACACTTTTAAATTTGTGCGATTTAGTGATTAAATTAACTAATTTAATAACTGATTGAATAAATTAAAGTTTTGTTAATTTAATCGAATTTGAATTTTAAAACAAGTGACTTGGTTAAGGGCTCGACTTGAGAATGTCTTCACCTCAGCTCTTTTGTAACTCCAGTTTAGTTACTTTTTGTTTTATTATCATTTTTATTCATTTGAATTATCGGTTGTTTAGATTAAAAGTATCAATTATCAGTTGAATTATCGGTTGTTTAGTAAATCGAATAGCCTAGTGGAAAAGGCTCTTGCTAGTGACCAAAAGGTCATGGATTCGAAACTCACGTCATCTCTAATTTACAAAAAAAAAAAGTATCAATTAAAGAGTGATTTACCAGTCAATTCTCTGCGTCTGCGCATGTAGGATTCTTGTAATCTCTCGTCATTATCTCCGGCTTGTGATGAGTGTTCGTTTCTCCGAGACGAAGCGTCGTCGACCTCTTCTGCGCGGTCACGACCCAGCCGATTCCTTAAGTCGCGATTCGCCCCTCGAGGGGGCATGGTTGGTGCGGACACACGTCCTCGCCGGTCGTCGAGACGAGGAGGCCTGGATCCGCCAGCTTGGTGAGTCGGGGGAATTCTTGATGCCATTAACCTGAAAGTGTGACCGGTGTTCGGCCACAAACACTCCGACGATCAAGTCAGTCAATGGTGTTTGAGAGTATGTGTGTGCAGGTAAAATATCACGTACCTCTATTATGGAATGAGGTTGGGTATTTATAGGAAGTTTCCATCTGGAACTTCTTGCATTAAATGAGGGCACGTGTCACCTTCTAAGTGGTTTAAACGGAACCCTAGGAAGCCAGGCCCTTAAGCGGATCGAGTCCAGCTTATAGTGGGCCGAGTCTTTCTCTTCTCTTATTTAAGAAGGGTGAGGTCCACATCATTGCCCCCACCATTCTTGGATTGGAGTCGAATCTTGTGTCCATGGGCGACAATCGAGGAATGGATTGGTTCGACATCCAGCTGGACCCCACTCGCTGGGATATTCGTCAATATGTTCGCCCCTGTCCCTACGCGTCATCCGGTCCACACGCGCGCCAGAAGTGGATGTCTATAAAAGGTACCATCCCTTAGTTCTGTTAACCACTTTTAATCACTTGCTTCTCATTTCAGAATTTTCTCTCCTCCGGTCATCTGCTCTGTCTTCACCAACTAACTCCTCCTTGTGCTCTGTTTCAGGTAATTTTTCTTCCCTTGGCCTTTTCTTTTATTTGTTTCATAAAGTGTTGCATTATTGATACTTCGGGACACCTTTTAGTATGAGTTTCCCTTAGATTTTAGGAATGTCTCAAGGTGTTCACCTTTTAGGAATGAGTTTTTAAGGGATACCCCTCTCAAGAGCATAGCTTTTTCCCGGGGTTTTCCCTTTTCCGGTGAGTCTCCGGTGGCCATTTTTAGCCGGTTGGTGACTGGAGTGGCGTTTTGGAGAAGGAACCGTTTCCTGATAAAGGACGGTTCACTTCCCTAGGGCGGGAAATCCAAACGCTTGGTTTCCCCCTTGACACCTGTCCCCCGGTTCATTTCCCCAGAGCGGGAAAGTGAAACGTTCCAACTCCCCTTTGACACCTGTCCACCGATTGACTTCCTCAGAGTAGGAAACCGAAACGCTTCGACTCACTTTGGCTATGCGTACTGATTGTTACTTTGGTGCCCTTATAGATCTATCCACCATGTCAAACGACCAAACCTCTTCGCCAGCGGCCAACGTAACTCCTGTAAGCCAATCAGCGCCCACGGAGCCGACAACCTCTCTGCCTTCTCCTCGCCATGAGGTGCGTCTGTTTTTCCGCTCTCGTAATCTCTTGTGCTCCTGTGATTTGAGATCTGACGTTACCCGCCTTTTAATATTGCAGGAAGAAAATGTGGCAGACTCTTCGTCAGCGGAAGGGATGCCTCTTCACCCCGTCGGTGGCTCATCTAGCGCGGCCGGTTCTTCCCGATCGCGTGGCAAAGGTAAACAGTCTGGTTCCACTCCCCAGTATATCAAAAAATCTTTGCCTTCTCTTATCCAGTCCTCCCATCTACCCGGCTTCAGGGAATTTTTTTCTATTCCGGATTTTGTCGAAATGCGGGCCCCTTCTTCCTCCGATACCCTTTTTTCTTTTCCTGCGGGCTGGACGCCCATGTATATAGAAAATTTCTCCCTGGGCATGCGACTTCCCTTCTCCCGCTTTGTCGAAAACCTATTGCGTGCTCTTCCTTGTGCGCCTATCCAAATACACCCAAATTCGTGGTTGCTGTTAACAATCTTTCAAGTGGCGTGTCGGCGTCTTCACATTGTTCCGACTGTCGCTCTTTTCAAGGAGAACTACCATGTAGTTCACAGGGCTGGTTCCCTCATAACCTTCTCTGTGAACACTCATGGTGCGGCCATCGCCACGCGCCCCAATAAGGTGTTCGACAGGAGATGGCACAATAAATGGTTTCTCCTTCGGGGGGGCATGAGCCAGGACATCCCTTTAGTCCAAATCCCTCGCGAAAACATAACCCGGCTAGAGCACGTTCCTACTTCTGCCGTAGAGGTCACTTTTCGAGAACGTCTCGCCACCTCCTATTCCCCACTTGCCGATTGGCAAGTTTTTGTCGAAGAAGGGGTGTTGATCCGCGCTGGTTTGGTGCCGACCAAGGTCTTCGCCGAGCCCATTCCGTCTTGGGGTATTAAGCCGACTCTTTCCTTATGTTCCTATCTGTCTTATGCGGCGTGCTAACCCGTTTGAATGCATTACTTTTTCAGAGGACGTACTCTCCGAAGCGGCCTTGATTGGTGATCCGCTACAATTGGAGATGGACGACATGACCGGGGAGCGTCTTTCTCTTCACCCAGCCGTAGTGGAACCTAAGGAGGTAACAGATCCCTCCACGATTCCCTTAGCGCCTCCTCCAGCTGGTGGTTTGGTGATTGCTCCGCCGGTTGGTCCTCGTCCCGCTAAGCGCCCTGCTGGGGGGGTGATCTTGCGTAAGTCCCTTTTTAAGAGGCCCAAAGTGACTAAGGACCTAGCTGCCACTTCCACTGCGACCCCAGCAGCTGCTTCATCCTCTTCCTCAGCGACACCCTCTCCGCCAATTTCTAGTATGGTATCTACCTCGGTGGAGGTGATTAATGTAGACGCTGAGGAGAATGTCCCGGCGGTTCAGGCGGAAATAGCTCTCCCTGCGAGCCTCCCTCCTGCTACGGTCCAGGCGTCTACCACTCCTTCAACTTTCCCTATTCCTCGCCGGGCTTTTGCTCCAGATTTCATGCCTGAGCCGCTGTCAGCCAACCTCCGCTATGTGCGTCCTCCCTATACTCTTCAGCCTGCTGGTCTGGAGATCCCCACGCCAGATTTTACTTATGGAGCTGGCGATGCGCTGAAAGCACTGAAGCCACTTTTTACTAAGGGAGAGGTATCCTCCTTTTATGATACGGGGAGTTTGGAAGCGCATAGCGAGGCTGTCTTAGATCACGTGCTGAAGGTATGTCCAGTTATTATTATTCTTTTTCCTTTCTGGTTGTCTTTGTTTATCTATCTTCTTTTCACTGTGCCGTTTTGACTTGATTTACAGACGGCCAACGGTGTGTTCGGTCTGGCGAGGCGAGCGGGTTTGGCGGAGCATGCCTTCCGTGCCAAAGAGGCCGAAGCTCATCACCTTGGGCTTTTGTATAAGAAGGCTACTGCTGAGGTGGTTGAGCAGACGAAAACTCTGCTGACAATGAATAAGGAACTCAAGGCCACCACCACTCAGTTCACCGACCAGCTTGCCCTCGCCACTCAGCTACAGGCCGAGAATGAAAAGCTGAAAGCAGAACAAGAGACCTGGGCGAGGAGTATTTCTGAATCTCAGAAGGCGAGGGATGAGTCTTTAAAGCAAGCCGAGGAGGCAGCTAAGGTTACAGCCGCAGCCCAAGAAGAAGCGAGCCAAGCCCGTGCTGAACTGGCTACTCTGCGAGCTACTCAGAAGGAGTTGACTGATGCTGCGGTGAAGGAGTACGCCGAGGGTGGGGGCGCTGCTTTTGCTGCCGGCGTAGACATAGCAGAATCTCTAACTCATTTCGTTTCGACATTTGAGGAGGAGATGCCTCAACTCCCCGCCTGTCTGGAGACTTTTAAGGCCAAATTTGGACTGAACCCTGAGTGGTTTGAGGCAGCCGCTAGTCGAGAAGACTGAATGACTTCTGGATTGTATTTATTTTGCATTTAGATCTTGGTCTGTTACGAATATTTATATTTATCCTTTTATGTATTTATTATTATTATTATTATTTTTTATATGTATAGTGTCCTGTACCCATGTATGCCCCCTTGAAAAGTCAAGGTTGCACCTTGGGTTTTTAACACGACCAGGACGCATCACGCGCGAGTACTCTCGACGTACCACTACACATGAAAAATTCAGCCTCGCATGTTAGAACGCGAGGGGCTATTCGATCCTAGGACTCTCGCCGTATCGCTAAATGCGGGAGTTGTGTCCGTAGTTCCGTTTAAGTACAGCCTCGCGTGTTAGAGCGCGAGGGGCTATCCAAAACTAGGACTCTCGCCGTATCGCTAAATACGGGAGTTGTGTCCGTAGTTTTGTTTAAGTACAGCCTCGCGTGTTAGAACGCGAGGGGCTATCAAAAACTAGGACTCTCGCCGTATCGCTAAATACGGGAGTTGTGTCCGTAGTTTTGTTTAAGTACAGCCTCGCGTGTTAGAACGCGAGGGGCTATCCAAAACTAGGACTTTCGCCGTATCGCTAAATACGGGAGTTGTGTCCGTAGTTTTGTTTAAGTACAGCCTCGCGTGTTAGAACGCGAGGGGCTATCCAAAACTAGGACTCTCGCCGTATCGCTAAATACGGGAGTTGTGTCCGTAGTTTTGTTTAAGTACAGCCTCGCGTGTTAGAACGCGAGGGGCTATCCAAAACTAGGACTCTCGCCGTATCGCTAAATACGGGAGTTGTGTCCGTAGTTTCGTTTAAGCAGCTTCACATACTACTGTAGTACAAGACTTCACTTTTATTAAATACTTCAAACGTTCAATCAGCTCTACACAGTACTGTAGTACAATCGTAGCTTGGTGACATGCCAGGTCCTAGGAATTAAGCGTCCATCCACCTCCTCGAGCTCATACGTGCCGGGGCCCAGAATCCGACGGATTCGATAGGGACCCTCCCATTTGGGGCTGAGCTTATGCACATTCTGCGGCTGGCTGGCTGACAGAAGTCTTAAAACTAGATCTCCGACTGCGAACTGCCGTCCTTTCACCCGCTTGTTGTATGCTTTCGCCATGGCATGTTTAAAGGCTTGCATTTTGTAAAGGGCATCGCTCCGGGCTTCGTCGACGAACTCCAGGTTCTCTCGCAAGCGTTGGGCGTTGAGTGTCTCGTCAAAACCTCTTTGTCTGTGCGTAGGTGCTCCTATTTCTGCCGGGATAACCGCTTCCGTTCCATATACCAAACTGAAAGGTGTAGCCCCAGTAGTGAACGAAGGTGTAGTTCTCATTGACCATAATACCCCTGGTAGTTCTTGCGGCCACATGCCCCCTGGCGCGTCTAACTGTGCCAAATTCTTCCGCACCCCGTTTAGGATCACTCGATTCATGACCTCCACTTGCCCATTCGCCTGTGGATAGTAGACTGGAGCGAAGCGATGTTCGATGTTATATTTTGCACAAAATTCTTGCACGAGTCGTCCTTCAAATTGGCTGCCATTATCTGAGACCAATATGCGGGGAATTCCGTATCGGGTGACTATGTTCTTCCACAGAAACTGGACTACCTCCTCGCCTCTTATTCTTGACAAGGGTATCGCTTCAACCCACTTGCTGAAGTAGTCCACGGCCACAAGGATGTATTCTAAGTTTCCCCTCGCCCTTGGAAGTTTCCCCACTAGATCGATCCCCCATGCCGCAAACGGGATAGGACTGACGATCGGAGACATACCGGTAGCTGGAAGTTGAGGAACGGGGCTATGCTTTTGGCACGTATCGCACCTCTTGACGTAAGTCTGGGCGTCTTTGACCATCGTGGGCCAATAGTACCCTGTCCGGGTGATCTTGATTGCCAAAGCTTTGCCCCCGATATGGGATCCGCACCACCCTTCATGGACTTCGGCGAGCACTCGGGGTATATCGGACGCGGATACACATAATAGTAGCGGTCCCTCCCAAGACTTGCGATACAATTCGCCATCCCGCATGTGGAACCGCAAACTTCGGGCTTTTATCTGTGCAGCCTCTTTCGAATCCTGAGGCAACACGTCCTGTTCCAGATACCGGGCTATAGGGGTTCGCCAATCTGGTGATTCGTCACGCAGAGCCCTTACCTCCGGAACTGCGTGAGCTGGTCTATCCCGGACTTCCATATAGACATTGGGTGGGATCTCATCGAATGAGTTAGTGGCGACCTGCGAAAGATAATCGGCTTCCTCATTGCGCACACGCGGGATGTGTGTGAATCTAATGGCTTCAAATCCCCTAGCCAGACGCTGAACTAACGCCTCGTATTTTATTAGTGACTCATTTCGAACATCCGCGCGTCCGGTTATTTGATCAATCACCAACTTGGAGTCCGCCTCTACTACGATCCTTCGTATCCCTATCGTATGCGCGAGCTGTAACCCTGCGACCACGGCCTCATACTCGGCCTCGTTGTTGGTTGTGGAGAATTCGAAGCGAATCGCGTAGCCGACCTGTTCCTGTCGAGGTCCTTTGAAGACTATCCCCGCTCCGCACCCCTGGGCGTTCCTAGCGCCATCCACTTGAATGGTCCATTCGTCAGGGGCCGAGTCCGTCTGTGGCTCGGTATCTTCAGAAGTACCCCTCGTGCATTCAGTAAGGAAATCTGCCAAGGCTTGGGCTTTTATACTGTTTCTGGCGATATATTCTATATCGAACTCACTTAATTCGATCGCCCAAGCCGTCAATCGTCCTGACAGGGCAGGCTTTGCCAAGATCCTCTTGAGTGGCTGATCGGTTACAACCTGTATGGGGTGAGCTTCGAAATAGATTTTGAGTTTCCGGGCCGACACGATCAGAGCGAGAACGAACTTATCGATGTCCGGGTACCTCTCTTCGGGACCATGCAGCACATGACTGACATAAAAAATAGGCTTTTGTACCTTGTCTTCTTCCCGAATTAATACACTGCTTACCGCCCCCTTGGATACAGACAGATAAACCAAGAGGGTCTCGCCGGCCTCTGGGCGACTAAGCAACTTTGGGGAGCCTAAGTATTCTTTTAATTCGGCGAAGGCCTTAGCGCTTTCCTCGCTCCACACGAACTTCCCCGCCATCGGCGCTGCCTGTCGGAGAGTTTTGAAAAAAGGGAGATTCCTTTCACCAGATTTGGATATGAAGCGGCTTAGTGCGGCCAGGCACCCTGTCAGTTTCTGAACGTCCTTATAGCTCTTTGGCTCGGGCATATTCACCAAGGCCTGTATCTTGTCGGGGTTTGGCTCGATACCCTTTTCACTGATCATATACCCCAAGAACTTCCCCGAGGTTACACCGAAGGAACATTTTTCTGGGTTGATACGCAATCTGGTGGCGCGCAGCCTGCTTAAGGATTCCCTTAAGTTATCCAGATGATCCTCCTTTCGTCTACTTTTGACGAGCATGTCGTCGACGTAGATCTCCATGTTTCTTCCTATTTGGCTTGCGAAGATGGAATTAACCATGCGCTGGTATGTGGCCCCCGCGTTTTTAAGGCCGAAAGGCATGACGGTCCAATAATACAACCCATACTCGGTTATAAACGCGGTTTTAGGCGCGTCTTCTTCCGCCATTTGGATCTGATGGTATCCCCTCGACGCATCCATAAAGTCGAACATCTCGTGCCCCGCGCTTCCATCGACCAATCGGTTTAAACATGGTAGTGGATAAAAGTCTTTCGGACAGGCTTTGTTAATGTTGGTAAAGTCCGTGCACATCCGCCAACTCCCGTTAGGCTTTTTGACCAGTACCACATTGGCAATCCACTGTGGAAACTGTAACTCTTTGATCGCTTTCGCCTCTAACAGCGTCTGGACCTCCGACCGTATCGCCATGCCCTTTTCATCACTGAAAGTCCGCTTTTTCTGTTTGATCGGACGCATTCCCGGGTCTGTATGCAATTGATGGAGGGCTATACTTGGATCCACCCCGGGCATATCTTCAGGCCCCCAGGCGAATACATCCATAAAGCTGCGAATTAGCTCGACCAACTGGCGCTTGTGCTCCTCCCCTAAGCGCGTCCCCACACGAAAGGTTTTTCCAGGATTGCTCTCGCTGAAGGCGACCTCTTCTATGTCTTCGTGGGGACTCCCTTTCCGTCGGCTTTCTTTTTCACTAGGGGAATTATCACTAGTCGACTGGAGAGTTTGCACATTCTTGGGCACATATCTCTTTTTCCTCCGAAGTTCAGATGACCCCTCCGCCCCTTCGCTTTCCTGGATAGCCGGCACAGATGACAAATAGCACTTCCTCGCACTCTTTTGTTTTCCCACCATCTCTCCTACCCCTGTGGCCGTTGGGAATTTAATTTTTAGGTGCACCGGAGACACTATTGCTTGAAACTCTGTTAACGAAGGTCTCCCCACTATGCCATTGTAAGATGGATCATTGATATCTACCACAGTGAAGGACACTCTCTTTGTGGCAATCCGTGAGCCGGTGCCCATAGTGACGTCCAACTCAACCTCCCCCAACGGATATATGGAGTGTCCGGTGAACCCTGTGAGCGGTGTACGGATGGGCTGTATGAGGGACCTGGGTAAGTGCAGCTCGTCAAAGGTCCGTAAATACAAGACATCTACCGAGCTGCCCGTGTCTACCAACATCCTCTCTACTTCGATGTTGGCAATAACCGGCATGATGACCAAGGGGTCCTCATGGGGTAATTCTATCCCCGCCAGTTCGGAGTCATCAAAAGTAATGGGCTCCCTTTTAGTAGCTCTTCCCTGGTACGAGGAGAAGACGTCCCGACGAGCATACTTTTTGCGAGCGTTGCGTGAGTCACCACCCCCCGCCCTGCCCCCTGAGATCGTTTCGATGCGACGGCGAACCGGCGCAGGGGAACGATCTCTGTCCGAAAGCGGTGGTGCGGAAGGTGTAGTCTGGGGGCCACTAGTGAACTCGCGCAGACGGCCCCGTTGGATAAGCTTTTCGATCTCCGCCTGCAAGGTGCGGCACTCGTCGGTGTCATGACCGTGCTCTCGATGGTAAGCACAATACTTGGTACGGTCCCGCTTGTGTGGGGCCGTGCTAAGGCGTTTTGGTCGTGGAAGCAATTTTTGATCCGCGATGGCCGCATAGATAGTTGAGACGGAGGCATTTAATGGAGTGAGGGGAGTAGATGGCGTGTCACGGGTGCTAGGCCCTGGGCGATCGCCGTCGCCACTAGATGAATAAGACTTGCGCTTATGTTGGTAGGTAGGATTGTACGGCTTATCCTTCTGCAGTCTATCCCAAACGTGCGTTTTTGGGGTGTATTCCTTCTTGAGGATTGTGTCGCGCAAATCTTTAGGTGGGTCCTTTCGGTACCCACCTTTCTCTCGGACTTTCAGCTCTTCCATATCAATGAATTGGCGTACCCGGGCTGTCAGTTCGTCCTTGGAAAGGGACTTTTCGCCGAGCAGGTTCTTTTTGAGGGCGCCATACCTGAGGGCGCGGAAGAAGCCCATATATGCTGTCTTGGCATCACAGTTGGGGATGGACAGCAGCAAATCGTTATAGCGCTTGTGGAAGTCCCGAAGGGACTCGTTTTTCCCCTGCTGCTGTTCCATAAGGACTTTTTCATCAAGCACCTCCCGAATAGCGGCCCCAAACTTGGCGATGAAGGCTTTGGCTGTGTCCTCATATGTGTCAAGTGATTTATCAGGTAGTTCCATGTACCAGTCCAAAGCCTTGCCCTTAAGACTATTGGCGAAAGCCTTGGCCAACAAGTCAGGCTCATTAGTAGCCATCGTCATCTGAGTCAGGAACGCCTTGAGGTGTTTCTGCGGATCAGACGTCCCATCATACTGGGTGAATTGGGGGAGGACAAAACCCGGGGGAGGGACGACAGCCTTGAGGCGGTCGGAAAAGGGCATCTGTGTATGCGCAACGACGGTGGGTGTACGCGCCGAGGCGATGCCAGCGACCTGTTTGCGGAGGGCCTCCATTTCTGCAAGGAGCCGGGCCATATTGGGGTCGGCAGCAGCAACGGGGGGAACCGGTGGTGCTGAAAGTACGGCCCCGGGTGTCGGGGCAGCCGGTACCGAGGGCACGAGCGGGGTGGTCACCATGGCATCGAGTACCGTAGGCGCCACCAGTGGCGGTGCAGCATCAAGACGGAGAGCAGCCTCACGAGCCTGAAGGACAGCCTCAACGCGGCGTTCCACCTCACGATCGATGTCGACAGGAAGGTGGCGACGAGAGGACGAGGAATGGTCGCGGTGGGCTGAGGGCCCCCCACGCTGTGTGTTGCGCTGATCTCGTGACTGATTTGTTCGATGATCCACAGACGGCGCCAATGATTTACCAGTCAATTCTCTGCGTCTGCGCATGTAGGATTCTTGTAATCTCTCGTCATTATCTCCGGCTTGTGATGAGTGTTCGTTTCTCCGAGACGAAGCGTCGTCGACCTCTTCTGCGCGGTCACGACCCAGCCGATTCCTTAAGTCGCGATTCGCCCCTCGAGGGGGCATGGTTGGTGCGGACACACGTCCTCGCCGGTCGTCGAGACGAGGAGGCCTGGATCCGCCAGCTTGGTGAGTCGGGGGAATTCTTGATGCAATTAACCTGAAAGTGTGACCGGTGTTCGGCCACAAACACTCCGACGATCAAGTCAGTCAATGGTGTTTGAGAGTATGTGTGTGCAGGTAAAATATCACGTACCTCTATTATGGAATGAGGTTGGGTATTTATAGGAAGTTTCCATCTGGAACTTCTTGCATTAAATGAGGGCACGTGTCACCTTCTAAGTGGTTTAAACGGAACCCTAGGAAGCCAGGCCCTTAAGCGGATCGAGTCCAGCTTATAGTGGGCCGAGTCTTTCTCTTCTCTTATTTAAGAAGGGTGAGGTCCACATCAAAGAGTTACAAAATTATCAGTTACATGAATTTAGTCAATAATTTTATATTTTATGCTCATTTCTTTTTGAAAAGAAAACTCATATTGAAACACTAGTAATTATCATTTACTTTAAAATAGTTCAATAATTGAACTTGTGATTCAACTTCTTCGCATTAACCATGGTACCATCATTGGCCGTCATTAGTAGACTGAACTTTATTACTATAAATAATACCTTTTCCAATCTAAAATAATTGAGGTTTAAATACTTTTTTAATTAAAATTCAATTTATGTAAATTTTACTTTTTTAGCAATACATTCTCATTCCATTTCCTAATTAATTCAATTATCGCATTTGAAATGATAACAGTTACCTCCAAGTTGGAGGCAATAACTCATTTATTAACATTATACATATAATATTCAAGTATTATACATAATAATAATAATAATAATAATAATAATAATAATAATAATAATAATAACGGGTTTTTCTAAAATGTGCCCTAAGAGCACTTGTTAAGCATTACATTTGGAAATAAAATTTAAAAATTATAAGAATCTAAGGTAACATTCATAAGCATACAAGATAACATTCATATTTTAAATACAATTAATTATCAATTTTATTCTCTTATTAGCTTCTTAACCTGTAGTGGTATACCCTAAGGACACATTTTATAAAAACCCTAATAATAATAACCATTAAAATTATATTTTCTTCGCCTCCAACTCAAAAAAGCATTAACTCTCCCCCATTATATCCAGAATCATTTTATTTTGAACTATCAACAAAAAAATATGATAAATTTGATCAATCTTGTCATGGTAAGGTGTTAACTCTATATTAAATATAAAAAATTTGATAAATTTGATTATTTTAATGTATTCATTTAATCAATATATATGATACATATATGTATGTATTTAATATAAAAAAATATTGTAGAGATATTTTAGGAAAAATTTGTAATAAAATATATTAATGATGGGACTCAAACTTCATATAATAATAGGTCAAATACGATATCATATTAATTACCTTAAAAATATAATTTTTGTGAATATTCTAATATTAGTTGCTTTGAATCTTTTTGGAAATGTCTTTAAATTTGTATAAGTATTACATAATATTACTCTAAAATTAAGTATATAGAAAATTTATTCACTATAATATTACATTAATTTTAATAATGTTACAATTATAAAATTAACACTAATTGTTTCATAATATATATATAATTGAAATAAATATATTAATATTTTTTTGAGTGATCATTTTGTAATATGAGTTTATTAATATACTAAATATTTATTTATATTACTTACTCTTATTTATCATATATAAAATATGTAAGATACATCATTTAATTCTATAGCATATCAAATAAAATAATAAAATGATTCAATAAAACAATTGATTTAATTTTTCATATATATTCTTTCTCGGTCTTCATTCCATTATTTTAAAATCTATTCCTTCATACCGAGCTAACGCAAAATTATTACTACCTCCGTCCCTAAAAGATTGTCACATTTTGATTTTTGGTGGTCAACAAAGTACGATTTTAAAACATAAATATCTATTATTCTACATGTAAAAAAATTATAAAAAGTTAATATTTGAAAAATATATATTAAGACGAATCTAACAAGGTCCCACAAGACTATATTATTTCTTATCATTTAATGGGAATTCATGATCAAATTTTGTAATGTTTGACTAACAAAAGTCAAAATGTGACAATCTTTTAGGGACGGAGGGAGTATTTCTTATTTTAGTGGTAAAGTATCATTGGGTAGAGAAAATTCAATATCTCCAGTTCGAACAATAATGTAGAATCAATATTTTATTAAAATATTAGTTTCAGAATATGAATTGATGATAATTATGATAGATGACTAATTTATGTCTATTGTCCTTATAGACTCCTCTATCATCTATTCCAATTGCTCCAATCTATACCATGTGAAGAATGTCTCGTGATTAATTAATTAGTCAATTAGTGTTTGTTAGTGTTGCTTGATTGCCAATAAGTGACTCAGCTTTAGTTCATATAATGATGACTACAGTTTATTCTTATCTTATAGTACTAGTTTGAAACTTTATTTCTGTTGAGTATGATTATCAATTTATTATAAATTTATAATAACCTTAGTTTTAGAAT
Organism: Echium plantagineum; assembly: GCA_003412495.2. Lineage (NCBI taxonomy): Eukaryota > Viridiplantae > Streptophyta > Magnoliopsida > Boraginales > Boraginaceae > Echium > Echium plantagineum. Next base: position 20,306,908 of record CM016567.1, on the reverse strand, counting down.
CATTATGAACTTTATTTAATGTAAAAACAGATAAGAGAGAAAAGTTTGGAGGTCCATTGAAATGCATGAGAGATATCTTTTGTCGTTTTTATATTCTTTATTTGTACTTAATCCTGTTTACACATTTTGTATAATTTTTTTGGTTAATGGCATAATCGATCATACATATTTCACAATATTTATTATTTGATCACTAGTGTTTGATTTTGACCTTTTTTTATCACCCATGTTTCAATATCATGTCTCAATTGGTTTTAGGGTCAATTTTTTTATGTTAAGTTGGTATTGGTAATGGCATCTGCATGTCACATGCATAATTATTAGGAGTAAAATAGTCTTGCAACATAAAATTAATTATATTGCGGGACTATAATTAAGGGTTATGTTATTCGATTTATATTATGTGATTATTTTACCCCTTTTAATTATGCAAACACATGACACTAATAATACTAACTTAACGAAACCTTAACCTCAAAACCAACCGTCAACTGAGACATAATATTGAAATATGAGTGATCAAAAAGGTCAAAATAAAACATGATTGATCAAATGTTAACTATTATTATACATGTATGATCGATTGTGCCATTAACCTTAATTGTTTTATACAATTTTGTCTAATTTTTATTTTTTCTAACTTTACAGATTCATATTTGCTCTTCAATTTTTATTTAACCAAAATATATTTTATGTATGTAATTTATTCTTCAACATAACAAACACTTTAGGAAGCAAGTGGTTGAAGAATTACTTCACGATGGAAATGTCCAACCATCGAAGACGTAGTAACTTGAAGACACTTCAGCAAATATTTTTGGAATATCGATTCGACTCGATAAGATAACGAGTCGAGTGATTTAATGAGTATAATTTTAGTACCCAATTCGACTCTGTAAGTTAAAGATTTGGGTAATAACGAGTCAGCTAGTGTAAATATCCAGCTTGACTCGTTTATTACCCGTGACAATATGAAAAAAACAACTTATTTCTAACCCAAAAAAGAAGAAGTATACATTGGTATATTTAGAACATTAATAAATTATATAAACTTTAATTATTTAAAATATTGATAATAAAATTTGAAATATTGATAATAAAGTTCACAAGATTTAGTTATAGATAATTATTTTAATACGTATATGAAATTCATTAATTTATTTGATAATTTATTAAAGAGCCCGACAAATATCGAGTAAAGACGGATATTTCAAACGAGCACAACATTAGACTTGTACCCTACCGTTAACTATCGAATAGTAAATGGAGTCGATTGCTCGAGCAATCTATCTCAGTCACTACTGGCAGAATGCCCATTACGTAAACTTGTACTCACTGCAATAACCTGTACTCTGAATATGAGAACACAAAAGCTGTTGCTCATGTACATAAATTGGCATCTATTTTACAGCCATTTAGGACAAGTTTAAGTTACAAGTGGGAGTTGATATTATCTTTCTGGGCTACAAACATAGCCCTCTTTGTCACATTCTGCAATTGGAAGCTGGCCAGCACCTTGATTATACACTACACTTTTGGCTGCTTCATATCATACAACAACATGTGAACAAGTTTTAACCTCAAAAACTCATTCTTGATTATGACAAAGGCTCTTGCATTGTCACAACTATTGGACTTGTCACAACATGGTTACCATCTGACCAAACTACTGAACCACTCTTCAAACTTGAACTACCAGCTGACAACTCCTCTGCCTCAGCTTCCACCCTAACCAAAAAATTCAGTTTCTGCCCTACCCTCCTGAATGACAACTTATCTGGTTGCACTGTCACCGTCGTTCCGCTCGGAGCTGTTATCGTCGCCTTATAGACCGACTTCGGATCGCCAACGTTTGTCACTCTCCTGATGAAATGTGTAGACATTTTCCTCCTTCCATATTGTTGGAACACAACTGATAATGATGGATAGTTTAAGTTCCCTATATGACCTGCCCTTTTGGCACCCTTGCAATCTGCGATCTTCCTTGTAATTGTTCGAATGTTTTTTATTGTATAATTCGAATTGCATAAGAAATCGACATAATCGTAGGTGGTTATATCGTAAATAAGTCCAGGATCCATTGCTTTCTGAGGATGAACATGCCCTGCCCCGAAATCCATCACTGTCGAATAATTCCCCGTCGATTCGTCCAACATTGTCTGGTTTCGGTTATCCAAAGTATAAGCAGTTGTCATCAACGCTGATCTGATTGCGGCCGGGCTCCATCCCGGATGTGCCGCTTTCAGCAAAGCACCTAAGCCAGATACGTGAGGGCAGGCCATAGATGTTCCAGACAAAATATTGAACTCGGTTCTTCTTTTGTCGGTAGGAACCCCACTAGGGCTGATATTGTCAGGCCAAGCTCCCAGTATATTCAATCCTGGCGCTATAACATCAGGCTTCAAGATGTCTGGTGTCTCTGGATTCGGCCCACGAGCAGAAAATGAAGCCACGACTGGAGCCGGCTGAACATGAAGCCTAGTCCCTTTGAACATTATTGTTGCAGTCGGAACCGATTTGGATTGCAACGCTCCCATTATATACTTCCTTATTTGATCACCAGAGGTGGCGCCAACAGATGTAGCCGGTAGGACATGACAATCAGCAACTAATCCTTCACCATCAAACACCCCATTTGCTAAAATCATTCCAATTCCCCCAGCTTTCTTCACCACTTCACCTTTTGCTGCTCTAGAATTGGTTCCTCTGTCACATAACACAATCTTTCCTTCAACAACTTTAGGATCCAATGAACCTTCCAAACAAAGTGAAGAAGAATACCCATCACTACCTTCACTCCCAGCGTATATCACTGGATATAGCTTATGAGCCTCCAGCCCCGGCCCGCCATAAAGGCTAACTCCAGGGATTACTTTTCCATTTCCAAGCTTGACATCAGCAGGAAAATCACGGTCAAGTGTTCCCGCTCCAACCGTTGTGACCCATGGGGCCACATTGGTGATGGTGAGGCCACCAGGGCCTCCATTACCTGCCGAGGCAGAGACAAATACACCGGCATCAGAAGCACCAAATGCACCGATGGCAATAGCATCAAGGTAATACGGAACAACGACACCGCCAACACTGAGGGAGATGACATCAACACCATCAGCCACAGCGGTGTCAAATGCAGCAAGAATGTCAGAATCATAGCAGCCTGCTTTCCAGCAAACTTTGTAAGCCGCAAGCCTAGCCTTCGGAGCCATTCCAGCTGCAACTCCTTTAGCATACCCAAGTGTGGAAGCTGGAAAAACGTACCTGAGCAATTTCAGAACATACTATAATATCAAACAGAATTTAAAAAAATATCACACCAAAAGTTGTATTAGTAAATTACCACCCATTTTTAACTCAATGACTCGTTACCCTTCCTAATAAATTGAACATATTGTATTACCTCCATCCAATTCAATTTTCCGATTGTCAAAATTAACGAACTCTGAGGTCCTAATGGACACAACATTGCAATCAAAATTAACATGTCAATGATAATATACATTGAATATACTACATTTTGATATATTTCCACAAAATATTAACAAATATTTGCGTAGGCAATTGAAAAATCCAACTAACCAATATATAAAATTGGACTATTTTCAAGGACGGATGGAGTATTTTGTTATGAGATAATAAGGCATACAATGAATTATATGATGAAGCATTATGAAACCAAACCGAACATTATCCGACTTAGTGAGGCCAGATTATAATTGCACAATGTACTTCAATTATATACGCCATTGAAACACATTATCATTCGGCATTGCAGCTGGAAAAATATACCTCCCAGCGGCGATAGAAGCAGTGTGAGTCCCATGGCCATCAGAGTCCCTGGCAGACCGAAACTCAATGGTCTCATTCATTTTCCCATTTGTAGCTTCATACCCTGAACAAAAATACCTCGCCCCAATCAACTTCCGGTTACACAAACTTGCCGGAAAGTCCTTTCCGGCCACACATTGCCCCTTCCACTTTGGTGGCACCGGCCCAAGATTATGGTCGTTGAAGCTCTCCCTCTCCGGCCAAATCCCTACAATCGCGCAACCACAAATAAATAAAAATTTATATATAAAAAAAATTAGATGCCCACTAATAAAGTTCGGTCTTTTTAATAGTAAAAGTTTATTTTTCGAAATTTGTGGAGAACTAGGGCCCCTGGTTCCACCACTACCTGTATCAATGACCGCAATAACAAGATCCGATCCATAATCCGATTCCCTTAACAAACCAGCACTATCTGAGGTTGTTAATCCAAGAAACTGAGGTGAACGTGTGGTGTGGACGTTTCGAACTTGTTCAGGGATAACAGCTACTACTCCATGCAAAGTCTCCAGCATTTGAGCTTCATGAGTTGTGAGCTTAGCTGAAAACCCATGAAAAATGGTTTCATATGTGTGGATGATTTGAGTATGATTGTAATAGTTTGAGGTTGTTCTTGATGGGTTTTTGGAGCTTAGTGAAGTGAGTGAAGATTCATACCAATGCTTGAAAGTTGGGAAAATTGTTGGCTTTGACTCATGGTTGACTTGGACAATGAATGTTTTTTGGTTTGTTGAAATTGTTGAAAGAACTTGACATGAGAGGAGGAGGAGGAGTACCAAACATGGAATTTGTTGATTTTTGTGGGGAAGAGGGGAGGGTGTAGCCATTGCCCAAAATTGGGTTGAAAGTTGGAAGTGCAAATTTGCAAATGGGCAAGGGAGGGGGAGGGGGAGGGGGAGGGGGAGGGGGAGGGGTGGGGGTGGGGTGATAGGAGAAAGAGTGAGTGAGTGAGTGAAGGAATGAATGAGAGCATGTGTGCACTAGTTAGTGAGTGAGTGGTGGTTGTGAGTAGGTGAAATAGGAAGGTTTGTTGGTTTAGTGGTGGTGGGTGTTAATAGTCTATTGCTACTAGTCATACCGTTTCACCGTAAAATCAATTGGTAATGTAGGGAGTAGTCTAAGATCATATTGACGGAATTTTCCCAACACTTTTACACACGTGTAACCCGATCATTGCTGAAATTTTTCCTCTCATAAATTACTTGCCGAAACAACATCGGCGAGATTATGCATGCCTCATTAACTCAGAGTTGGCTCATGATACCATGTTAAGAGTCTATGAGTTCCACTCTAAAATTAATTGACAACAGATGGAGTAGCCAAAGATCATATTACCTTGAAAGGACATCGACTTCGACGTGAGATGTGCATCTCAACAGTAGGTTGCTTCAAAGGGCACAATACCTCTTGTAAACTTCAAAATAATGAATCCTACCTTCTTGTGTCAAATTTGGTGTTAAGAGAGTGTACTTCTCTTATTATTTAGTGGGCTTTGATTTTTACACTCCAAAAATTGATTATGACACTCCCATTTCTCTATTTTACCCTTCAATTTACTCTCTAAAAAACTACAAAAAATGATGAAATGGAGTGTGGTTATGAAATTTGGAGTGTAAAAATCAAAGACCTATTTAGTATGCATAATTGAGAAAGAATGTCAAAATCATTATTTAATGGCAAAATATCATAGATTCCTCCAAATTATATTAAATGATATTATAAGCATGAATAGATTTTATATATTATACATTTTACAGAAAAAATATTTTAAAATATTTTCTAAAAGATCTACTATACCAATTTTATACTGATTATAAATTAAACAAAAATTATTATTTTAATAATCTTTTGTTATAAGTAATATTTATATCAATTTTAAGTAATTTTTATTTTATTTGGACTAAGAGCAAAAATAATTCTTATGTTATGTAATTAATCATTTTTAATGAACATATTTATGTCCTTATCTTGTAGCATTATATTAGTCTTGGACAATATTAATAATTTCTATTTTATATATTTAAGATTATTATATGATATAAACTTTTATTTTTCCTAAGTTCTTAAGGTTAAATTCTATAAAAGAAAATATATTTTTATTAAATAAAGTCATGTTTATAAATATTTATAATAAAGGTATATTATCTCATGTTTTCTTAATAACGTTAAATTATGCAAGAGAAAATCAAATATTCATATATTTTTTCTAACACCAACTTAATATCAAAGAGGTATTGTTTAGCATTTCAAAGTTTATAAGATCTATTATGACATTTTAAAATTTATGTAAGAATATGATACAAATTATACTCTATAGAGAAGAATGGACATACAGTAGTTTTTTTTTGTCAATCTTATTATATTCGATTTTCTAAAGATTAATACTCCTATATTATTCAAATTAGTCAATAACTTTATATCTATGAACATGTTGAAAGGAATTTACGATTCCAGTCCCTACATAGTAGTGGAGATGGTCAAAAGCTTGTAGTACTACTAAATGAGGGGCCACAACAGCAAATTAAACGCAGTGTACACAATGTTAGTATGTGGTCACAAATAATATAAAGGTTTTTTTTTACAGTTTGCTGTATGAATTGTCGTCATCTTTCTTATGTTCTCCTGAACACCAGTTTTTTAAGCTATTTCTTTTAATATTAAATAATAAAATGACTATTATATCCCTGTAACTATTCTAAGAGATAGTAAAATATTTTACATAACTTAAAATAAAGCCCCAATCGTCCTCTTCTTTTCAATACATTCCATTCCACACCCATCCCTCATAATACCTTACCCCTAAACTTTCATAAACATCCTTCCTCACCTTCTATAATTTCACATTCTTGTATATCAAACGGAGGACGGGAATCTTAGCTAGAAGCTAAATGTTGCAATGATTTATAAATTTATAATAAAGCGAACATCTAGCTAAAAAAGTCATGTTATTAGAGCCAAAAGGATATAAAATGAGACATGTTTTTCAAGGTTATGCTCGATTTTCTGCTTTCATGTCGAAATTCGAACAACCATTTCATTCCGTTTCTCGCTTTCAGTAAATTTGGTTAGAAGTGCATCCTAATTCATTTGTGTATATATTAAAGAGTATGGGGTGAAAGTTTTATTTATAATTATATAAAGGCTTATTTTCATTTTGGACCCTGAACTATCACGTAAGTTTTAAATTGGACCTTGATACTATCATAAGCCTCAAATTGCCTCCTATACTACGTTTTGTCTCATTTTGCCCCCTCAAATGCCAATTTTAGATTGAATTTCGTTTTAAAAGAAGGGCAAATTCGGATTATCACATATATTAAACTTTTGGGGCGTTTTTATAAATAACTAATAATAGTATCAGGGTCCAATTTGAAACTTACGTGATAGTTCAGGTTCCAAAATGAAAATAAGCCTCAGATTTATTTTTAATGTAATAAGTTTTGTTATTTGTGAATTGTGCCCAAAAGTTTAATATATGTGCTATTTTGATTTTGCCCTTATTTTAAAATAAAATTACAACATATTTGGCCTTTTAAGGGGGTAAAATGAGACAAATCATAGTATAGGGTCCAATATGAGGCTTAGGATAGTATTAGGGTCCAATTTAAAATTTTCATCATAGTTCATGGTCCAAAATGAAAATAAGCCTTATATAAAATGTTCTAAAATGTTTCATCTATTTTTCCGAGTAATAGCAGGAATACAACCGTCATATTATTTAAAATTAAATAAAATAACTTAGGGACATTTAAACAAGATTAATAATTTAAGTGCACATTGAAAAAAACAACAATTCAGGGGCAAACATTCAAAAAAGATCCAAATAGTATAAAACATCACACAAACAATTCATTGAAGTCATTGTCATGAAATATTACACTCCAATAGTAATTTATTTGTGAGATGTGACTCAATTGATTAGAAGACTAATTTTTAAAACGTATTTTGAAACAAGATTTTTTGTCACAACAGATGCAAGTTCATTATTTTCCATTGATTTAGCAATGTGCTCTCTCCATCCGAATTTCTAAGGGTATTTTCATAAAAATATAAATTTCTTTCTATGGTTCTTTTTACCAAATAAGAAAAAAAAAATAGAGGCAAAGTTAAGTTTGTGAGATAAATTCAAAATTTTATTTTGTGCAAAAGTAAATGATTCTCAAGGAACGAAGAGAATATAAAAAAAAATTATTGACACATAAGTTATTATTCCGACCATCTCTAAATGATAGACTCATTTACTTTTACGGTATTCGAGACATGATTTACCACGTAAATATTTTTAATTTTACATGGATAAGAATTACTATAAGAAGTTGATATTTTAAAAATATATATTAATAGGAACCTAACAAGATTCAATATATTTCTTATCGACTAATGAAATTCATTATCAAAATTTTCGAAATATGACGGAAAAAGTAAAAAAAAACCTCCACCATTTAGAGACGGATGGAGTATTTGTTACTTCCTCTGTTTTACAATACTTGATTGTTTAGCCAAAAAATACTTTATTAGGAGTTAATAAAATTTACTATTATATCCTATAAAATATTCTCAAAATAAAAAATAACCTCAAAAGCATGGATAAAAAAGAAAATCATGAATATAAAAATATAGCAACTCCATAAAAACAATCAAAAGAATCAATTATTATGAAAAATTACTCATAAATCTTTTATAAACAATCAATTAAAATCATTTACAATACCTAGACGTTAGTGCACAATGAATTCAGGCCACGTGGGTCCGACACTTTAGTCTGTTGTTGGAGACTTGTCAATTATCATCGTCATCCACTATTTCAGTGATGTTAATGTGTCGCACGTGCGGAGTATTAATTTTCTTTTTTGCACTAGTATATAGTACTTATTCTCTTGTAATTACAGTATAAATCATTGGCTAATCGATTTCTATATGTATTAGATAGATACTTTAAAATCATTTTCACATAAAATCAAATTATATGAATGAATTTATATAAGTATTTATTTATTTTAATTTATTTTATTATTAAGCCAATAATTGATTTCATTATTTTTTTAAAGATAAAATTTTAATCAATAAACACAAAAAGAAGGCACATCAGTAGCATTAAATTTTACATTGAAAGTAAAACAGTAAAGGACAAATCAATAAGGTTATTTAATTTTACAATTTGATTAAATATTCTTTAAGTTTTGTTCTCAAATAAATAATTTCACCCTACGATACTTTTCAACCTTAATACTCATCTCGATTCATTTTATTCGAACAAAAAAAATCATTTTTTTTAAATATTTGATATTAAAAATATTTATGGAAATATCTTGAACAAGGAGGTAGTATTAATTATTCTATTCATCATCATTGGCTATATGGAAGCAAAATCATTAACCGGACATGTTATATGGGACAAACAATTCATCATTCATACATCAACTTCTCTTTTTTTGTAAATAAGCGATAAAGTATGAATAGAATGATATTACAAATAATAAATATAAAAATTATTAACTACTAAACATTGAGGTAAAAATATGATATCGAGTGTTTCAAATTAGAATTAAATTCAATACCTTCTAATTAAAAATATAGATCAAATACCGCCAAACTTTTGAATCATCGACATCGCTCATACATGATTATGTTAGCCACTCACATTATTGTTTCAAAACTTAAATTTATACTTAAGTGTAACCAGGGGCGAAACCAGGATGAAAATCAAGGGGGGGCGAATTTTGGGGAAAAAATTAAGGGGGGGCGAAAATAAATAAAAAATAATTAAAAGTACCGAAAAATTATTAAAAATGAAGGTAACAAGGCTTGAACCCATGACCTCTACCTTTTGGAGGAAGGAACTAACCAACTAAGCTACACTTACACTTGGTTTGTTAACATTTTTTATTATATATATCACAAAAATTCAAAAAAATCGTATATAAAATAAACGATACCGAAAAACTTAGGGGGGACGAGCGCCCCCCCTCGTCCCCCCCTAGTTTCGCCCCTGAGTGTAACAGTGCAAGAGAAGGCCCTTGGCTTCCTCATCATTGTAGGCATTCCTTTTGAGCTGGCCATGATGTTCGACTATGAAATGATTATGGGCACATTGTTTAATTGCCTCTGCGGTTCTACCTCCCGAATAAACCTCAACTCGGCTCATTTTCTGTGGCATAAATATCACCAAACGAGTCTTAAACATCGATTCAACAAATTATGTTTAATAAAAATAAATTTGATTAAAGCGAATTTTATGTAAAGTGATTTAAAGGCAAGTTCTATAGTTATATTCCCTTATCAATTTGAGACAAATACTATAATTTACGTCCTCCTTGTATACGTGGTGACTATTAGGATGACGGTTTTATCCTTTTTCAATATTGAAAGAGTAATGTTAAATAGGAAAATTCTTGAATTTGCGACACTTATTTTGCCGAATGGTTCCAGATTTATAAATAGAGGCTTGAACCAAATGTAATTTAATCAAATTCAATTTCATTTGTTGTGAGTATTGATTGAGAGTAGATTACAAACTTACTCTTTGATGAAATTACCACTATTTTTTATTTAATTGTTAAAATCTCATTTATAAAAGAATTGATCCCACAATTGCTTAAATAGATCATCTCTTTGATCATTGTAAGTGTTGACATCATACATGAATTATATTTGCTTTTATTTGTAAGTAGAACATTATTTTTGATGCTCAAGTTCAATTTCCGAAATTATTCTAGCAAAGCAAACTCTGGAATGAAAGAATTTATCATTAAGTATAATATTCTTATATATAATATTCCATACCAAACTAGTAAAATACCATTTTAAACTAGTGATAATCAATAAATCAATAGTTTTAGGTAATTTTTTGAGTGAGATCTCGTATTTTTAGAGTGATACCGATAAAGTGTAAATGAATTTAAAATTTTGGATGATGAAATCACAAAGAAGTAATTTTAGAAAAAGAGTTGTACTACTATATGTATATGTAGGGTATGGAATTGGCAACAATATATATCCTGAACAACGTTTCATTTTGATATGAAATTACTATTTTACCCCCACATTAACTTCCTCATCATTATACTTCTAAATAGGAAGGAACAAAATAGTAAATACATACCTAAATTTCACTGTTTTGGTGTGCATAACATATGAGGTATAATATAGGATTTTTATTTATAAAACTCGCCTATGAGAATTGGGCTTCATAAGCCTAGATCCGTTTCTACTGGGTTTTAGCCCAATTTTCAATAGGAGATCCAAACAAACAAAGTCGTTCAACATACGCCACGTGTAACTGCGCCGTCTTTCTCTACAAAACTGAACACTGAGCTATCACAATTTTGACTTCTTCCCAAAACAATTGTCCAATTTTGACTTCTTCCCAAAGTGATTATCCAATTTTGACTTCCCAAAACCTCAATCATCAGTCAACATGAAGGCTAGAGTAGTGATTTTCCCTCTAAAAGGAAGAAATTGGTGCTTCAGTAGGTCAATTGATTCATCAAATTCACAGTATTCTTCTTCCTCTCAAATCCCAACAACTCTGAAGGAACTCTGGAAGAAAATCGGACGGTCTTCTTCGTCTAATGCGTCTGAATCAAATGTCGAAGTTGTCGTTGATTTCGTTGCTAATAAGGTTGTTTTTTTTGTTATTATGATGTACATTGGTTGTTTTTTACCTTGTCCCAAAATGATTGTCCAGTTTGACTTTTGTGACATTTGAAATTTTATTACATTTTTAATGTAATTTTGATTCAAATCGAAGTTACTTGCGTTAGTTAAGGCGATGGATTTTGTTAATTGTGGGCATGGAAAATCAAAATGGACACTACTTTTGGGGTTGAGGCCTTGAGGGTTAATTTGTACTCAGTCCCAAAAAGATTGTCCAGGTTGACTTTCTGAATTTGGAACTAATTTGTACATGCTGTATGGTATTTACTGAAAATTATAGCAAATGCTAGTGTTTCTAATGCACTTTACTATTAACAATAAGTTTGATTGAAACGACAGAAGTTTGTTCATTTTGACTATTGAAGATCAAAATGGACAATCTTTTTGGGATTGAGGGGGTGTTTATATGATGGGATAGTTTAGGGGTGGGTCTTTTAATGTTTTTATTTGTCAAAATGGTGATTATGTATGATCAGATGAATAAAGCTTGGAGTGGCTTGGAAAAGGCTCCTGCTGGAAGTTTCAAGAGCAAGCTTCATGGGTAATATTTCTTTTTCTCATTTAACATAACCATGGCCAATGCATGTGAAGAGGCTGCCGTCTAGGCAGAGCGCCCCGGGGGGGGGGGGGGGGGGTCGGGTAATACATAGCCCAAGTATTTGTCTTTCAAGCTTGAAATGATGTGTTGTTGATTTGTTCAAAATGTAGCTTGGGTGTGCTTCTTCTATCAAGAGTGAAGCCTTCAGAGATTTTTTTGAAGTCTATTCCTAAGGATCTTAGCAGTGTTGATATCACATATCCTTCCAGGTTTGTGTTCTCTATTTTAGCCCTCGTTTTGCTACAGTTTATCATTTGATTTTCAGTAGCTCACTGAAGGTAATTGCTTAAAATGCCACTTTTGATTGTTTTAGTTCTATATTTGTCTGTAGCAACTTCTAGAGCAAAGAATGTGATTAGAGCTTAGGAGTTAGAACTTCTGTTTGGGAGTATGATTAGGAGCTTCTAATATGGTGTTCATAATTTAATGTTGTTTATATGGTTTAATTTCTTAACAAACAAAAGTAATCCAAATATTGAGCATTACTGTTTTATCCATTACTTTCTTTCTGGCAAGTGTCTTCTCCTCTTTGGAAGTATTCCGTGGTTTAAGATTGAGAGCTTGTAATATGGTGTTCATCATTTAATGTTGTTTATATGGTTCAATTTCTTAACAAACAAAAGTAATCCAAATATTGAGCATTATGTTGTTTTATCCATTACCTTTATTTCTGGCATGTGACTTCGCCTCTTTGGAAGTATTACGTTGTTTAAGATGTCGAATGTGGGTAAAATTTTACATCCGAGGAGGAATATTAACAAATGTGATGTTATTATTATTCTATTCAGAGCCAATTTTATTTTATTTTTCTTGGTTTGATTCACTCTTCTCATTTTCCAGTGCTCTTACAGAAAACATCACAGATATTCATTTCTCTTATTTTAATTTCCAATTCTTTCTTACTCCTTGCTAATATGATAAGCTAATGCAGTTTGAATGCGCGGCTAGTTCGTAGAAGATTGCGGTACATAGCCTTCAGGTAAATCCTCTATGCCCTGTTCTTATATTGACAATCCAATGTCCAAAAGAGTTTGGAATTTTGTCACATGTCATCCTAAAGGAATACATATTGGAAAAGTGGTGTTCTGCATCAGTATAGTCCAATCATAAGCAATTGCTGGACCACTGAGTTTGCATGTCTAAATCTTCTAATATGAGTGTGAATAAATTCTGAATAAGTATTTATACTTGATAATTCTAACATCTTGTATGAAGATAAACTGAAGTTACTTGGCCAACCACCAGTATTGTATAACTGAAGTTCCAATAAAATCTTTGAAGAATAACTTGACATGTGCAAGTATTATGAGGATTGTGCGCCATGGGTCTTGAGTGTTGTCGTTGGTACAAATCATGCTATTAATAAAGTTGCCAATTTTCTCCTAAGAACATATCTTATCGTGCTTACTAATATGTCATCAGCCTTTCTTCCTGGTTTTCACCACGACCTTCCAAAAATAATTATCTGTGAGTTGAAGTTGGATTTATTGTTCCATTTATATTTTTTTTAACAAGATATTGACATCTTTGATAGGGGGTCAATTATTCACCAGAAATATTTTTATGGATCAGCTGCTGTGGTTCCACTTACCGCAGCTTTTGCGGTATGAATATTCATTTATGACTTTTTATTGGCTTTTGGACACCATCATGTGCTCCTTAGATAACCTTTAATCCAATCCTCCAAATTATTGGCAGGTTCTGCCATTGCCGAATATTCCTTTCTTTGGGTGTTGTTTCGTACTTACTCTCACTGGAGAGCTCTCAAGGTCAGCAGATCTCTCTGCAATTAGTTTCCAGATTTTGCTTCATTTATGCCCGATATAATATATAGCTATATAAGTTCACACTTTATGCTTTCATGAGTTATGGAAATTACGAGATTGATAAGAAATATAAGTCTAAGAGCAGGAATTTAGTTTTTAGACTAAAACAAGTACCGAAATATTCTATGCTTAAAGCTGGGAAATAATGTTCATACATGTAATGGCATTTTTGTGCCCATTCCTTTCATTCGCTCTAAATAGTTTACTTTACCGCAGTTTCTGATGAAATTGTTTGTTTAGAACTCCCGCAATATGGTTCATCTTCTACATTACTTATCAGAATTTACTCTTCTTCCATCATCAGGGCAGTGAAAAGCTGTATCAGTTGGTGTCTGATGATTCTATTCAATCTGAAGAACAGAAGACCGACACTGAAAATTCAAAGGAATCAAAAAAATCAGTTCAGAACAATTGGGTAGGGTTCTTTATCTAATCATGACTTATGTGGAGCAATCCTTACGCTTTTGCAGATAGACATCACGGGGGTACCTATTCATTTTTCTGCAATTTAATTTCCCCCCGTCTTAGGTTGTTGAGCCATCAGATACTTCCCTGGCCTTCTTGTTTTGTTGTTTGTTTTATAGAATGCAACTAAAAATACCATCATCTTCTTTGATATTAGATCGCTAATACTGAATCTAAGAGTCAGCTTTTGATCACGGGTGACATGGTTTTTTTAGCATGCTTCATAATCGTCATTATAGATTAACGCGCTAGTGTTTTATTTATAACAATTACATGCATGATGTCTGCTAGAATTGACATTCATTTATATCATTCCTTATTCATTCTCTGTTGCTTCGATTGGAGCCATCATCCAATGACGATATTCTGTAATCTGTTAAGACGTACTGATAAATCATATGCTGAGGTTGTTTAATGTTGCGTACTTATATTCTTATCAGGTATTGCAACCTTCAGAAGAACTCAAAGAGCTACTTCAGAGGAAAGATGATGAAGACGATGGTCTCAATGAAGATACCATAAAAGACATTTGCAATAAATTTAATTTAAATACATCTGATGTCCTGAGATACAAAAAGATAATGTAACTTTAACTATAGTATCTCCATAAGAAAACATTTTATGTTCTTGAGATTCATTCTTTTCAAAGAAAATGGCCTTTATTTTTCCAATTTATTTATTTACAACCTTGAAGTTGCTTCTCTAATAAGTTGTTATTTCTAGCATCACAATATTTGTGGGACAAGATCCATTTGCTTTCTATTTATGCAAGATAAGAAGAAAGTAAATCTTCGAAGATTAGCTTGTCTAAAAACAATATCAATTAGATTTGACTTGATAATAATACAATATCAATTCACCTAATCCTACTTTTCACATGCCAAATTTGCCCACTTGAGAGATCTTGGGATCTAAAGACAAGATTTCATATTGATTTTCAACATACTGTAGATTTAAATGGAAGCTTGATGGTGTCTCATATACCAAATAGTTCCTTTAGGGCATTAGACCCATAAAATTTAACCGGTCGTTTGACGAGATACTTGTTTTTTTTTTTTTTTTGTAAATTAGCGATGAGGTGAGTTTCGAACCCAGGACCTTCTGATCACTAGCAACAGTCTTTTTCCACTAGGTTATTCGATTAACTCTTACGTGATACTTGTTTAAGTACAAAGTGTGAAAAGACAGTGAAACCTTTGTTATGTTAAATATATAAACAATTTTCAAAATCTAGGAGAACATAAAATAGGAAGTTAAAGTCTTCTTAATTTAGGCTCATATAATTTCTCGAATGCCCTTTATAAAATAGTCGAATGCACATAATGGGAAATTTGATCCAAGAAAATTGGTCGACACCAAATGCATTATACAGTTCCTTTGCCTTGTTTGTATTAAGCAAACCCCACATTTCATGCAAGCTTTGCCACTTCTCTAGCCTACATTTTCACTCTGTTACACGCAACATTAACAATTTTCCACTTCATTTCTATTCACTAGCCTAATTAAAATTCTAATGCTCAAATTTATACCTTATAGGAGCCATGTTTACATCACAAATTCATTCAATTTATTTTAATTGATATTTTCATTTTCGAAATAAATTATTGGCATGATGTAAGTTTTTGTTTATTATAAATATAAATATAAAGTTGGCATAATTAGTTTTTTAAATTTATATATATATACAAAATCTATTAAAAGTGTAGTATGGTTAAAATGTGTCGTGGGAAGAAAAAGCGTTAAGTCGTTAATTAAAACGGACCGAAGTGTGAATATTATCTATTTATCTATCGATCTTAGGGGTGTGGACGAAAATCGAAACCAAGCCGAACCGAACCGGAACTAAACTGAAAATAACCAATTTTTTTGGAACCGATCGGAACTAGTGTGGTTCGGCTTATGGAAAACCGATAAAAATCGAACCGAACCGATAACTAATTTTATGTTG
Source organism: Echium plantagineum (assembly GCA_003412495.2). Lineage (NCBI taxonomy): Eukaryota > Viridiplantae > Streptophyta > Magnoliopsida > Boraginales > Boraginaceae > Echium > Echium plantagineum. Next base: position 20,290,590 of record CM016567.1, on the reverse strand, counting down.
AAAAATTAAGCTTAGTAAAGGATAATTGGTGAGAAGATTTAACATTGTCAATTATTAGTATGATATAATAATAGATAAGGTAAATATATTTTAAGCTAATAATATATGGATACATATATATATTTGAATGTTATACTGTGTGACGAATGTATATACGAATTTCGAAAGTAGTTTTAAAAGGAGCTCGTTAAACTTATATAGAGTAAATATATTTTTGGAACTTAATTATAAGTCAGGGTTAATATAAAACAATACTAATCACATTTAGATTTAGGGTGCAAAATGAGACAAACCGTAGTATAGGGTGCAATTTGAGGCTTAGGATAGTATTATGGTGCAATTTGAAATTTTGGCGATAATAGAGGGTGCAAAATGAAAATAATTAGCTAGGGACGAATAGAGCCAAAATTTCAAGGTCAAAACTGGGCCCAAATTTATCTCCAAAACATGAGGCCCAAGAACCGGCCCGAAAATGACCGGAAACCGATCTGAACCGAACCAATTTCGATTCCGTATGCCATAAAACCGACAAAGTGGGTTTGGTTCTTTTTTTTTGTCTAAAACCGAACCGAAAAATATGTCCTACATTACTAGTTCTTCGAAAAGTATGCATATTCCCGTTTCCCATGTATATTTAAAAATATATCTCCACTTCCAAAGGTGAGCATGTTCATTTTGTTGCAGAATTTTCATGGTTACTTCCAAAACTAGTCAACTTTTGATGTTCACTATAAATACTACTCTTCTCCTCCTTCCTATCTGTCTCAGTGTCCTCCAAATCAACAACTTTTCCCATATTCATCTCTCTCTTTTAATTTGTTTTTTCTCCCTACATTATTATAGATCAAGAATGGGAAAAGTGAAGCAACAATGCAACAAAAATGGAGGCTTCTCTATATCATCAAAGAGAAAAGGCAATGGATTTACAAGAAAATGTGCTTCTTTAGTTCGAGAGCAACGAGGCAGAATCTATATCGTAGGTCGATGTGCTACAATGCTTCTCTGCTGGTACATTCAAGGAGATGAGTAATCGCCCGCAAGGCTGGTCAAGTTGTCGGAGTAAGCTAAGTGATCTTTTGACCGTAAGGTCATGAGTTCGATTACTCAGCTCCTACCCTCCTATCAATATTTTCTTGATCGAACATGTCACATGAGGTTCATTACAAAGGAAGAGACGAGTAATTTATGAAAATAGTTAGTTAGGTAGATCAAAAAAATAGTTGATGCTTCATGCTCCATAAAAATCTTCAATCCACAGATTTTTTCCCCTCTCCTTATATTAAATTCCTAGAGATTTGGGGTTTCATGAGATGAAAAGTTCATCATATGCAGTAACTCTTTTTTTTTTTTTTTTACCTAAGTGGTGATATGACCACTAGGTTTTTTGGGCACGTAAGAGGAGTTGCATTTGATGGAAGCTTCATTTTTTGGTTAATTGGACGATTTATGGGCCACGTACATGATGAAATATTATTTGGGAATTATTTAGTTTGTTGAGGTGAATTGATACGAAATATACGTTTACATAATTTACTTTAATTGCGCCTCAATTTGATTTAATGAATTATTATTGTATGATGATGAACATTAATTTCTGTGGCATTCTGTTCTGGTTTATGATTGGTGATTGAAATTTTAATTTGCTGTTTTGGTTCTCTACTCTAAGAGATGCCATTAGTCCACGATTTTAGTTGGAAGGGTCAAGCAATTATGTAATTTGTTTTAATCTGTTTTATCAATTTTCAGTAGAATAGTTGTGAATCTGCTGGGAAACAGTCCCTCCTGTTTTCGCACGGTGAGACTGTATACAATTCGATCGCCCCTATCATGCTTAGGCGGAAAGACAGAGGACATGTTGAAGATAGTCGTGATTCGTGAATTGGTTAGATGCCATTTGAGGTTATTTGCATTGGTTTTTCTGAAATGTGAAATGCAGACATTCCGAAACCTTTTGGAGTAATATAGTTGATCGGGAAAGCGAAGATAGTTGGAAATAAAAAACTACAAAGGTCAAAAGCTAAAGGGAGAACATAACACAAACACATCAAAAGCTAAGTCATAATGTAAACTGACATCCATAATTTCAATACCTAAAATAGCAAAAGACTTAAAACCAACTTCCATGATAACAATACTTGAACAAAATGATTAACTAAAGGAGCTACTACAAGCTAAGTCATAATGTATAACATAACACAACCACATTTGAACACAGTGATGCTTGAGTTCCAATGCCATCATGGAATAAAGACTTCCGTGAGAACATTGTCGGACTTGAAAGACACCATGAGAAGCTTCAATGCCTGTTAACGAAAAAAACAAGAACTGTCAGATACAAAAAAACAGCACAGTAAATAAAATTTATCAAATCGAGTCCAGACAGTCAATAACGTGTCACGATCTTAACATAACATAAGATAAAATGTCACGAAACATAAGATAGAGAGACTGCACCTTATCCATAGTGAGAGTAACAGACTTTTCGTAAAGGGCACCAACTTTTTTGATATTGAAGTGATTCAAAATAGTGATGCTTGAAATTGTGGACATTGGCTTCACCTCAAGATTGTCCATCACCATGTATGTGACCACCCCTTTTACTACACCTCCTCCTTCACTTTCACCTAGTGTTTTTATCTCCGGGGGGGAGACATATGCCATGATTGATTTCATTTCAACATTGCAACGTTTGCAAATTGCTCCCGGACCATCAGATACACTATTACAGGAGTTACAGCCCCCATAACGACATTGACTACTATTACTATTACACCGATAGAAAGTTTTTTGAACATTTGGTGCATTAGGCAAAGACAACAGACGAATTGAACCCGAAGAAACAGGAAGTTTCGGGTACAAAAGCAAGTCTTTGGATTGATTTCTCTGAAGATATGTTTCATCAAGATTTTCTACGCTATCATAGAGGTTGGCTATGGAGCCAACCATGCCGTTCTTGGTGAGAAGAGATATAACAGTGGCTAATGGCAGTGAAAGGATGCAAAACAAGAAATCAACACAGTCTTTTCCTACTTCAGCAAACAGGACTTTTTTGCTATTGCCATCGACCAAAAGCTTCATTGTTACCTCTGTTGAAGTTTGAGCCATGGTTTATGAAGAAGAATTATGCAAATGAATGAGTTGATGGGAGTGTTCGATCTCAAGGTCTATGCCTCTATTATATACTACTAGAATGGTGACCTATCAGTTCTTCAGTTAATGATCATTTGAGTTCCAAGGAAATTTCAAGTACAATTAGTATTGGAAAGAAGCAACCAACCATAATGACTGTCTTCTGATTGAATATTCCTATGTTACTTTGTGTCAGATTAGAACTCCACTCCCAAACCTTTGGACTTCATTGATCCATATTCAGGGATCGAGGACTGAAATTTAGGGTGATCCTTCGTTAACTTCAATTATACTCCTAAAAGAAAATATCATATGCAAAATATAGCTGTAGTTTAGATTATAATTTGATCCTTTCACGGCCATTATACGAAATTATAATGTACAAAATTATACAAAAATCACATACGAAATTTATGTCTTCTGTTTTCACACGGTGAGACTGTATACAATTTGATCTCGCCTATCCTGCTTATGCGGGAGCTTTTTAAAGACGGTGGGACATGTTGAAGATAGTCGTGAATTGGTTATTTGCATTGGTTCTTCTGAAATGTGAAACACAGACATGAGTCAGCAGGAAAGTGAGATTGAAATTTATGTAGAATAAGCTCACACAGAGTTGAGAGATGTTTGTATATTCACAAGACAAAATCATACAACTCACTCATTCTATACAGACAATTTCTACACACATGTAATACAAAATTTATGTTCTGTGATATAAAATATACAGTTAGTGCATTTTTATTTGGCCAAAACCTGGAGTGTGGGAGTTAACTTCAATACTCCTGTACATATATTTGAACAAAAACAAGAAAAAAATAAATTTAAAAGATTGGGAATTCTTAATCTAGTCATTTTCTTGGTCACGTTTCTCGGCCTGTCGTTTGCAGCCTACACCATTTAGCCAATCGACGACTTCTGCAATTGATGGCCTCTTGAACGGGTTATGACTTACGCAAACACATGCCACATCGAACACCTGCAACATCTCATCCTCATGGCCTTTGCCCCTCAGGAGGGGATCAAATGTTTCCACTTGCTTTCCTTCGTTTTTCATCTGCTGCACCCACACGACTAACTCCCTTGTCACTCTCGGTCTGGTAATATCCACGGGTCTCTTTCCAGTAAGCAATTCTAGCAAGACTACGCCAAAGCTGTAGACGTCCCCTCTCAAAGTGGCTACCCATGCTTGACCGTACTCTGGAGGTATGTAACCTAAGGTACCAACTAGTTCAGTTGTGACATGAGTATGATAGGGAAGTATCATTCTAGACAGTCCAAAATCTGCGACATGTGCTTCAAACTTATCATCTAAGAGGATATTGCTAGACTTAATATCTCGATGCACGATATGTGGTTCACAGACTTGATGCATATAAGCCAGTCCATAACTTGCCCCCTGAGCAATCTTTAATCGAGTTGGCCAATCTAGCTGCGAGGCTCCATCTGCCTTCTCGTGCAGCCAGTAGTCGAGACTTCCATTCTCCATGAAGGAGTATATCAATAATCTACTACCATCATGCACGCAGTAACCTTGCAGTGAAACCAAATTTTTGTGCTGGGCAGTAGAGAGAATTTCAACCTCTGCCTTGAATTCCCTTTCCATTAGACCCATGTCCCCTGAAAGCTTCTTAACGGCCAGCTTAGTACCATTTTCAAGAATCGCTTTGAAAACCAAACCAAACCCTCCACAACCAATTATATTCGCTTGGTTGAAATTGTTCGTCGCTTTCAAGATCTCAGCTATGGTCAGTTCCTTTATTTCGCTTTTATTGTTGGGAAACAGCTTCAAGAAACTGGCGTCCTTCTCGACCTCAGCCAATCCAGAACTAGAGTTGTACGATGATACATCCATATCGGGTTTTTCTGGATCTCCCTTGGGAATTATCCGCCTTTTGGTGAACGTCCAGAATGCAAGAACCATCAGGGTGAAAGCAATACCAAAACATATCCCGAGGGCAAGACCGAGTATGATCCTCTTCCTTGGGCTTCTTTTAGATGCTGGGATCTGGGTAGTTGTGGATTCATTATCACAAAGCCGCTGTATGACTTGGCCACACAAGCCTGGGTTACCGAGAAAACTAGTATTAGGGAATGTATCAAATTGACCTCCTACTGGAATAGGCCCTTGCAGGTTATTGTTTGCCACACTGAAAAATGAAAGGAAATGAAGAGTTTTGAGTGAGGACGGAATTTGACCGGTAAGATTGTTCCCAGAGAGATCAAGTCTTTCCAAGTTAGTCAGGTTAGCTATTGTGTCAGGAATGCTACCATTGAAAAGATTATTACTGAAATCCAATTGTTTAACGAACTTCAACTGGCCGACCTCTTTGGGTATGTTTCCACTGAGGTTGTTGTTGTTCAGATATATAGCTGGGGGCAGGTTGGAGAGTTGGTTGTACTGCAAGCTGGAGGCGTTGTCGGGCTGAACAAAAACAGGCAACTCCAAATAACTTCCATCCACTTGATCACCCCCCTCCTGCGATGATAGTCTTCTCATATTGATAAGTGTCACCGGGAAGTTTCCCTCGAAAGCATTGTGCGATAAATCTAAGTAAAATAGATCGGGGAGACTCCCAAAAAAGCTGGGAATGGTGCCTTTCAATTTATTAAAGGATATGTCCATAGCCTCTAGCTTCTGAAGCTTTGCCACCCACAATGGAATTTGACCAGTGAACCTGCAACCGCCTAATCCCAGAACCTGTAGGTTCTGCAGTGCATCATCATTGATAAAGGTATAATCAGCTGGGAGTTGCTCATCAAAGAAATTCTTCGATATCATGATGGTACTGATATTTTTGCAGCCCTGAAGGATCCTCATTGCACTCGAGATGTTGGTCAAGCTATTGTTTGAAACGGAGAGAAATGAGAGCGATTGTAATGCTGTTATCTCAGGTGATATCTCTCCCACAAGCTTGTTGGCTGCTAGGCGGATTGCTGTCAATGTCTTGCAAGAGTAGAGGCTTCGCGGCAACTCACCACGAAACAAGTTATTCCCCAGATCAATCGTACCAATTTGGATCAATTTGGAAAAGTTGAACGCAGAAAGCTCGCCTTCAAGATAGTTGACTCTTAAATTCAACGTCTTAAGGCGGGTACAGTTCACCAAAGACGGGGGCAGAGTCCCACTCAATTGGTTTATGTGAAGAAGCAACTCTTCCAATTGAGAAAGAGCACCAATATTCGGGGGGATACCACCAGTAAGATCATTGCCATACAGACTAAGACTTCTGATATTAGTGAGATTAGCAATACTTTCATCAATTGTTCCCACAAGTTTATTAGCAGGCATAGACAGTTCTTGCAGAGATGATAAGCTGTATATACCATTGGGAATGATTCCCGAGAGGTTATTGAAGCCTGCTCGTAGTACTTTTAGACTAGAACACGCCCGAAAAGCCTCGGGAATCGGACCAGAGAAGTCATTGAAAGTGAAATCAAGTTCAGTGACAAAGGGTGACCCCTGGCAAATATTACCAGGAAGTTCACCAGAGAAGCTATTGTTGCTTACACTAAAACTCACCAAACTCGAAGCTTGCTCGAAAAACGAAGATTGTATGGTCCCAGTGAAGTGATTGCCTGATAAATTCACTGCCCGAACTGTTGTTGGCAGAAATCCCAGACTCGAAATATTACCAAAAAGCCGGTTATTGCTTAAATCAATAGTCTGCAGGCTATTCAAAGACTCGAATAATGCACCCGGTAGAGGCCCCGATAACATATTAATCGCAAGACTGAGCTCAGCAAGACGGCTGAGATTCGCAATACTTTGAGAAACACGTCCCTTGAGGCCTCTTGAAGGCAGCCATAGCCGATTCACGCGATCATCAACATCACAACCAATCCCTTCCCAGACACAGCAATCAATTGCAGCCGACCAATTCAGAGGCTGCTGACTCGAAATCCCGTTCCAAAACGACAGCAACGATTCTTGATCGTTGCTATCGCAGGAAGCATAAGTGGAAGCCGGGAAGCAAGAAAGAACAACAAAAGACAATATCAACAACCAATCCAACCAAAACAAGAAACTGGCAAAAGGGTTGATAGGACTTATAACATGGAATCTGAATGATGAAAAAGAAGGCGATGAGTGTGGAGGAGGAGAAAGCAAGAGCATGGCTCCTCTATACAGAATACGATGAGGACGATGTGTGACACAAGATTGTTGGTAGGTGTCTTTATTTTAATCTATGATCATAATTACAACTGAGAAAAGAAATAGACAGTTGGAGATGCTATGATGCACCAATCAATCATGTGGGTTTCCCACTTCAACACAAACACAAACAAATGCTTGTTTCTCTCTGTTTAGTCCCCATTGAGGCCATAAGAGATGGGGAGAAAACAGATCGCGACCATATTATTAAAAGCTTGTGTAAGAAGGGGTTTTTTAGTTCTAGTGCTCGAAAATAATATTGGAAAGGTTTGGTATGATCACCATTAAAGAGAAAAATGAAGAATGGGTGATGTTGACCTGGAACCATATATAAAGTTAAGGTGAGAATTATGAAAAAGCGTTTACTTTGTGAGATGGGTAGCTTCATGGCTTGGTAGTGGACTTTCTCTAGATATGACTATGAATAATTTTGATTAATTTAGTCAAGAATTTTCTGGGTGTGATCATCCAATTAGCTAAATGCGTGTTCTTTACGTGGTGGTGGTGGTGGAGAGATATATTATACAAACAAGGACCAATATTGATATGCCATAATTGAACCTTTCTTCATCTCTTTGTTTTTTATTCAACCACTTTTGTTACACAAAAAACATACACCACTTGTACTTTATTATATAGTACCAATTATCTCTTGTTCTAATTAAAGAGGTTTGTGCTTAATCGGGATAGGAGGGTCGGCTCAGCTGTTATACATATACCATAATAGTAACTTTCTTAGGAATTAAATGACAATTATGTCCTCTAATTCGAAAGTATAGTAGAGGGCAACACTATACGTACACCAGAAGTTGGGGAGTTAAATTACAATTTTACCCCCACTTAACTCTTCAACTATACACTTCTATATAGAAAGAGGGACAAAATAGTAATTTCACCCTTGAAATTCACTATTCTGGTATGTATAAGTGAAGAAGTTCATTATGAGGCAAAATGGTCATTTAACACCTAGAAAAGTCCAGACTGTTGGATAGAACACAACGCTACCATTATAAAAGTAGGAAAATTATTTTGGAATTAACACGCGCGTATGGACAAGCGAATTCATAACTTTGGGATCACAACAAGATCACCTAATCTACCAACTTAATCACCCAAGACTCGATAAATAAAACCTTTGACTTCATACAAATGGAAAATCTTATATAGTTAAACAAGAAGATTAGTTATCATAAGTGTGCACGATTATGATAGCCAAAGATAGTGGCTAATTGATTCTTGAAAGCTTTATTCTGTTGGTTGGCCCTCTGGTTATTGGTAAGTTCAACATGTAATGATAATATTTATTATGGGAATTATTTTATTTTTCCTCTTTGGAATAAGTATAGCAATTGATTGTTTATTTGACTGATGGAGATAGGTTGCCTCCCTCTTGTGCGTTTACTTTAATGTCCAACAACAGATGAGATAAAATAGGGTGAAGTTGATGGCTTTGTTTCAAGTGCCATGAGCACATGTCATGTTCTGAGAATTTTCTTGTATGCTTAGGAGGTCATGCTCACATGGTGCTCACAACCATCTGAGCCGTTAGATTAAGAGTTTAAGTGATATTTTAATCCTATGGTTCATATTTAATTGGGTATTTTTGTCCTTACATCTTTAAGTGGAAAAACAATAATAGTGGTATTTTGGGTATTAATGATAGAGTAATTAGCAATTAATTGAAATTGGAGAAAGGAAGCTAAATGCAATGATTACTTCAGCTCACCAATGTCGAAAATATGAATTCTAGTATTAATCTCATTTAAAATAAATTGAAGTATAACTTTTTTTCTAATTTTAATTATTTCATTCAAAAACCAATGAATTTTCTCAGTCTCATGTCAATAACACCACTGAATAATATACATTGGTGTTGCATATTTCTTCAATAACACCATATAGAATTTATTTATATATCTTTACTAGAATTAATCTCATTTTAGATATATTTCTTCAATAATAAACAATTCTAGTATTAATCTCATTTTAGATATATTTTTAGTGACACCATTTACTAATACACACTGGTGTTCCGTTCTTATTCAATAACACCACCGAATAATATATATTGGTGTTGCATATTTCATCAACAACACCACATAAAATTTATTTATATATCTTTACTAGTATTAATCTCATTTTAGATATATTTCTTCAATAATAAACAATTATAGTATTAATCTCATTTTAGATATATTTTTAGTGACACCATTTACTAATACACACTGGTGTTCCGTTCTTGTTCAATAACACCACCGAATAATATACATAGGTGTTGCATATTTCTTCAATAACACCACATAAAATTTATTTATATATCTTTACTAGTATTAATCTCATTTTAGATATATTTCTTCAATAATAAATAATTCTGGTATTAATCTCATTTTAGATATATTTTTAATGACACCATTACTAATACACACTGGTGTTCCGTTCTTGTTCAATAACACCACCGAATAATATACATTGGTGTTGTATATTTCTTCAATAATACTACATAAAATTTATTTATATATCTTTACTAGTATTAATCTCATTTTAGATATATTTCTTCAATAATAAACAATTCTAGTATTAATCTCATTTTAGATATATTTTTAGTGACACCATTTACTAATACACACTGGTGTTCCGTTCTTGTTCAATAACACCACTGAATAATATACATTGGTGTTGCATATTTCTTCAATAACACCACATAAAATTTATTTATATATCTTTACTAGTATAAATCTCATTTTAGATATATTTCTTCAATAATAAACAATTCTAGTATTAATCTCATTTTAGATATATTTTTAGTGACACCATTACTAATACACACTGGTGTTCCGTTCTTGTTCAATAACACCACTGAATAATATACATTGATGTTGCATATTTCTTCAATAACACCACATAAAATTTTATTTATATATCTTTACTATTCATGCTTAAAATGTATTTTGGTATCTCTCATTATCTCTAAACACAAAATTAACTCTAACCGCTTAAGAAATTGTAATATGATTACTACCAAAATTGGTGGAATAATTAAAATACCAATTGAATTTGTATTGACTAGACTTAATGCAATACCAAACCAAATTATATAAATCACAATAGAAAATAAAAATTTAGTTCGAGTACACCAATCAAATTTGTATTGTTTATATGTGTTAAGTATTCAAGTTTAATATTGTGAGTATATTTTGTAAAATTTCATAATTAAGATTCCAGATTTGGGTGTTATTTTGGTTAATAAATGGTAATAAATTTGGAGTGCAATAAATTTGGTGTTACTTTTTCACATTCCATAAAAAAAACATTTCTTAAATGACCATGAAACCCTTGTGAGCATGGTGCTCACAAAATAGTTGTAAGCATATAAGTACAACTCTCATGTTCTTATTCAAATACTCAACTATCACTATTTTTTTTCTTTTTTTTTTCTACGCAATTTATATATATACCACTTGTTTGTACCTATTGGTATATATTTATACTATAGTCTTTCATTTGCCCTCTGACTTATCAAATAAAGTTTTTAATGGTTCAAGAGGGGCAAATGGCATCATTTTTATTGGGTTACTCTTTGGAATATACTTCACACACCAAAGAGCTAGATTCTCGTGGCATAGTGTATTCATTTCTCCTCCACTATACCTCGATTTTAGTTTCGTTTTAAGATCATTTCACACGTAATATAATACTATTATGACCTCCATCCCTAAATAATTGTCACATTTTGACTTTTGATGGTCAACAAAACACGATTTAAAACGTAAATATATATTATTCTACAAGAGAAAAAATTATAAAAAGTTGATATTTCAAAAATATATATTGACACGAATCTAACAAGGTCCTACAAAATTATATTATTTCTTACCGTTTAATGAGAATTAATGGTCAAATTTTGTTATGTTTGACCAACAAAAGTCAAAATGTGACAATCTTTTAGGGACGGAGGGAGTAGATGAATGAACATAGTTTAGCTTGTGCTAATTAGTTGATAATATTTATAATATATATTTTGCGATTAATTCTTACATGAACTCATTATGATAACACATTATTTTTCAAATAACAAAAATACATATGCATAATAAAATTTACTAAATAAATATATCAATTTAATGTAATGATATTTAACTCACTTTAACTATGTTTAAATTTCCAATAAACAATATAACATTTTTCTCAATTTATTCTCAAAAAACAAAGATAGTTAAAGTGAGTTAAATATCAATTTAATGTAATAATATTGGTAGGTAGTTATTATAAAAAATGTTCATAAAAATTAAATAATTTATATTCTTACAATAGGAAATCATGGAGCATCAAAATAGCCTCTAACTTTTCTTTCCCACATTATATATAAAGTAGATGTCGAATTTTTTGATATATGAATACACAACTATTGATTCATTTTATGTAAGATTAAATTGTTACTTTGAAGTATAATCATATTCGTATTTAGATAATTGAGCATGTTAAAGTTGCTTATTCATCTGTACCTAACGTAAAATCAATAATCACGCAATATATGATGTGTCATTTTTTAGTACGTAACTTACAACTCACTACTTGTAAGTATATATACCTACAAAACACATGCAACATGAAATCAATAATCACCTAACTTATATTACGTACTTACAATTATTACATCAATTGACACACATGATCGTCAAAGGATTTCAGTTCACCTCTCATTCTGATTTTTTTCTTTCCTTAAGAGTTAATTCATCGTCTTCTTACAAGTTATAATAAAAATCGAACTCAAAATCTCTCACTATTATCGGTAGATGTTAGTATAAAACGTAAGACCAAAGGATTTCCAGATTGAGGCACTACCTAACTTGATGAGCATCCTATATTGACCCTAGTTTGAAGTTCACTAAAAGACAGTTAAACATGCGGATTGAAAATAATGGGAAATCTGATTAGGAATATAAATCATTAATGCAAATCTTGTGGCTGAAATTTCAAACCCAAATCTTTTATAATATAAAACATATTCATATAGCCGACAAATATTGATTAGTGCGCTTAACTTTGTTTTTAGCATGCATTATCGTTTATTTATTTTAATAATTACATTATTACATATATTGTCGTATTCCTAAACAAGATTACCTATGAGTAAGGGAAATCAATAGGCATGCTAATTAGATGTATGTACTCTGCACTCATGTAATTTTTGCCTCATTTTTTGACAGACTGAACTCAATATGACGTCGTTTGGCGTTTGCGACAAGCTACTACTATTTTATATTTTTGTTTAATTGAGAGGTCTTTCATTGAACAAAAATTTTATTCATTGTTGCAGTTGCAATTATTTTTTTGGTTTTATATTAATATCAAAATTTAAATAAAATTGGTGTTTGGATTAATGTAAATCAAGGGTAGGGCTGTAAACGGACCGAACTATATCGAACGTAACTATGTTTGAGTTCGGTTCGCCGAGGTCGACCCGGACCGAACTATTGGCTAACCGCACTCAACCTTGCGTTCGGATGGTCCGCAATATGTGAACGAGATCGAACTATTTGCGAACTGTGCAAACATGTACGATTTGGTTGACAAAAATGTTCGATGCGATTGGATATTTGGGCAGATGAAAGGGAGATGACTCATGAGTAATGAGTAGCAAATGAAGATATATGAAGTGAAAGTGATTTTTATGATTTAAGTTAGCTTAGAACTTTCAAATATGGACTTTAGAGTATAACTAAGAAAAAACTCTCTATTTATATGCGAGCCTAACTAAATCGAATTGTTTGGTTTGCCGAACCTTGGATTTTATAGTTTGGTTTGGTATTTGTCAATGCGCACAGAGCCACGAGCCGAACTTGTTCGAGGCGAATAATGCGAGACGGATCAAACCTTTTACGTTCACTCACAACCACAATCAGGGGAATGAAGGGAAAATTTCTTTTTTAATTGTGTTTGGTGGGAACCTAATTTAATTCTACCCTAGGAGAATTTATTATCACTAATTCACCCTATTCTCCTCATATTTTCTTCCCTCAAAATCCTAGGAGAATGAAAAATAGTCATGTTGTCACTTTTTCTGTTAAGTGACTATTTTTACGGGTATTTTTGTAATTTTCCTAAATATTTTAGGGTTACTTTTATTTTTTTTTCTTACTTTTAACATAGAATGTTTGGCATAATGCACGGTTCATGACACATTTGAAACTAGGTTCTAGTTCATCACTCATGTTTTCAAAAATCATCATTTTTCCAGATAAATGACCATTTTTAGGGGTATTTTTATGAAAAAATTATGAGTATTTTTGTCACTTTCTTATTTTTAATATCTAATATTTCAAAATATCTCTGACCATAATGACATAAGTTTTTGAATCGGCAAGTGCATGGATGCCTCAATATCTACCTTAAGCTCACCTCATTATGCAACTTTCAAGAGATTTATAGAAGTTTTCACACATGTTTATACTTAGGTTCAACTTTGTAACTAATGTTTCATATGTCCTTGTTCATCACTTATGTTTTAAATAGGAGTAAAAGTGGTCTTGTCGTCACATTTTTCGTTATATAGCTACTTTTTTTTCTTCTTTAAGAGCCCACCCATCGCCCCCTTACAATGAGAATCGAACTCAGGACCTCTAAGTCACTAGAAGACCTCCTAAACACTAGGTCTTTCGATGTTCTCCCGTTATATAGCTACTTAAGATCGAGGGTGTTTTGTCATTTTTTTAAAACATTTTTAGGGGCATTTCGTTAAATTGAAATCTCTTTACAAACTAGCAAGTAGACTAACATAGCGGTAAAGACTTGATGTTAGAGTATCTTAAAGTGTTACAAGTGATTTGAAATCTAGCCCTTTCAAACTTTTTGCTTCAAAAATGCTATAGTAATAAAATGACAAAAATAAACCTAAAAATTATAGAAAATAAGAAAAGTACCCCTAAAACTAATTATTTAACGGAAAAAAAATGACGGCAACACCATTTTTTGACAACTTTTAAAACATTAGTGATGAACTAGAACGGAGGTGCAAACATGTACAATGAACAGTGTCTTTTGCTAAACATTAGATGTTAAAAGTAAGTAGCCTCTAATTTTTCTTATGAAATGACAAAACACCCCTGAAATAGTCGTGTAACGGAAAAAGTGACGGCAAACCATTTTTACCCAGTTTTAAAACATAAATTAAAACGGAGGTGCAAACAAGTTTTCTGAACAGTGCGTTTTGTCAAACATTAGTTGTTAAAAGTAGATAACCCCTATTTTTTAATGAAATGACAAAAAACCCACTGAAATAGTCATTTAAAGAAAAAAATGATGACGATACTATTTTTACCCGTTTTTGAAACATGAATGATTAATAGTAGCATTTTGAAACATTGGTGACATACTAAAAGTAAAATCTAGATATAAACATGTTGGATAATGAGGTGAGTTTACATAGATATTGAGGCATCTTACACTTGTCGATTCGAAAAATTATGTCAATCCTTCCTTTCGAGAATAGAATGTAGTTATCTAGATTTATATTTGCTATTTTGCTTATTTATTTTATGACATTTAAAACTTCCAACAAAACTTTGTACCGAAACTCAATTGTTACGTACACATCAAAATTGGCTTGCACTTTAAAACAATACTATGATTTAATTTGGTTATCTGTCTTAGCTAGTTCTTTTTTAATATGCTTTTTCTTTTCTCTAAATTCCTAGTCTTGGTAATAGGTAAACAGTCTAATTTGGTAATCTATCTTGCCTTGTCTTTTTTTCTGTTTTTCTTTTTTTGGCAAACAGTCTAATTTGACTTGACTTCAAAAAAATTATGAAATAAAATAAGAAATACGGACTACTAACGGTAGTCTTGGTAGACCATCCATTAAGCTAGTCTAACTATTTCTAGATCAAATTTTCATACCTTTGATTAGACTTTTTTTTTTCTTTTCATGTAGACACTTACAGTTCAATAATAATATAAATTCGCATGTGAAATATTTTTTTCATTTTTATCTACTTTTGGCACCTTTTTCTTATTTTCTTTTGGTGTTTTATAATTCTTAGGCACCTTTGGACTTATTTTTCTATTCTACTTTTGCCATTAATGAGCATGAACTATCTTTTTGTTTTGAATTTTTGAGATAGTATATATTGTTTATTCCTATCATAAATAAGGGTATATAAGTAAAAATACATTATTCCTAATTGTTGCACTAAGGACTCAAAATAATTAATAAATAAAAAAGGAGGAAGTACATTTTGGCACATGAACTTTTGAAAAAGTCATTCCGCACCTGAGTTGCCCTTTAACAAGAATATTGAAGGGCAAAATATTAATTCTAGTATATTACACTTTGCGGGACATTTTTAATAATAAATAATCATTTTTCATTTGTGCTGACTTTCTCATCGACGCCATCCACTCCTAGTTTTTCACTGCCTTCAGCGCTGACCTGTTATATGCACACCCAAATAGTGTCCAAATAATGATTGTGAGGAGTGATATGGCCTCCCTATTTGTAAATGTAGTTGTTGAGGTGTTGACACCTCAACAACTTATACTATTTGGGTGTGCATATAGTGTTGCCCCTTCAGCGCCTACAACAACCTTTTCCTCGCTTATTAACTTCTTATTAACTTTTTCTTATTTAACTTTTTCTTATTAAGATTGGTAAGCACTGAATTGAGTTGATTCTTTTCCTCGCTTATTAACTTTTCTTCTCATAATTCTAACTTTTAACTAAGAAAAAGTCCGAATTGCTTTCATGAGACTTTGAGACTTGAGTTAGTCCTAGCCTAGACTCCTAGTCTAGACTAGAGTCTGGACTCTGGAGACGGTAAAGTATGTACTCAATTGGACCCTTAGGCCTTAGCTCGACCTACAGAGGGCCCGGCCGTTGGGCTGTCTTTGGATAATAGAACTATAGAAGTAGACGTGTTAAACGAACCAGGCCTTCAGAGGGCCCGGCCCCAGTCCCCTTATTAATGGAATGGAATACGGGCCTAGGACGATCATTTTGACATATTCTGTTTTGACCCAACCCCTACCCTATGGGCTATGAGGACAATGGACGTCTTTCCTTTTGCTTTTTGAGGAAGAGTCGGTATTACTTGGGTTAGTTTGGTAGTAAAGCCTAGTTTCTAATTTCCAAACCTGCTAATAATATTTGATGTATTTTCATTTTATATAGGTTGGCAGCTCGGCATTCAAGGAGCGGCTAATTGGGATAAAAATTGGGATAAGTTTGAAGACGAAGTAGCTTACAAACATCTAGAAAATTGGGATAAGTTTTGTAAGAATATTATTATTCAAGTATTATTCAATTAATAATATTCTCACTATGTTGGTCATTAATAGGATAGGATGTTTGTGTTGCAAATTCATTACGAACGTTACAATCGTTACAACTGTCACATAACTATTAGCCTTGATAGATTGTTAATATGACAATTATTATTGAGATGAAGAAGGTACTTTCTCTGCCTATAAATAGACTCCTTTCTCCATCAAAATAATCACTCCAAAAACTAAAGCAATAACACGTAAACAAGTTTATAAGTCAAGAGTAAGAAACTCTTCTCTATTACAAGTTCACGGAGTCAGCATCACTTTCGGTCCAAACCGAATCCATTCAATTACGTAGGCTATAAAATGTGTCAATTACATTTTATTTTACATATATGTGATAATAATGTAATTCAAGATTTTGGGAATTATGTCATATTCTTAATCATTTAACAAATTTCTCCTGGATCAGCATAACTACACTATTTTTCATCTGGTAAGGATATGGAGTAGCGAAGGTTGACAGCTTATGGACATCCTTTGTTATTGCAGGGTCACCACAACTCTGATGCAACTTCGCCGAATAAGAATGGGAAATTGAAATATGAACAAGAATTAAGTCAATTTTCTGCTTACCAATCTTATTAAGAAGCAAGACAAGTCGTTTCTCCGGTCCTGCTTATGTTATCATCTTCTCCATATCAACGCAACGGGGAGGATCTCGAGCATCAAGAACTTTTAATGTTTGAGTCACTTAATTTGGTATGATTTCGTTGGTTTGATGCCACTTTTTCCCCCAAAATGGTGTTAGTCAGCTGAAATTCGAGTTTTTGATGCTTAAATCGTTTCAAAACGGTGTAAAAATGGGGGGAAATAAGCTTAATTTAGTCGGTAGAGGCGTCTCCGGATTCCGGTCATCATCTTCGGCAGATTTGTCGGAATCGGTCCGGCAAGCAAGGGAGGAGATGGAGTCGGTGGGAAATGTGATAAAGAGATGGTTTGGGGGGAAATGTAATAAGGCAAAATAGTCAATACTCCCTCTATTCCACTTTAATTGACGTTTTGAGAATTCGTGTCAAACTTTGACCACAAATTATTTTATATTCATTAGTCCAAACAGTATAAAATTGATATAATTGAATTCGTTTTTCAAAAAACTTTCATAGTATTATTTTTTGGTAATTTCTATAATGTAAATATAAGTAATTTATGATTGAAGTTGTGTTTCAAAAAGCGTGAAGTCAATTAAAGTGGAATGAAAAGAGTATATTTTTGAGTCTTGACTAATTGCCCTTCATACTTTTGTGCGTAAAAGGTCGATTTCGGTAAAATGGACCAAAAGTAGACAGGTTGTACTGTATTCGAACATATATAAGTGATGTATTTGGGTCGAAATTGAACATAGGTGGTGAAAGTGAAAAAAAAAGTAAACGTTAGTGATATCTGGGGTCTTTTGCCCAAATCAAAATAACTCAATGCCTTTTGCATATTCTTCGCTATGTAGGGTATGTACTTCTCCCCATTGTTTATGAATGATGTGTTTATTTTGGGGGGAATTAGAGGGAATTTAATATGAGTAATTTTTTTCCCTAAAATTTTCTCCCTCTAAATCGAAGGATAATGGAAGAGAATTACATACTTTCTCCGTTCCATTATTTAGACTCATATACCAAATATAGAAATTTCATTTTAGGTATTCATTTTACTTAATTAAGTATGAAAAGTTGGAGAGAAAATCAAATTTGTGAGAGAAATTTGAATTTTCTTTAAACTTTGTGCAAAAGTAAATGGTTATTAGATAAATGGATGAAGTAATATATTTCCCCTTATTTCTCTCGTTTATGTCTTTTGTCATTTTAAAAAGTTCCCTTCCACTAATTCATCCCGATCTAAACACAATAATGTGAAATGTAGGGAAATAAGGAATGAATGTTAAGAAATTGAGGAGACCGCCTGGAAAAGCAGTGTGTTACTACTTTGGTGTAAGTAAGTAAGCAGGTGAGATCGCATTAAACTCTAAAACACAACAAAATGTCTGACACCAAAACCGCGTCAATATTTGACATTCCTACTTCCTTAAAGCATCGTTCACATTTGGATCAGTCTTGAACATGTTCAATATAATCAAGAAAATATAAATAACGCTTCGAACAACATACTCTACTTCTTGCATATTCCTCACTCTGTCGGGTATGTATTTCTCCTCATTTTTCTGTTTCAAGATTGCATATTTAACCAAATTAAGCTTACCATTCTCTCTATTGTACTTCTCTTCGTAATTCCGTTTTCGTTTTGCCTTTGTCATTGCAAGAACTCGAACTGTCTCGTAACTATTAGCCTTACCCTTACCCTACTCATTGTCGTAATTACCTTTGAAGAAGTAACTTGCATTAACATGGCACTTGCTTTGAGAGTCTTGTTCCTTGTTTTCTGTCTCTTTCTATCTATACATGCAGCTTTTGCTGTTAATTTTGATGGGAAAATTTTGTTGGCATTGTCTAGACAGTGGACAATTGTACCTTCTGCAGTTAAGTTGAGTTGGAATGAGTCTGATTCGACCGCTTGTTCTTGGCATGGTGTTCTTTGTAACCATCATGATAGTGTTGTAGGTTTGAACCTCTCTAGCCATGGAATTTCAGGAAGATTAGGCCCTGAAATTGCGTATTTGAAACATTTGAGGACAATAGATTTCTATGACAATAGCTTATATGGTCCCGTACCTTCAGGGATAGGAAATTGTAGTAATCTTGAGTATTTGGACTTGAGTTGTAATAGGTTTGGTGGAGATTTACCAAGAAGTCTAGGCAACTTGAAGAAGTTAATGTATGTAAGCGTGTACGTTAATTTCTTGACTGGTGTAATACCAGAATCTTTGTTTTTGCTTCCGAATCTAGTTGATGTTTATTTGAGTAACAATAGTCTGAGTGGTTCAATCCCTGCTAGTGTGGGCAACATGAGTAAGGTTGAAGTTTTATGGTTGGGATATAATCAGTTGACAGGGAGCCTCCCTTCCTCCATTGGAAATTGTACTACGCTACAGGAACTTTACGTGAATAATAACCGGTTAGGTGGATCACTACCTGAGAGTCTTGGTGAACTTAAGAAACTTGTTTACCTAGATGTAAGCAGCAACAGCTTTGTAGGCAGCATTCCTTTTGGTTTGGGTGCTTGTGGTGAGTTGGATACCTTGGTATTGTCTTTCAACCATTTCAGTGGAGGTATTCCTCCAGGATTGGGTAATTGCAGTAGTTTAAGTGTACTAGCAGCAGTTAATTGTGGCTTAAACGGATCCATTCCGTCGAGTTTTGGCTCGCTGTCTAAGCTTAGAGATTTATATCTTTCTGGTAACCAGTTGTCGGGAAGAATACCACCCGATTTGGGGCGGTGCATATCTTTGGTTGATCTGCAACTGTTTGATAATCAACTGGAAGGAGGGATTCCTGGTGAGCTAGGGAACATCAGAGGGTTGCAAAATCTTTATCTTTTCACTAATCGATTGAGTGGCGAAATCCCTATGAGCATTTGGAAAATTCAATCTCTTCAAAGTCTAGCTGTTTACCAAAACAATCTCTCAGGGGAGCTACCTCCTCAAATCACATGGCTAAAACAACTCCAGAGTGTTTATTTGTATGAAAATCAATTCACTGGAGTTATACCGGAAGATTTGGGAATCAATAGTAGCTTAACCATAATCGACTTCACAAATAACAAGTTCACTGGTCAAATTCCAAGAAATGTTTGCTTTGGGAAGCAATTAGAGAGGCTGAACTTGGGTATTAACCGCTTTCAAGGTAATATTCCTTCTGAACTTGGAGGTTGTTCAACCTTGAATAGGCTGATTTTGAAGGAGAATAATCTGACTGGTGTTATACCAGAATTTGTCAAAACCCCAAATCTCTTACATATGGACCTCAGTGGCAATGGACTTCATGGATCAATTCCGTTGAGCTTGGGGCTTCTTACCAATGTTACCTCGATAGACTTATCAATGAATATGCTCGGCGGGGTCATACCTGCTGAACTGGGGAGACTGTTCTCCCTTCAACTTCTGAATCTTTCCCACAATCATTTGGAAGGTTTATTTCCATCTCAACTTTCTGATTGTCGAAATCTATTGCAACTCGACATGAGTCATAATTTATTGAATGGTTCAATTCCATCCAGTCTCAAAAACTTGACAGAGCTTTCTATGTTGGGTCTTAATGAAAACGATATTTCTGGGGGTATTCCTACATACCTGTTCAAATATGGCAAACTGTCGAATCTGCAACTTGGTGGGAATCGTTTAGGTGGGAATATACCCTCATCTATTGGATCAACCAACGCTGCTCAGAACTTGAGATCACTGAATATAAGCAATAATGTTTTGACAGGTGAACTTCCTTCTGGAATGGGGAGATTAGTTATGCTAGAACGAATAGATTTGTCTCACAATAGTCTGTCTGGGAGTTTGACCACCCTAGAAAACATCCACTCTTTGGTAACATTTGATGTATCATACAATTCTTTTTCTGGTCCAATTCCTAATATGCTGACAAGTTTTCTTAATTCATCTCCTCAAGCCTTCGCCGGTAACTTAGGACTTTGTTTGGATTGTTCGTCAAGCAAAGTCTCAAGTTGCATTGCAAACAACATCAGACAATGTAATGGTCAGTCAGGGCGCAAGAAAACTCTCAGTAAACCAGCTCTTGCAGTAATTGTTCTAGCATCTATGCTCTCAGTTGCCCTTATAGTTTTTTTGTTCTCTTACATGTATTGGTTTTGCAAACATCCTGAAGAGGAACAGGTCATATCTTCTGAGGAAGGGTTGTCCTCCCTTCTTAATAAAATAGTGGGCGTGACAGAAAATTTCAGCGAGAAGTATGTTGTTGGGAGAGGAGCTCATGGAACTGTCTATAAAGCCGAGCTCGGTCCAAAGGAAGTGTATGCAGCCAAAAGGATTCAGTTCGATCAAAGCAGGGGAGGAAACACTAGTATGATCAAAGAAATTCAGACGGTTGGAATGATTAGACACCGAAATCTTGTCAAATTAGAAGAGTTCTGGTTTCGGAAGGACTATGGTTTGCTCTTGTACAAGTACATGGAAAATGGAAGTCTTCATGATGTCCTACATGAAGCCAATCCACCTCAACCACTAGATTGGAATGTACGTTTCAACGTTGCTGTAGGCACTGCTCAAGGCTTATCATATCTTCATTTTGACAGTGATCCTCCTATCCTACACCGAGATATCAAGCCGATGAATATCTTGCTGGACTCAGACTTCGAGCCTCACATATCTGATTTCGGAATTGCCAAGATTCTGGACCAATCTATCTCAATGGCATCTACAACAATTCAGGGCTCAATAGGTTACATTGCTCCTGGTAATTTTCACATTTCTGCTTGAACTTCAATCATAACTCAAAACCTATTTCTCGTAGTATTTAAAGCGTGTTGTCTTTTGTGTTTTTTCAGAGATTGCATTCACAGCCACAAGGTCGAAGGAGTCCGATGTTTATAGCTATGGTGTTGTCCTGTTGGAGCTGATAACTAGAAAGAAAGCCTCGGATCAGTCAGTCGACGGCGAGGCAGACTTGGTAGGTTGGGTGAGATCAGTTTGGGATGAGACAGGGGACATTAAGAAAATTGTTGACCCTGGGCTGGAAGATGAATTTATAGACTCAAGTATAGTGAAACAGGTAATAGACGTTCTTCGAGTGGCTTTGAGATGCACAGATGTGGTAAGCAAGAGGCCTACAATGAGAGATGTTATCAAGCAACTGATGGATTCTTGTTCCAGAATTAGCAGCAAACCTTAATAAGCTAGGAAGAAACTTCAATGCTTTGGTTGAGGCTATTGACAAAAAATAATGTACATTTAGCTTATTCTTATCTAATTGTTGCAGAGATACTATATGCTACTGCTTGTTTCTATTTAGCAGCTGTTAGCATGTTCAAGAACATTAATATTGGCACGACATTTGTTAATTAAATCAAATTGTTGGCATAATGGTATTGTTTGTTGGTAAATTAAGATGGCAAGGCGATAATTGAAATGAAACTGGAGGCATCTTGGAGAAGGATGCAAGAGGAGGCCTTAGTTTCAAGCTGAAGAGTATTAGGCTTATCGAGTTTTTCTGCACTCGATAAGCCTGAAGATATATCGGCGATTTCCAGCGCCCATTCTTTGGGATTTCCGGGCGTACTATCCAGGAAGTAGTGTTCATTGCATCAGCAGTCAAAGAAGACGAAGCTAGTTGTTTATTTGTAGCTTAGACATTCATTTGCTTCTTTTGGAAATATAATATATTTTCTATTGCATGACTATTTCTAACTTGTATCGTTTGAATGAAAAAGACACTCTCCACTTCAGTTTGGATATTTGTTAGGTTAATGGGCGAGTAGCCCATAAACCCGTAGAAGAGAATATTAGGGTTAGTTAATATTTGCCTATAAATATAAATCTGTATATTGTATTCAGAGGACAACAAGAATTATCAATAAAATATCTCCCTCTATAATATTACAATATTAAATTCTAAAAATTGAGTTGACCATGTGAAAGGTTAACTATAATTACTCCATTTTGAAGGGTTGTTTATTAAATAAAAATGATTAACCTACCACACTATGGCACTAGCATTAGGAAGGCAAATCGTGGATTAATGGGTAATCGAAGGCATAATTAGCTAATTGATTCAACAAGTTAATCAGTATGAATAGTTTGCACAATTTTTATACAAATATTTTTTTATTTATGTGTGGGATACGACCTAACAGTCACATTTTTATTAGTTTACTAAGAAATGATCAAAGACACCTTAGTTAATAATGTATTTTACATAAAATTAAGAGGATACAATAAGGTAAAAGAATTAAAAAAGAATATGCAGGCGTTTACGATTTGGTATCAACGTAATGTTTATTTTTTTCAGCAATGCATTTCTTATATATTGTCACCACTCACCCACAACAATGAAGCTTAAAACCCTTAAAATGTGGACGATAGGTAAGACTAAATCTCATATGAGCCCTTAAATTGTTGTGAATCTTCTAGAGATTGAACTTTTAAATAGACTAATTTACTTTAAATAATTTTTAAATTAGTTTTCCCAATAAATAATTATTTTAGATCGATTTGATGTTTGTAGTGATTTTTCAAGGACATGGGACACTTACTAATAATAAAGTTTTGGGTACAATTTTAAGTAAGAAAAGGATATAGACGC
The DNA here is from genome assembly GCA_003412495.2 of Echium plantagineum. Lineage (NCBI taxonomy): Eukaryota > Viridiplantae > Streptophyta > Magnoliopsida > Boraginales > Boraginaceae > Echium > Echium plantagineum. The sequence continues at coordinate 20,266,833 of CM016567.1, read as the reverse complement.
CTTTATCAATATTAATTAAATCATTTAGATAAAGAGCGAATGGTATCATTGCATCACTGACGTTTGCTAAATAATCTCAATTGATCACCCTAACAAAAACTGATATTGTTAAAGGAGTATATTTTTTCTTTATACTTTAATATATGGGGAAGTCCCATTTTACCCTTAATAAGAAATTAGGACAACAGACAAATTAATTTAAAATAATTATTCAAGAGGTACAAATTAACTTATTCAGAAATTCAATGTCTTTTAAAAAAGTTCAGTGCCTTCTTTATATGACTTGACAATAATTTAGGCCTTTAGGGGGGGGGGGTGCTTTACAATTTGGCCGATAGATAATTTTTATTTGGGCACTAATTGATACTCCCTCTCTGTCAAAATAAATTATCGTATAAAAAAAAGTTGTAAGTAATTGATTGTTAAGGAATTCAATATCCTTTTCAACTTATTTTGTCTTTTCGACCCCTAATAATTGTTTTTGCTTCTGACATTGTCTTTTGACGGCTTTTGGGAGTAATTGTTTGAGTTATGTTTAATATAACAGTAATATTTTTTGATCCTTAATAAAATAAATATTAATTAGATGATCATTTATTTCAAAAAAGAGGATGTATCTAGTAATATGTTTTTTTTGTAAATTAGCGATTATGTGAGTTTTGAACCCAGGACCTTCTGATCACTAGTAAAAGCCTTTTCTACTAAGCTATTAGATTGACTCATCTAGTAATATGTTGTTGTAGTAAAAAAAGTTAAAGTATGTATCAATAATTTAATATTGGCAGGTCACTACTTCAAAAATTCATTATGATTCTTCATCACTAAAAATTTGTGCTAAGTTCATAATTGAAAATGAGAGCACACCAATATCCAGGAGCCATATATAATGTGACATGCTTTATTTAGTTAATTTAATGTTTGTAGCACATCCCACCTTGATGATTAACATAAGGACATATGCACATAGTGGAAACATGCTTTGACGACTAAAACATGGGATTAGTAACTTCATCTTTTTTAATCCTCAAGTATATAAAAATGATCGAGAATTTTGCAAAATAACACTCTTCAACAAAAATGAAGAAAAACAACACGCATCAAAATTTCTTGGGCTAAATAACATCTATAACTTAAATTTACTAAATTGCATTTTTTTTCTTCAGATTTTCTTGGATTACTAGTGTATACAAGCTTCTGCAGAAGTCTAAGGGTGTTTATCATTAATGTATATGGGCGTCTAAAAAAGTCTAATGGAGTTTATCAATGTATATATACGTTTACATAATCTAAGAAACATACTATATAATCTCACGTTTAGTATAAGTGTAAACGCCTTCGATAATCTTCGGCCACTTAATTAAATCAATAAATAATGAAAAGAATTCATAAAAATAGAAATATGTTCATCAAATATTTTATTCTGGCCTTATTTTCAGTATTGCAAAAAATAGATTTTTGTTATATTAGTAACAAAATAACTAAAACTGTAACAAAAAAACTCGGCGTTATAAACTTTGGGACTAAATTAACATGCATAAAGAAAAATCATTCTTACACTCTTGACGATAATATTATAAAAATAAAAATATGTTTTCCTTTTGAAATATATTTCGACCCCTCCAATATCACTAATTATACAGTTATATGTTATTATGTTCCCTTGTATAACAATTTGCTATAAATGATTCGCTTAATACTCACCTTCACTTATTATGCTTAGAGGTTCAATATTTCTTTCATATTCCTCACTCCGTCGGGTATGTATTTCTCCTCATTTCGTGTTTCAAGATTGTATATGTAAGCAAATTTAGCTTAGCATTCTCTCTGCTGTAGTTCTCTTTGTATTTTTGTTCCGTTTTGCCTTTGTCATTGCAAAAACTCGAATCATCTCGTGCCCGTTAGTCTTACCTTACCTTACTCATTGTTGTAGTTATCTTTCTACTTCATCTTTGAGCTGGTAAACTTGGCTCTTCCAAGAAGTAACTTGCATTAACATGGCAGTTGCTTTGAAGGTCTTGTTTCTCGTTTTCTGTCTCTTTGTATCTATACATGCAACTTTTGCTGTTAACTTTGATGGGAAAGTTCTGTTGGCACTGTCTAGGCAGTGGACAGTTGTACCTTCTGCAGTTAAGTCGAGTTGGAATGAGTCTGATTCGACCCCTTGCTCTTGGCATGGTGTTTCTTGCAACCATCATTATAATGTTGTAGATTTGATTCTCTCTAGCCATGGAATTTCAGGTAGATTAGGCCCTGAAATTGCATATTTGAAACATTTGAGAACAGTAGATTTGTCTGACAATAGCTTATTTGGTCCCCTACCTTCAGAGATAGGAAATTGTAGTAATCTTGAGTATTTGGACTTGAGTATTAATAGGTTTGGTGGAGATTTACCAAGAAGTTTAGGCAACTTGAAGAAGTTAACGTTTGTATGCGTGTACGTTAATTTCTTGACTGGTGTAATACCAGAATCTCTGTTTTTGCTTCCGAATCTAGTTGATGTTTATTTGAGTAACAACAGTCTGAGTGGTCCAATCCCTGCTAGTGTGGGAAATATGAGTAAGCTTGAAGTTTTATGGTTGCGACATAATCAGTTGACAGGGAGCCTCCCTTCCTCCATTGGAAATTGTAGTACATTACAGGAACTTTACGTGAATGATAACCGATTAGGTGGATCGCTGCCTGAGAGTCTTAGTAAACTTGAGAAACTTGTTGACCTAGATGTAAGCAGCAATAGCTTTGCAGGCAACATTCCATTTGGTTTGGGTGCTTGTCGTGAGCTGGATACCTTGGTATTGTCTTTCAACCATTTGAGTGGAGGTATCCCTCCAGGATTGGGTAATTGCAGTAATTTAACTATATTTGCAGCGCTTAATTGTGGCTTAAATGGATCCATTCCGTCCAGTTTAGGCTCGTTGTCTAAGCTAACAGATTTATATCTCTCTGGTAACCATTTGTCCGGAACAATACCACCCGATTTGGGGTGGTGCAGATCTTTGGTTGATCTGCAACTGTTCGATAATCAACTGGAAGGAGGGATTCCTGGTGAGCTAGGGAACATCAGAGGGTTGCAAAATCTTTATCTTTTCACCAATCGATTGAGTGGCGAAATCCCTATGAGCATTTGGAAAATTCAGTCTCTTCAAAGTCTAGCTGTTTACCAAAACAATCTCTCAGGGGAGCTACCTCCTCAAATCACATGGCTAAAACAACTCCAGAGTGTTTATTTGTATGAAAATCAATTCACTGGGGTTATACCTGAAGATTTGGGAATTAATAGTAGCTTAACCATAATCGACCTCACAGATAACAAGTTCACTGGTCATATTCCACGAAATGTTTGCTTTGGGAAGCAATTAGTGAGGCTGAACTTGGGTATTAACCGCTTTCAAGGTAATGTTCCGTCTGAACTTGGAGGTTGTTCAACCTTGAATAGGCTGATTTTGAAGGAGAATAATCTGACTGGTGCTATACCAGAATTTGCCAAAACCTCAAATCTATTATATATGGACCTTAGTGGTAATAGCCTTCATGGATCAATTCCATCGAGCTTCGGGCTTCTTACCAATGTTACCTCGATAGACTTGTCAATGAATATGCTCGGCGGGGTCATACCTGCTCAACTGGGGAGACTGTTCCACCTTCAACTTCTGAATCTTTCCCACAATCATTTGGAAGGTTTATTTCCATCTCAACTTTCTGATTGTCGACACCTATTGCAACTCGACGTTAGTCACAATTTATTGAATGGTTCAATTCCATCCAGTCTCAAGAACTTGACAGAGCTTTCTATGTTGGGTCTTAATGACAACGATATTTCTGGGGGTATTCCTACGTATCTGTTCAAATATGGCAAACTGTCGAATCTGCAACTTGGTGGGAATCGTTTAGGAGGGAATATACCATCATCTATTGGATCAACCAACGCTGCTCAGAACTTGAGATCATTGAATATAAGCAATAATATCTTGACAGGTGAACTTCCCGCTGGAATGGGGAGATTAGTTATGCTAGAACGAATAGATTTGTCTCACAATAGTCTGTCTGGGAGTTTGACCACCCTAGAAAACATCCGCTCCTTGGTAACGTTTGATGTATCATACAATTCTTTTTCTGGTCCAATTCCTAGTACTCTGACAAGTTTTCTCAATTCATCTCCTCAAGCCTTTGCGGGTAACTTAGGACTTTGTTTGGATTGTTCGTCAACCAAAGTCTCAAGTTGCATTGCAAACAACATCAGGCAATGTAACACTCAGTCAGGGCGCACGAAAACTCTTGGTAAACCAGGTCTTGCAGTAATTGTTCTAGCATCTATGCTCTCAGTTGCCCTTATAGTTTTTGGGATCTCTTACATGTATCGGTTTTGCAAAAAAACTGAAGAGGAACCTGTTATATCTTCTGAGGAAGGGCTGTCCTCCATTCTTAACAAAATAGTAGGCGCGACAGAGAATTTCAGCGAGAAGTATGTTGTTGGGAGAGGAGCTCATGGAACTGTCTATAAAGCCGAGCTCGGTCCAAAGGAAGTGTATGCAGCCAAAAGGATTCAGTTCGATCAAAGCAAGGGAGGAAACACTAGTATGATCAAAGAAATTCAGACGGTTGGAATGATTAGACACCGAAATCTTGTCAAATTAGAAGAGTTCTGGTTTCGGAAGGACTATGGTTTGCTCTTGTACAGGTACATGGAAAATGGAAGTCTTCATGATGTCCTACATGAAGCCAATCCACCTCAACCGCTAGATTGGAATGTACGTTTCAACGTTGCTGTAGGCACTGCTCAAGGCTTGTCATATCTTCACTTTGACAGTGACCCTCCTATCCTACACCGTGATATCAAGCCGATGAACATCCTGCTGGACTCAGACTTTGAGCCTCACATATCTGATTTCGGAATTGCCAAGATTCTGGACCAATCTGCTTCAATGGCATCTACAACAATTCAGGGCACAATAGGTTACATTGCTCCTGGTAATTTTCACATTTCTGCTTGAACTTCAATCATAACTGAAAAACTATTTCTCGTGGTATTTAAAGCGTGTTGTCTGTTATGTTTTGTCAGAGATTGCATTCACAGCCACAAGGTCGAAGGAGTCCGATGTTTATAGCTACGGTGTTGTCTTATTGGAGCTGATAACTAGAAAGAAAGCCTCGGATCAGTCAGTCGACGGCGAGGCAGACTTGGTAGGTTGGGTGAGATCAGTTTGGGATGAGACAGGGGACATTAAGAAAATTGTTGACCCTGGGCTGGAAGATGAATTTATAGACTCAAGTATAGTGAAACAGGTAATAGACGTTCTTCGAGTGGCTTTGAGATGCACAGATGTGGTAAGCAAGAGGCCTACAATGAGAGATGTTATCAAGCAACTGATGGATTCTTGTTCCAGAATTAGCAGCAAACCTTAATAAGCTAGTTAGAAACTTTAATGCTTTGGTTGAGGCTCTTTACAAAAGTAATGTACATTAGCTTATTCTTATCTAATTGTTGCAGAGATAATATATGCTCTTTACTACTCTCCTATCATTGCAATAAAATTTGTAAGATTCTGTCGTTGACCGTTTGAATTTTGAATGCAAATATTTTTCACTTCCAATAGATCAACAAATTTTAATGAAGGTGTTCGATATCTTATAAAAGATTTACCATCATTATCCTCCTTTCTTGGACGTTCTTGTGAGCACCTAAGTTGTCACATTCTGCCTGCAGAAGCTATTTCACCATCACAGGTGCTGTAGATTTTAGTCGATCAAACAGATCGAGTATTATGGAGGAAACGTCTTCTGATCCGATGCAGATAGAGGAGAGCGGGGATGATCTGCCTCTCTCTCGTTTTGCAAGAAAAGAAAGGATTCGAGTGCCAACGCTGAAAAGGATTCAGAAAAGACGGCATTCACTCGGAGGAAAGGCCAACATATTGTACAGCAAATGAACTAATCCAATTTCGTTTTCTAGTTTGTTGAGAGTATTTTTGATGTTTGCTACCGTCTGTAATTTCATCTGAACTTATAATAACGTATTGAGTTTTAGTTTTTCGTGGTTCAGATGGATCAGGAGTAGTAAAGTATCATCAGAGTTTCGTAATCCCCGAGTTATTAGTCATGTTGTATAGCATTCATCAAATATTGAATTGATTCTTATGAGAAAGAAATTAAGAATTCATCGTCTCAAATTAAGAAGTATTGTATTGGGTAGTATAATAGCACCAACTTCGCAGGATCTTAAACAAGGGATCACAAAAAATAACTCATGAAAAACAGAACAATTACACAAGTCAGAGCTACATTATTATAAGTTTGGAAGTTCAGTTACACTTCACTTTAATCGGTGATTTTGTTGGCAAAGCGATATTGGAAATGAAACTGGAGGCATCTTGGAGACCGCTGCAAGAGGAGGCCTTAGCTTCAAGCTCAAACATCAGGAGTGTCTGAGCGATAGACTGATCAAACAAACCGATGAACAAATTGAATTAGCAATAAGGTAATTCAAGGGCTTACATAGAAAATAGCATCTTAGTGAGTACAGGTACATCAAAGAAAATCAGTTAACACGGGGGACCAAGCCATGCTGTAGGCAATACGTGATGACAGGGACATGGAGACTCCAGAACATTTATAAAGTATAAGAAGTCAGCGTCATCATGAACAAGAACTACTCGACTAGATACTAAATGCTTCACCTCTTGCCAAACAGGAATATTACAACTAGAACTACTGAACACGCACAACTTTGTAAACCTGCCATTATAACTCTACAGATGTTGCTTTCGACATCATCAAAGAAGCGCAAAGCTAACATACAGATAATTTCAGTGTAATATTGCATTTTCATTAGAGGTATTACACATGACCATCAATTCAACACTGAAATATAAGTATATAACAGCAGATGAGATGGAAATTCACAATCATCCATGCAAATGTAGTTCACTTTACTGTCAGAATATAGAAGTTTTGTGTCCCAAATTGCTAGTCTTAGTACCCCTCAATCCCAAAATATTGTCATGTTTGTCAACTAAAAAAAAAGAAAAAAAATGGCGATGTCTTTGGGATGCAGTATTAACCATTTCACCAACCCTTCATCCAACCAGCTATGAAACTACATTCTAGCAATTACCTTCTACAAATTATACACCTAAGGTTGCTCAATCAATCGCGATTATATTACCAAGATCATCATTCTTATCACAACCAAACAATCACCTAAAGCTAGCACAATTTATCATGCCCAAATTTTCGATAAAGCTCAAATTAGATGCAACAATAATCAAAACTTTATGATATAAAATAAACATCACGAAAAATGAAGGATAAATAATAGATCTAGTCATATACCAAAATGGGTTTACCGGGCTTAGCGGGTTCTCTATCAGCCAGCCTAATTCGAGAGGTACAAATACACTTTCTTGATTAAATTATCACAACCATCATACTTATTAATCCAGATTGAACATAAAAATCATAACTTTAACATGAACAGAACATCATAAAGTAATATCAAATAAAATACAGATCTACACATAATTAAAAGGGGCTTTTCATAGACTTTCTCGAATAAATTACCATACATACTGCATCAAATGCAATAAAAAATTGAACTTTGATAAAAAACGAAATTTAATCAACAAATTTCAGATAAATATAGATTTACCCATGACTTAAATGGTCTTACCAGGCTTTTCGGGCCTTCCATCGGCCCATTTGGAGAGGGCGAAGTGAACCTTTTCACGGTTAAGGGCTTCGGATTTGTGAGGTTCTTTGAGGCAGTTTCTGACTAAACTTGCGCAGAGGTTGGAGTAGCTGACGTATGTCATCCCCGCCGCCCTCCAGAAAGGCGCCGCCGCTGCTGTTGAAGACATGATTGGCTTTGGTTTGATTGATTTGGTGGTGGTGGTCTAGGACTACTATGGTGGATGTTCACAAGGTCTATGACATGGTCTTGTATATATATTGGAGCGCACTTGGGGAGTTGGGGTTGGCTACTTGGCTCTAGTGTCGTGAATGGACCGAGTAATTCGATATATGTTCATGACTTGAAAAATATGAAGTCGTGTCTAGTATTTGTAAATGGATCGTCTAATCTCATACATGATAGGTACGTGACTCCAAAAACAAGGAGGCCAAATTAGTGTCGTGAATGGACCAGGTAACCTCATACATGTTAGCTACCCGACTCAGAAACATGGATTGAAAATCGATCTAATGGGGTAGTCAATAAGTAGGTTGTAGAATGTACTCGAAACATGGATTGAAAATCGGTCTAATTGGGTAGTCAATGAGCAAGTGGTAGAGTGTACTTGAACATGCTCGACTATATACTCGACAATTATGAGAATAAATACTTTTTATTTTTGGATAACTGTTACATGCATACATTTATTTAGATAATTTAGCACTAAGATCGCACTCACTTGCATATGCTCGACCCAACCCAAACCATAAAGGCCAATTTTAAATACAAGGTATTGTTGGACACTCGAAACAACAAAATAAATTCTCAATGCAATAAAGTGCATAGCTTGGAAGGTAACATAATACCCACTAGCTAACAACCCTAAACCTTAGTGAAATTGGTTTCTACATCTGATGGAACCTGACCTAACTCAAGTTTTTCAAGTCGGGTATGTTAGTTCCTTAAAAGGTAATTCGTCGACACTTACAACCTGAATGGGGGTAATGCAATTGGGTAGTGTGTCATTCAAAGTTTCTTGTTCAATTCATTTTAAATTGAAATCAAACACTTCAAATTCTCAATATCGATCAATCAAACACTTCAAATTCTCCATGTCAAGTAGTGGTTAAGATGAATTATGAATATAAAGATATTACAAACAATAATTCAGAAATTCCTAATTAATAGAGAGTTAAATATAATATGAAACAAATTTGTCTCCATCAAGGTTCGAACCCATGACATATTACATGAAAGGTGGGTCGGATGCCACTAGGCTATTGACCCATCGGCAACTTTATTAATATTTGATGTCAAACATTTTGAGTTGTAGCAAATATTAATGTCTTCTAATTACACATAATAGTGAATGGTTCATACATTGCTATTACATGTTTTTGGTACAAATGTACAATTGATTACCAATTTACTACACAATATGGCCTGGGAGTGCCATATTTGATTCTGCACTATCCCTCACGATAATTGACGGATCAGAAAAGCATCATCTATCACGAGCCGCGACACATCGTTGATATGGCCTAATAAGAAACTTGGCTAGAGGTGTCTCTGGAACTGGAATAAATTTCCCAAGAGCAGCAAGGGGCCAACTGGAAGGTCAGATTTCAAGTGAAAATTTGTTATGATATGCATTCTGGAAAATTAGATAAATTTATGCAAACTAGTACTCTGAGATATCATACAACCTGAGGAAGGCAATTGCAAGTGAAACAAGCCATAAATGCCACTCAAGGCGAACTGATGTAGTGAACTTGCCCAGAAACTCAATGATAAGTATCTAGAGAAATATGGAGAACTGTGATTAGAACGAGGTGGCGAAATGCAGAACCTCAACATCAACATCAAAATCAACATATCCTAATGCCTTGAAGAGGCTTCTGCCTAGGCAGAATATGGGGCGGGGGGGGGGGGGGGGGTCGGATAGTATGAAACCTTACCCTTGTGATAACAGGAAGGCTGTTTCCGAGTTGACACAAAATTTTAGTGCTACAGAGAACATTAATTATTTAGAACACTCACCTGAAGTATAAATGTTCCTCCAACTATTCCCATGAAAAGTTTGTTCTTGGTTACCCCCTTAAAGATGTTGATCTCGTCAGGCTTCCGAGCATTGAACTCGTTAAATATCTACAATATTAATTGTTAGCAACTTGGAGGTCTTCAGTGGAGAACTTGAGATTTGAAATATTCTGGCAAAGACCAGAAATCTGGGAGAAACCATTGGCATTTCATATTACTGGAGAAAAGCAAACTATACTTACTTGGCAGAGGACAAATGCATTGAAGATCACTGAATTCTTCACAATGGTTTCATGCTCTCTTCCACCTTGATGTAACTGCAGTATGCTTTTACCATAAAAGTGTAGAACGAGGAGCACGGAGACTTGGTATAATGCCTTTAAAAACGTCGACAGGCACAAGGAAATGATTAAATAAGTGATGAAAGACCAGCTCTCCATGAAGATTAGAGATTCTACTGATGGAAGAAGAAAAAGATAATAATCTAAATAACCAAAGTAACTAACCTGAATAAACAAGTTCCTCCATATGATATTCGTCACCAGAGGCTCCCTTAAGACGAGACAAGAGCAGAAAAGTGATGAATTAAACAAGAATCTTGAAGCCAAAAGCCAAACTCTTGCTGCCTGATTGTCAGATGGATAATTTGATGTGCATAATATATTTTGCGAAAGCAATAGGAAGAACCAACCTTCTACCCACAGGAGGTCTGTTCATAAGATGGTCCGTTGGTGGCTCTGTTGCTAAGGCCAATGCTCCAAGAGTATCCATGATAAGGTTGACCCATAGTAGCTGCAGCAGTTAGTAATAATAGTAATGATAATAATAATAACGATAACATGCTGAAACTGATTTATCTTGAATTTTTTACATGAAACAGCCAAAAAGATCACATGCCAGAGCTGTTTCATATGTGTGAGAGAGAGAGAACCTGCACTGTGTTCAGAGGAACATCGCCTGAAGATATTGCGGCAACAACATTATTACAGAACAACTGTGAGCTGGAATTGAATGAACTTCTGAATATTTGCATATACAGAACGACCCCAACGAACAACCTACACTAAAAGAAAATGTTCCAACCAAAAGCCTTAGTATGTGGCATTGTTCTATTTACCTTAAGGTTGAAAATGCGATCTTGCACTGACCTTCACAACTGAAGCAAAATTATCATCCAATATGATGATGTCTGAGCTCTCTTTTGCAACTTCAGTTCCTTGAATTCCCATAGAAAGACCTATATCAGCCTATAATGTCAAAATCAATGCATCAATCACATATTATCGCCACATGCAATCTAAATGATCTTGGTGGTCTGAGAAAGATGTAAATAATGGACTATTAAGCTATTAGCAATAAATTGCATGTTATTGATGTTAAGGTGCCAACACTAGATATATATCCTAATGGTTTACATGATAACGTCTACATGTTTGATTAAACCAACTCTAACAGTGACAGATAATGGAGTTAATTGAATAGCCCTAGTGGAAAAGGCTCTTGCCAGTGACAAGAAGGTCCTGGGTTCGATACTCAACTCATCGCTAATTTGCAAAAAAAACAGTGACAGATAATGATATGGACTCATATTATGCATGTTTACATGTATAGAAGCTAAAGAAACCTCGTGCAGTGCCGGGGCATCATTGGTTCCATCACCAGTAACTGCAACGACCTCCCCTAGTTTACGTAATGTTTGCACAAGCAGAAGTTTATCATTAGGAGAAGACCTGCCCATCACCTGAAAATACTCTTAACTTATTTGTTGTGCATACAACTCAAATAATATGATTTAAGCGATTTGAATATCGAAAAGCCTATATTGTCACAAGTCTTACTGATATCCTCATTGCCACTTGTTGTCTTTCTTTGTCAGACAATTCACGGAAGGTCTTCCCTTCAATAATATTTTCATCTGTAGTATCTGCATCTGAAGCTAGTATCCCACATTCCAAGGCTATTGCTTTGGCTGTCTGAAGATTATCACCAGTCACCATGCGCACCTGGAAGTTCAAAGACACAAGGTTCGATCTTCAAATTTGGGTCATGACAGGGAAGCAATCTATTATAAACATCATTTCATATGTGGTTGTAAGAAATGGAGAAACAGAAATATAATTTAACAATCAATACAAATTATCACTATATGCTATATATAAAGGCGAGCCTGTCACTAAAAGAAGCCATATCCATGCCATCTCCTAAGCTATGTAAGAAATGGACCTCCTAATTATTGAACGATATTGCACAGCGGCCACTATTTATTGCATAATGAGCTACTCTGAAATCTGATGATACTCCTTAGCATTCAAACTGGTAAAAGTATGTGGTATCATGAAAAAATATTTGACAGTGTATAACCAGCAGAATATCTCTGAAATGTTTAATGCATGCCAGGTAGATGTAAGTAGAATTCAGAGTCTAAAATCATTACCTTGATACCAGCATTTGTGCATATTCTTACAGCATCTTTGACACCAGGACGACAAGGGTCCTTCAAGAAAAAAAATCATACAATAGCATATTAAGAATTTTATTTGAACGGAACCATAAAATTCACTGAAAAATGTTCAGATCTAGTAAGCATAATACACTGGAATACTCGGTTATTATAGACTTAGTAGCAAAGAAATGATTACTAACGGTATTACCTTTATACCAACAATAGCCATCAGAACAAGGTCATCTTCTGGTAAAATCCGCTGAACTAATCTTGCTTCGTCACATGGAGCCTCATTTACCTCCCATTTTCTGTAAGCAATGGCAACACATCTCAAACTCCTTGCTGCCATATTTTTTATGGCTTCATTAAAGTATGCCTGAAATGAAATATGTTACTGGCATATGGCATCATATAATGTATCAGTCTACCAGATCAAATAACTTCATATCAAATAATGAATTCCTCTTATCCTTCATTTACTGTGGTGATTATATATGAAACATCCTCTTCCAAAGAGAGTATATTGGGCTGGTGAGTTGGAAAAAGAGATGGACATCTGGCCAAGTACAAGGGGAGTAAAACTAAACTAAACAAATGTGGTCTGTCATATAAGAACTGAAAATTTGTCATAATTGATGAAAACCTTATCGCTGTCGAGCGGCTGCAAGTGACCATTTGTATCAAGATAGCCCGAGCATGATTCTAATATTATCTCAGCTGCTCCTTTCCAGTGTACGCGGATTTGGGTGTCACTCTGCAAAAAAGTTAGGATTAAACAGATCTAGACAAAACAAGTTGTAACTGTAAATTAGCATGTGTTACAGGCTCAATAATGGACCATATACATTACCTGTCTTTGTACTGCTACACCTCCTCGTTTCTTCATGGAGTTAAAAGGAGAAATATGCACAACTATAGAGTTTGATTTGACAGTATCAAATTTCATTCCCATCTGCATCATAAGGGAATTAGGAATTGAATAAAAAAGATGGGCATGGGCAAATGTACATGCAGTAAACAATACCTTGATACCCCATGAAAGAATGGCTTTTTCTGTGGGGGATCCAGAAACCTCCATGGTTTTACCATCCTGCAGTTTGGGCACCCCAAGATATGGTCAATTCCATATAACTTAAATAAATTCTTGTCATTCATGCATGAAATGAGTAAGAGACGATTGGACTATATTTAGTAAGAATGCAAGTAAAATATACAACAGTACCTTAGAGGGGAATACACTGCCCAATGTATTTTGTGATATGCCTTCGTCTAGTAGAGATGAGATATTTTCATTGAAATGAGATCTATCTTCAGGCTTATCGAGTTTTTCTCCACCGATATAGGCCTCAACTACTGTCATCTGTGATGAGATAAAAATAGGTACCACCCTAATGATATTAACAACCACAAAAAATGCCAAAGGACTTCTAGTTAAGTGTTCAATAGCTGTGTAACACAACCTCATTCAGTGTGAGAGTTCCGGTTTTATCACTGCAAATCGTTGTTGCTGAGCCCATTGTTTCACATGCTGAAAGCCTACGCACCTGCAGGCTTGTTGCTCTCAACAATTTTATACAGAATCACATACATATTGATCTTTTGAGTAATAAACAATACATGTGTAAAGTTGAAGACACTAACCAAAGCCTTGTCGGCCATCATTTTTTTCATCGAGTATGCTAAGCTGTCAGAAGGGGGAACATATATATTAAAACATACGACACAACATTAGAGAAACTCATGCCATATAAATCTTTGTGTTGAAAAAATTCGTAGATGATCCTTACGTTAATGTCACAGCCAGTGGGAGGCCTTCAGGTACTGCCACGACCAAAATTGTCACCTGGATAGTTTATGTTGGATCATTTTCACAATGTGGATGGACATAGCATACACTATCGGAAAGAAATGTTGAAAAGGCACCTACTGCCGAAGTAAAAATCTTTATGACCCCATTTACTGTATCACTTATGCTGATCCTCCCACGAACAAACTGAACAGTCCCATCAGGATTTTTTGAATTTCCAGTAAAAAACCTAAGGAACCATCATGTTTAGTAATCATGGAATTATATCCTAAACCGTTAATTTGTACATTCAATTAGCACAATCCAATTACCTTGCTAAAAGAATAACAAGCGCAAAGAAAGCCACTACCAACCCAACTATGCCTATGAAAGTTGCCACCCCATTTAAGCGAACCTGTAGTAACCAGTCGAGTACAGGTTCAGACTAGCATTAGCATAAGCTGAATGAATAATAGAGATGAAGAACATAATAAGATAAGTACCTGCAGAGGTGTTTCTTCATCATTATCCTCCGCTATTGTGGTCATTAACAAGCCCCACTCAGTGTTTACACCCACTGCAGTTACCTAAATGATAAATATACAAAAAAAAAATTGAAAATTTGAAAGAAACGAATTTTCATATATTTAGACCACCTACTGCTTTGTAGACAACAAAGTTTAATTGAACCCACATGGATATCGAAAAAGTAGCACTAATTCCACACTATGACAGGAATCAAATATGCCTTGGTGATTAAAACTAATAATATAAACCATACGGTTAGAAACTTAGAATACCTCGACCTTACAGCAGAACTTGACTAATATTAGTAGAATAATTGAGCTCCGGGTAAGTGAGTGACTTGGTTATCTTACCAACATAGTCCCAGCACCATCGGATACCTTGCAACCAGCCATCAAAAATGGTCTCTCTTGATCTTTTCGTACCTATAAAAATAACTAATCAATGAAGTATAATATTTAACTATTAATAGAAATAGCGAAACACGTGTAACTAGCTTACAGCCCTGGTTTCCCCAGTCATGCTAGATTCGTCAATGGCAAGAGCATGAGCAGTTATTGATATTCCATCAGCAGGGACCTTGCCGAAGGAATTAAAAATTAACAATCCAAAATATATTCAAATTGAGCACTCTAAGAGGATCAAGCGAACTTTCTTCTAAACAACCATCACCTGGTCACCTATCTTCAAAGGTATGACATCACCAACAAAAACGTCATAAATGGATATTGTTTCTCTTCTACCACCTCTAATAACCTGCATCGATGCACTGTGATCTGTAAGTATAAATCGTTAGAAAGTTTGATGCACAACTGACGGAAAAAGAGGGAGAGTGTTGGAAAGCGGATATGACACCTCCAATTGTATATTTCGCTTTTCTTCATTCAAATTCTGAAACTGGAGAGACTGACGATAGTCGCTGATGGCTACATAGTAACATGTGAAAAGAGTACTGAAGTCAATTATAAATGTTCAGAGAACACTCAAATTAGTTTGCTAATGGAGAGGAAACAATTGAAGAATAATATCATAAATACCTTCCATGTATCAACACAGAATGAATTCTTAAATCTAAGTGGACTAACGAATACATATTAACGGGTAATCACGTAACTTTTCTTTTCTGAATACAGAAGACCTAACGTAAAATGCAATTACCTGTTACAAATATTACAAGAAGAACAGCAAAAGTTATGCTGCCGCCATCATACCATCCTTCTTTGATACCCTGTAAAAAAACATAAAGCGTTGGCGAGCAATGACATGAAAACTATTGAAGAATTTATGAAATAAATCAACGGGAAATAAGAATTATACAGATAATCCTTGAACAAGACTGAAACATCGAACTAGTTCTTAAGGTATAAAATATTCACATTTAGAAGTATATAAGTTTTACCCATGAATAGCACGAGGCTTTGTTATCAAAATTTCTCTTAATTACATACTTAGTAACCTTCTCAAGTGACATGAAATAATCATCGTTTTGGCAATTGCAAAAGGAACAAGAACAATTATTGAGAGCAATACCTCCGTTTTAATCCCAAGGGCTAATGATGCAGCAGCAGCTACTATCAATATAATGAGGGTTAAGTCTTGCCATGCCTCCCACAGGAACATCTGGCAATGAAGGAATTAAGTATAAGGACGGAATTCAAACACATAACCAAATAGGTTAAGTGCAGTACCCAGAAACTACGTCCTTTCTTTACAGGATAGGTATTTGACCCAAAGGCGCCCCTTCGCTTCGAGAGCTCCTCATTGTTATCATCAATACCAGCCTCTAGGTTCGTTTTTAGCAACTCAGATAAACCTTTGACCTGGAGAAAATAGTTGCTATCAGTATAAGGACACTCACGGATACACAAGAATCTCATCTATCACATAAGGAAAAATAACTTGCCCCTCCATGCTGCTGTAGAGCTGCAAGATTATGATCCCTGGTGATCGAAACAAGCTGTTCAACTCCTATTCTATAATTACTCTGTGGACTTCCCTTTGGACTTGGATGAGCCATAGGCTTGTCCAGCACTGAGTGAATTAATACATGAAAAAGAAAGAAAATACACAATTTAGAATCAACATCTGCAAAGCGAAATCATATTTCTGATCTGAAGATTGCTTGTTTGCCTGGGTTTGCCAAATATTGAAAACATCGACTATAGTTTGACAATCATTATACAAAAACAACAAGGCGATTGTAGACTCTGCTTACCTAGAACTTGTTGGCCAGCTAGCTTGAAGAGCAGTGCTGCCTGGAACAAACATTAAATAAGAACCTGATACAAAAATTAAAAACATACAAGGTTCGTCTATTGACATACTCTTATGACTTGAGTATGCGTTCTAATCATCCTCATACACTGCTCTTTCTCCTCATGTTTTCTCAAGTCCAATGTATACCTGAACCGACGAGAAGCATTAAGCACGAGCACAGCTTTCTGTAAAAAAGGAAAATTATGTAAGTTTGTTACCCAATTTTTAATCCTAATACTTTTCTTGGGTTTTAATATTCCTGCGATAAACCAGACAAGCAATAAGGTGTGAGTTGTGACCAGGCAATATTTAAAACATGTGTAATGTGTTAATATCAGTTAAAATTGATGTCATACTTTCAAAAAAGAAGATAACTGAAATCATAAAATCTTCCTCATGGAGTAAACTTTTGAGTTAATGCTACTACAAAACAGAACCAGACTAGCTGAAATTGAGCTGTGAACAAACTCTAGAACAAGAATCCAATATGTAAATCTATTTACGTTACACCAATTGGCACTAAATTGTCTTGTTATAACTAAAGCTCTTTCACTGAAAATTTTGTAGCAGACAAAATGAAGAGTTTGACTAATAGACCAAATTAGCCTACACCACAAGTCTTCCTCATTATTATTGAATGACGTACTTATGGAGACGAGATAGATCATTCAAACAAGGACTGAAATATTAATCAACAAATGTGAGAACAAAGGACAGTGCATCTTACCCTCCAACGCTTAAGAGAGTCAAGAGACGGATTCTTTGTACTCTCTATGTTGAATGGATCAGAAAACCCACCTTCTATAACATCACCAGCCATACCAGTTTCCACATCATCTCGATCATGAACTAGACCTCCATGCACAAGGTCAGCTCTCACCCCAGGAGGTATCACCGAACCACTTCCACCGTCTGCCATACTGTTGACTCAATGGTCTTTGATTTAACGTTTTTTTGTTTATAACAAATTATCACTATTAGACTAACATACGACTTTCAACCTATATCCTAGTTTACCCCTGCTCTTCGGATTGCCTATAGTCTAACACGTACCTCAAACAGGACAACATCTCCCATACTGTGGCAAGAAAGATGGCACTCCACTTGAACACCGCTATACTGACTTGATTATAGCAAACTATAAATTATTTATTTAGTAAATGGACGAAGAAGAAGAATGTAGTTGAGTAGCTAACAAGTATGAAGGAAACTTTACACCTCTGTATTGTATGGAAATTAAGTTTATGCATATCGAAGATCATTTAGTGGGAATATAGACAACTGATTTGTGTGACGGTACTTTTTAAAATTCTGTTGAAAGTTGCATAAGAAGCTTCTGAGAAATTTCCCGCCTCACTTAGTTTCTCTTCATATCATCACATGTTAGAACTGACCATAAGTAACTGATAGTCTGATACGACAGCTTTGGCTCAATTTATTCACAACTTATAAGTCTACCATTCTAGCTTTAAACGTCGAAAATATCGAGTTCAAGTTAAATTGATAGTTAGACGAGTATCGTAGTACGCGACTCCATGCAATTACACTTTTGCTTGTACTCATTCACAATCTTGCTTGCCGTGTGATCATGCAAGTTAGATTTGCTTACTGCTTACTTTCCACTCTTTGTTATATAGTATTATTAAATAAATAAAGTCCCTACAAATGACCAAATACATAAACTAAAACGCCATTATAATTCGATTATTTTGTCATAATGTGCAAAAATATTTTCGTTATTGTAAAGATGATTCAAGCTAACACTGACCTAAAACCTAACCCAACAACTCAACTATTGGTATAAATAATTTGGAAATGATAAGTTTATATTTAAGTGTTGTTATACTTTCCTCTTACGTCAATGTATTTAGCTTCTTAAAGCAAACTTTTAAATTGTTCTCAGTTTTTATTGGTTACTATTACTTCTCTATGTAATGTAACCTATTATACATAGAACATATTCGTTATTAAAAAAAACTCGTTCACGTAGATGCCACTGAAATTTTTAAGCTTGAGAACCAAATTCAGACTCGATAGCTGTTCTTAAATAACACATGTAACTAGATGTCGTTCATAATCGAAGTTCGTTTTCATCTAACTTACCCTGGTAATGAATGTGATAATGGAATAGTGATAAGTGCGTTTAGCAAAGCTACTTTGGATATAGTCAGAAGTGACTGTGAAATCCACATAGCTCCATGCATGAGAACACATATACCCAATCCATAATGGTTTCCATTAGCATTATATGCAAAATGACATCAAGGCCTTTTATATATGCAGAAAATGCATTCTATATAAAAGACTTGGAACGTAACACACGATCTAGATGCATCCTTCATCAAGATTAACTGCCAAGCGAAATCATAAGGTAAAAAACAGTACTGATGAGCACCTAACGCAATTGAAACGCTTGTATCACCTGCCTGTTTCTTTAGTCTGGCTGCACCGAGCATGGAGTGTTCATCTGGAGATCCAAAATTTACCGATTTAAATTTTAACCACGCTGATCGTGTAATGAAATAAGTTGTCCAGTATGCATATGCAGTGCAGATAAGTAACTTCAAAAATCAATCCAAACTAGAGTCTTGAAGAAAGAACGCAGCAACTCATATGGATTTACAAAATTTGTGACTCTGAGTCAGTAAGATCAGTATATCGAACAAAACTAATTCTCTCGGAGAGTGACTATTGCAAAATGAAATTAATTGTAAATAGCAGCACACATGGTTTGGTTACATTAACATTATGCTCATATTCTATACCATGTGCTGCAGCTCAAGACAAATTGTTTTCATCTCCTACAACTGATTGAACCAATAGGCATCCAGACTCTAGGTTCACAGTCTGCATCTGGGTAAGATTGAAATAGAAGAAAAAATCAGAAGTGGTTATTTATAAACATAATTCAGAAGAAATATCTATTACGAGCATAAGTGTGGTTCCCTGAAAAGGAGAATCTGCTACAGATACTCTTAGCAAATAACCCACCTCTTCAGTCCTGTTGAGCAAGGAGGTTTGTCCAGGATGGGAAGCTGCCCTCGAAAGATCCCTCAAAGTACCCTATATAATGATACGTTGAAGAGACGGGTTGAGATGACAGCAATTCGAACTCCAAGAAACATATATATTCAACTCAGACTTTCATCAAAATATATCTTATGCACTGAACTTCATTTGTAGTTTACTATTAGAATAATGGATAAAAGTTTTGATCACTTTATTCAAAAATAATATCTATGGAGCATTAGGTCCTGAATATATTACCATATCCACATGGCAGAATTAAAAGCTACACATATAGTAGATTCAGCCAGCTCGAGTTCATAAAAAATTGCAAAAAGCTACTCATATGACAGATGTCTAGTGATTTCTACCAGAACAAACTTTGTTAATCAACCAGAACCATAAAGGAAAAGGCTGGCTAGTCTAAGCATGGAACAAAACAAATTTGTCATGGAGCAACATACTAGCCAGTGTATCGAACATATGATTCAGTGAACAGTTTACAAGAGGAGGTACGATAGAACACTAATTGTAAGAGATTGTATGTAAAATCTAGTAGATGCAATCTCTGAATCACATTATGACATAGAGGAACATGACATACAACAACTGTTGGTCAACATATACTAAAGGAAAGGCTCGAGATTCCAATCAGAAATAACATGAACTAATGAAAAGTATAACAATCAGCAAAAACATTCCAGAACTCAGCCCTGGCTACCTTATTTGCCCACATCAAGCCACATGCATTACAAAGTGTCCTTGGTCCTTCAGGTCCCCGACGCATCATTGGAGTTGATCTTTCACTGATTCCACAATGCCGGCAGCTGAAAGATTCACATGAAATTATAAATCCTGAGCTCAAGATGCTCGATTACAGCATAAGATATTGAATAGAAGAAAAAATAATGGGGGTCAAATAATCGAATAAGAAATCAAATGCAAAGATGAACTCTAAATATAGCCAACAATCATATCATAACATATATGTGTAGCTAATATCTAACATTTGATACACTGAAGATGGGCACATGCAGCATAAATCAAACTTAGAAAAAACTACATGTAAGATAACAGAGACATACAAAGTCTCTGGCTGCTGAGAACCACTCCCATCTCCACCCAAGCTCTGACTGGAGTCCCAACTTGAAGCAGCTGATGCAGTGTCATCATGATTTGGTTTAGAAGATGTGAACTGCCCTTTATTTCGCTGCATCCTGTACGTAACATCAAAGCTTTTCTCTTAATGGTACATAGAAAAGGAAACCTTATATGCAAGTCCAAGAATTACAGAAGATTCCAGAGTGAATAGTTATACTAAAGGAATCGAATCCAAATACTGATCTTAGAAAACACATACTGATTGCTTTAATAGTGTATACATAAATGACATAGTGATACGATACAGGGGCTCTTAAATTTGTACACTTACATTCCAACCCTTTGTTTTTGCTTATTGTAAGAATCTAAACATTGGATGGTTGGACAGTCAAAGTCTAATGGTTATCTAGAAGTTTTAGGCAGATAACTCATTCTAACACTGAAAGGGTGTGCACCTTTTAGACATAATATTTGTTTCAGTAACCTAAAATTAGTAGCTGAGAGAAGGATCTTCCAACAAGAATTTAGACCAGACGTCCTGGACAATTACTGAGGAATAGGTCATGTGTTAAACTATATGTAGAGATACCATATATCTAGATAATTAGAAAACAAATAAACATGATTTTACAAAATATAAATTATATACTCTGTAATTGGTATTCATTCATAAAAAGACCTTACGAAGCTGTTTAAATCCAC
The DNA here is from genome assembly GCA_003412495.2 of Echium plantagineum. Taxonomy (NCBI): domain Eukaryota; kingdom Viridiplantae; phylum Streptophyta; class Magnoliopsida; order Boraginales; family Boraginaceae; genus Echium; species Echium plantagineum. The sequence goes on along the minus strand of CM016567.1, from coordinate 20,245,311 downwards.
AAGAAGTGGATTCTCAACAATATATGGGACTAATCTGCCAAATACGGAGTGAAACTCTAATTATTAAAAACTCATACCTTAGGGCAACCTCTTTACGAACAGTATACCGAATTTTCTTGTCAAAATTACGCTCTTTCCGCTTCTCCCGGAATCTAATTAAGGAAGCCAACCTCTGGGGCACATTAAACCTCTGAGGAGTACTGGATACACCCTGAAAAGTAGTTACAGTATTAGCATGGTGATAGACTGAATTAAAATTCTGCATACAAGATTGTCCATACCCCATTAGTAATAGCATTTACTGGCATTGAAGGTATGTTCGGAGGTATTTCTTGGCCTCCTAACAATAGGAGTACAGCTTGCACCTGAGACATGATGGAAACAAATTAATTTGTCAAGCAACTGCATAGATAGTAACACAGGAAGGAGAAGCATGAAAGATGAATTAAATTGAAGGCAAGTCAAAAGCAACGACCAAAAAAAGGCATGCCATATAAACGTAAAACCGTCTGTGAAGTATCCAGTCAAATTAACTACTCATGAATGCCCATCAATGCCAGAAATTGGACATGCACAAGAAAATGATAAAGAAAATGTTTCGTAAAGATTGCTACTCTGGTAGATATAAGTTCACATTCTCATGAGCCAACAACTATTTTATTCTAATAATGCCTAGCTGGAATTTTCGCCACAATTCAATTTAGCTACTCGGATCGAGAAAAGAATCAGTTTATCAAACAACAGAATGCCACAAACAATAATTTCTACAGACTCCAAAACAAACTTTAGACAAAGAATACTAATTTTTTCAAACTAGTGCAAACAATCTTATAAAGTTCACATTCTTATTGGCTTACAACGATTTATTATAATATGCTTAGCTGAAATTCTAAACATAAATCAATTAAGCTGCTATGTTCGAGAAAAGAACCATTGATCAAACAACAAAATGCCACAAACCACAATTTCCAAGGACTCCAAAACAGAATTCAGACACAAATAAATAATTCTTCAAATACTTCCATTATAATAGCAGCGACACCAACTACAATTCCATAACAAACCCATTTTTCATCAACAATGCCGCAAACTACCAGTTATACTGACTCCAAAAAACAGAATTCAGATAAAGGATACTACTTTTTAAATGCATTACAGCAACAGTGCAGAGTAATGAAAATCTAGTGCAAAACAAGAACATACTTTTTCAGGTGAAACGGAGTCGAACACATAAACCTGACCCTGAAAAGACAGAGTCAGCTGATTACCACTATCATTAACTCCACGAACTACTACAACATTTTGGTTATCAGACAAATTCCCAGGATCAATCGACACATCCCCATCCATAGCTTCACTTCCTCCACTTCCATCTCCTGAACCACCCATTTCTAGCGGTTAGTCTTATTCAAGAGTGTTAAGTTAACAACCAAAAATCTTAATAAATAATTAAATGACATCATAATTATATATTAACAATAATTGTGATGTTATGTATATTATTGTGGTAGTAAAAAACATTAAACTTTTTAAACGATAAACTGAACATTCGATATTAATTTCCTGAATGCGCACAAACCACTCATCGCATTGCCATTCTCACCAGGCTCTTCATGTCCCATCACACCATGATTGTTCATATGGTCCAATCCTTGGTGGTGGTGAATATAATGCTCTTCTTCTTGCATACCATAATGCACGTCATGGTCCATAAGCAAACCCAAGTTTCTTCAAGAATAAAAAAACACAAATTATTTCACATTATCTTCAAAACTCCATAATTATAAACCCTGAATTCAAAAAAATGTCTAAGTATAACATACCTAAACTCGATATATGTTGGTTGAATTCTACTAAAATTAGATAAAGAAAAGCTCAAAAATGAGAACTTTAACTCATATTGAGAAAGATGGGTTCATAAATATAAAACACTATGATGATAGTGTATCTGAAATATCAAAACTCAATGTAATTGGTTGAATTCTACTAAAATTATATGAAAAAAGGCAATAAAAGAATTGAACTTTAACTCAAATTCGGAAAGTGGGTTCAGAATTAGCAAAAATATTGTGAAAATAGTGTACGTGAATACCAAAATTCGATATATTTTGGTTGAATTCTGCAGAAATTATATCAAGAATAGCTTAAAATATAAACTTTAACTCAAATTGGGAAAAATGGGTTCAGAATTAGCAAAAAAAATTGGGAAAATAGTGTATGTAATAGGAGTAATTGGAATCAGATGAAAAATTTGATGGATAATGAAAAGATGGATGGCTGAGATTGAATTTAGCTGTGAATTTTTCAGAAGCAAATCTAGGGTTTGTATCAGTCAAGAAAGTGACATGACTATGTGAACATGTGTCTATTAATCCATCATCACAATCTTCATGACAATCAATCAAATTTAACTGACGTAATTTATATTTATTATAAAAAAGATTAAAAAAATGTTATGAACATAATTTTGAAGACTAATCAGTGACTTTAAATCTATAGTATTTATTAGTATAGTGAATAAAAAATAATTATTGGTGAAAAATCTATACTATATAAAGTGGGAAGTCATTTAATTGTTGTTGAAGTCTAAATGATCATTGAGCTATACCAGTATACCACATGTCATATGGTGGTTTTTTAAAAGGTTGGTGATATTGCCAGAGCAATTTTAATTTTCCCAGAGCAAAGTTTGAGTATATACCTATTTTAACATTTTAAGTCAACTGTTCCATTGTATCATTAATATTTACTATTTAATATTTACTATTTAATATTTTCTTACAATTAGAGTTATTTGAAAAGTAACAATATATGAGCACATTCCATATCTTTAAAGGAAGAGAATATTTGTCGATCTTTTCTACGATGTCAAATTGTGAAGAATTTATTTTGGTTGAACTTTTATTTTTTTTTCTTTGGTCGCCCTTTTCTCCGTTGAATATTGGGTTCATAAAGTATCGCATCTGACTCATCAACGATCTCAATAATTTATTTTGAGCACGTAACTTTTCTCCAATTGACCAAAGATGATAATTATCCTCATCGCTAATTTACAAAAAAAGAAAGATGATAATTATCATTTAACTTCGAAATTAATTCCCCAAATTCTTTACCTTCAACAACAGTTTAAAATATTGAAGATCTTAGATTCTAATGTGTATTGCTTTTATTTTCAATTAATATAGAAAATATTTTGAAAATTATTTCCATCAATAATAATTAATTTATAGATGACCAAGAGAGCAATAATAATGATTTATTAACATTAAAGATGCATATATTTAAAATATGGAATCTGTTCATTTATTGCTGATTTTCAAAATTATCTCTACTTGCAATAAATTATTAAATAGAATAGTAAATACTAATGACAATATAATAGTTGACTTGAAAGGTTAAATTAAGTATATGCTCATACTTTGCTCTAGCAGAATCAAAATTGCTCTGGCAATATCGCCAGCCTTTTAAAAAAATTAAAGGACAAAAAAGAATGAAACTACCACTATCATATATCACTTGTCAAAATTTAACAAACAGGCCCTAACTCAAAGATAACTACCTATGATTTTGATTATAGAGTTATGATTAGATTAATCTATATCTATACTATTTGTAATGTTTAAGGCCTACAATTTTGATCGTAGTTTCAACTATAAAACATTATTATTAAAATAACATTAATCTTTCGCACAGACGAGACTATGCTCAAACGACCAGTATACATAAAACAACAACAATGTTAATAAGAAATACTCCTTTCGTCCTTAAGAAGATTGACATAGTATATGCCAAATTTCATACACATTTGATTAATTTTCAGTAACATTTTTCCAAAATACCTTCAATCTCTAAATCAATAGTTATTTCATCTAAGAATATAGGAATATGTTACCGTTTCGACCCATAACATATTTTCAGTCCCTTTCGACCACATATCATATTTTCAGCCATTTGCCCAGGACCATATTTTTGGTCCCTTTCGACCATAGATCATATTTTCGCTCCTTCGCTCGGGACCATATCTTTGGCCCTTCGCCTGGACCATATTTCTAGCCCCACGTCATTCTCAATCACTTATGTTTCAAAATGTTATAGTCCATCACTCCTCTTCTCAATATGACATTACATATAACATGAGATGAGTTAAAATTTGGGGTTGGATTATGTTAGATTTTGTTTTTTTTGATTTTTTCTTGTCCCAAATTATATTTAATGACATGACAATATACATTACTGAAAACTCACGTGTATGTCACACGTGTTATATGTAACAACAGATTAATACTTCCTCTATTTCAAAATAATTGATTGTTTAGAAAAAAAAATTAATTTTTCATAATATTTATTTGTTGACGGAATTGATTGCTTAGACTAATAATTAATTATTTAATAGGTTACTTTTCATTTTAATAGTATTATATATGGTATAATAGTAAATGTTCTTAAGCATTTAATAAAATACTTTATAGCTAAACAATCAAATATTTTGAAACAGAGAGAATAAAACGGACGATTGAGCAAAACAATTTGAGAAAAAAACATTAACTCACAAAATAATGAAATAAATTTTTTTATTCGCTAAATAATACTCCCTCCGTCCCTAAAAGATTGTCACATTTTGACTTTTGGTGGTCAACAAAACACGATTTAAAACATAAATATCTATTATTCTACATGCTAAAAAATTATAAAAAGTTAATATTTCAAAAATATATATTGAGACGAATCTAACAAGGTCCCACAAGACTATATTATTTGTTATCGTTTAATGGTAATTCATGATCAAATTTTGTAATGTTTGACTAACAAAAGTCAAAATATGACAATCTTTTAGGACTGAAGGAGTAGGTAATTGATGCAGCCATTAGTCTCCTGGTAAGAAGAGGCTTCTCCTAAACTAACGTCGACACGTCAAACTCTAGCAATAGAGTCCACAGCTCCCTTTTTACCATAGAAGTCAACCCAAATTTAGCAAATTATTTAACTTCATAAAAGATTAATCAACTGGATCCAAAAAGATTGTCCAGTTTAGATTGTCCTATATAGTATTCAGTTTTAATGATATTACTACATTTGCGAAAAAAGTACTATTTTATTAGCTAATTTTGTTGAATATTTTTTATCATAATACTTAACAATAAGAAAATTTAACTGGAAATACCAAGATCAAGATGAGGTTAGTACAATTACATATTCCAGCAATTTAGATTGTACTCACTGTATCCCAAAAAGATTGTCCACTTTTGATTGTCTAGTTTTGAGGCTTGATAGTTAAATTTGCGTATATTAGTTAATTTTGTTGAAAAATTGCTGCTTTATTTATTAATTCTGTGTATAACAACAAAATTCATCCTGAATTTGAAGATCAAGATGAAGATGACATGATACAGAGGCAAATTTAGATGAAGATAATTATGTTGCTCATTAAAAACTGATGATCTTGATATCTATATATATAATGAACAATTACAATTATATAAACAGACTAAATCTTTTCTACGAAATTGTCCAGTTTTGCAATTTGGTGATGAGCTGTTGAAACTTTGGAACCCCCCTCCATCTTTAAAAGATGGTAGTATAATATTTGTATATTGACGAGTTGAATTTTCACATAATAGATAGTGTTGATACTTTACTCTTGGGTACCCTGTTCAGTCGTGAGTCTCTCGAAGGCGTTGGGGACGTGGGGGGAATGATTCATGACCATTTGATTCGTCTTGAATAGTTACGGATAATGAGTGAGGAATAGGGTCATCTCCAAGTGCAATGAATTTTGAAAGAGTAGGACACTGAAGATTTGGAGTTGATTTAGATGGAGTACAAACGTCCATTTGTCTATGATGAATGTTATGTCAAAGTTCCTCGTCTCTGTTCCCCTCTAGAGAAAAGAAATAGATGTTCAAAGATAAATTATCAACTTCGTATAGGTTTTTAGTTTAGATTTCGTTTTTTGTTTGTTTGATTTTTTTTAGCTATGAATGTATGATCGTAACTCTTCTGCTATGTGTACGCTCTTTTCTGGTGTCTTGCAGTGCTGTATTGAGGAAGCCATGTCTGTCATCTCACTTCTTATTGTGAAAAATAGAGTGGCAACTGACTTAAGATTGCCCCTCTTCCCAAAATATTTGCAAGTTGGGTGATTTTGATCCTTTTCAATTAACAGGTATTTGGCGAACTTTTGGTGGTTTGAGGCTTTGTATAATTAATTGTGGATAATAGTCAAGACCCTAGAGAATTGCTTCCAAGTCATCAAATTTTGGTTCATCAGCTAGAATCTACTCAAAGTATGATTCATGAGAGGATCCGACAGCTCACGGAAGTTATTGAGAGAGCAGGGGAGTTACGCCAGAAGACTAGAAGTTCTCATGATCTTATGTCTCCTTCTCTTCGAAGTTTTGTTAACAATAGTCACGATTTTATTGAGATTAGTAGGAATGTGGGCAATGAAGATGGAGAGAGTAGTACTGTAGGTGATGTTGATGTGATGGAGAAGAATAATGGAATAGGGAGGAAATACAAAAGAAATTCTGAATTGGTGGCAAGCGCATTGGCAATATCCCCAGAGGTGAAAAGGGTCGATAAGGAGGGTATGAATTTTTATGATTGTAACATTTGCCTAGAGATGGCTGAAGACCCTATCTTGACTTGTTGTGGGCATCTGTTTTGCTGGGTCTGCTTCTATAAGTTGCTGCCTCAAGATTCTACATCCAAGGAATGTCCAGTGTGTATGGGGGAGGTATCGGATAACAGCATTACTCCAGTTTATGGAAATGGGAATCGTCGTAATGCATCAAAAACCGAAACCAGCTTTGAGGTGCCTCCAAGGCCAAAAGCGCAACGTATAGAGAGTGGTAGGCAGATGCGCACAGCCCATGGTCCCTCTGTCCCAATTTCAGAAAGTCTACACCGTATTAGTATCTTATTTGGTACCAGAGGTGGTCCCTTACCCGGAATACCTGCACCCGAGAATTCCAACTATAATGCTGCTGCTCAAAATGCTCAAATACCACTATCAACTGATGGCCGTCACAACCAATCACGTCATCAGGGCTTGAGAGTGTCATCCGAAAACTCCTCTTCTCCTTCCGCCCAAGCAACTGCCTTAATTAATGTTGCTGAAGGTATAGGGGATGAAATTGAGACATCTATTGTTGCTCGCCCATGGCAGACACGTACTTCAGTTTCTGACAGGCAGACGCATAGGTCACTTCCATCAAATAACTATGATCCTCTTCTTGACAATAATGCTTTAGTACAAGCGTATAATCAGAGCCTGAACTCCACAGTCGGTCAACTCGGAAACGTAGTCAATAGGCTGCCGCAACAATCCTCATCCTCTACCAGGAGGAGGAGTCAAAGGCTTTTAGATGCTGGCAGAAGCAGTTCTCAATCTAGGAGAAGGTTGTCTTAGTGTCTCAGTTTACTCTCCTTAGCACTATTACTATACTAACAAGGATCTGTAAAGAATTGCTTCACAATGTGTTCGTTATCCATTTTCTATATAGATATTGTTCGACCCACCCAGCCTCCGAGTCTTGAGGCTGTTCAATCTAAATGTGGATTGATTCAATTATAAAAGTGATACAATTCGATTTGGTTTCATAACATTAACTTACATATGATTCTTATTAGTAATATATTTAACACACTAAACTAGACAAATGGTAGCTTTCATTTGAATCAAAATTGTGTCAATTAGGGCCACAAAGGTTGCTAATTTAGACCACTGAAAACAAATGTAACAATATTTCAAGGATGGAGATGGCATTATATTTGGTAACACACGACCTATATCTGCATTTCTTGAATAACCCTTTGATCAACCATTCATTCATAATACAAACCCTTTGATGTTCCGAGAAAAAAAGAACAAACGAACCACTACATAATATGCACATTGCCAACACAAACTATGTTATAACTTCACTATGGTCAGTAACACCCCCAACAACTGCATATTGTATATGTTGAAAGAGAATAAACTTAATATGTGCCTATACCATGCTTTTAAACTGGTCCATGCTTTTAAACTGGTATCACATCCATCTTCGACGTATCTTCACATCTCAACACGATACCATCCAGACTGCCCGGAAAGATGCATTTCATCCACTGGCATCCAGTTGTGAAAGGCTCGGGCGGGGGGACAATCATGAGCACATTTTCGTTTCTCTGGACAACTCCCATCACACTGACTGTGCTTCCTTCTTTGACATACCTGCCAAATCGAAAATGCTGATTACAGTTGGATTTCCCCGGTATGAGTTGACAAATGAGAAGAATATCTATGTGGTGTGATCCAGATTTGTCTAAGAAAATATGAACTATGTGGTATGATCCAGATTTGTCTAAGAAAAGATGAACGTGCAAAGAATGACATTTCCCCAAACTATGACTATAAGAAGGAACAAGAAATGCTGAAACATACGAAAGTGAAGAACTATGGGTCAAATGTTATCTTCCTAGTAATGCAGAAGGGTTAATGATGAGAAATCACCATGGACATAATAGTTTTAACAGGCATGTGAAATAGTTGTTACAGGATCATAATAATAATTAGGAATCAGCATGGACGTGGGCATGCTGCCACTCTGAGAGCTATGACTTCTCCATTATGTATGTATTCAGGTTGCAAGTACTCGTGTTTCCTTTTTCAGTAACGTTTGACCAAGTTAAAATGTGTTGATATGATATGATTTGTCTGCAACAAAGATGCAATAAATTCAAGAAATATAGCTATAAGCAAACTACTCACCCTTCTTTCAAGCTCATTATGCGGTCATCTCTTGATAAATTCCTCTCTGCCAACCACCGAACAAATTCAGGAGATACATCTTTGTCTTCAGGATGGACATCAACAATGGCAGACTCATCGACATAAGGGGTCACCCTTGCACCATAACCAGTCTTGACCAAAGCTCTCAATCCAGATTGGAAATCAGATATGTAAAAGTCGACTGCATGCCTCTGTTAGAAATCAGAAATTCAGTGAAAGAGGTTATCAGTAATCATTAAAGCATGTATGCCTCTGAGAAAAGTGGGCCAATTAAAAATATTTAGCAAACAAGAATGTTTGGAGGGGTGCTAAATAAATTTAATTGAAAAAATTACATATGCATTCTTAATATTATACATAGATGGCAAAATATCTACCCTATATATAATGTGGGAAGGGGGGGAATTAGTGGTTCTTTTGAAGCCCGTGATCTCATAAATTGTAAGAAGAATAATTAATACTCCCTCCATTTTTGTTAAGGTATTGTTTAGATTAGAATTTGTGTTTTGTTAACATATTGTTTACCATTTTCAATGTGTTTTTTCACCATATTTTCCTATTTTATTCTTAATTAAAGAAGTAGGCTGTTATTGACTTCCCAACATAAAAGTTGGAAGTTTCAAAGGTAATCAATACTCCATTTAAACTAATGTTACAAAATGATGATCTCTACAAGTTTCAAGACATTGGTTTTAAGCTCATCTTATTATCAACTCCAATTAAATGGGGGTAGAAGAGTAATATTTTTATATCCTTAATAAAATAGATTGTTGCTAAACAACACGCTAAAAACCGGAGGGAGTCTATATATTTTTAGTTTTTATGAATACTTTGTACAATAACTATCCACCAATATCATCAAATATTATTTTGCACATTAAATTTAAGCTAAGCAAAATGACTTAAATAGTAGTATAATATAGAGATTATTTTTATTAAGTTATTTTTATCATGCACATATATTTTTGTATGAGTAACGAGAGAGAACATTTAGCTACTCACCTCTGCATATCTAATACCCCAAGAGAAGCGACGATGAGTAGGATTAGCAGCCTTAGAATCCCAGCCTCGGTACTCATGCAAACTAGTGGATGTATAGACACATCGGGGTACCCTTTGGAAAGATGATTCAAGGGGTACATTTCCACAGGTAACCACCTTTAAAATAGACAAATAAAATACTAAATGTTAGAAAGGAAGTTATGCACAACTTGATTATTAGTGAGCAATAAGAGACAGTGGTAAGTTAACCACAGTGCAATGTCATGAGACTCAGCAAGCATACACAACGAAATATGGCAGGACCAAGTCATAACAGCCGTAGCTTCAGAGGGAAAACTGAAGTGACATATTTTGTCTAGTAAGCAACCAAATGATATGTGACTTGTGATATCGAACTCAACAAACACATACTGCATGGAAAGGTCTGACCAACTCAAACAAATGAAAACATTGCCTACAATTTTTTAGTCCATAGGTTTTACACATCATATAAATTAACAGTATCAGATTCTAGCTATGGGAAGACTTTTATATCAGAATACTATTGTAGCAAATAGTAAGGAAAATTGAATGTTAACAGAAGATTCAAGCTATAACAAAACACTTCACAATAAACAAAGAATACGTGCATAGACATGGATCAGTAAATACATACCCCAGAAACCTTCACATATTGGCCATTTTTGGCAGTTCTCAGCTCAGCATCCGGATATTGGGTTATGTATCCAATAGCGGCTCTCTTCCAGTAACAAGAGTTCCATATGAACAATGCAGAAACTATGCTAAATAATACCACAACAACAATGATGAGGATTGCATTGTGTACAGCTGCAACTATGAACCCACCAGCAATAAAGCCCATCACAAACAGTAAAACCATTGCCCACAAGACAGCTCTTGGCAAATTCCTCTTGAATGAGTAGTCATCAGATTGAGTGAGAGTGGTTACAGCCTGGTTATTCGCAAAAGGGCCATGCTTCATTGATCCCTTCGAGTCCAAAGGCCCAGACACCTTTCTTGGGGCTCCGGATGCATTTAGAGGGCCAGAAGAGATAGGACCGGAGGTAATGAGTCCAGTTGCTGGAAGAATAGGTGCCAAAGGACCTGAATTTTGACGGGAATGGGGTGTTACGCCGCCAGATTGCGGACCTGATGATTTTTTTAAAGGTTCTCCATGTTTACTCAGTGGCCCAGAATTTGATTTCTTCACTGAAGCGGCACCAGACATCCCTGCAGATACAGGACCCGAGGTAGAATAACTAGCCCTTGCTGCAGCACTAGGGTTAATTGGTCCTGAATGTGAAGCAGCTCCAGAAAAAGACCCAGTCCTCGAAGCTGCAGTACCTATAGGTCCAGATTTCCTCGACTTTGTCCCATCTACAGGTATATCGAACATCTTTCCAAGCTCTCCAGATTTTTTTATGTCGCCACCAGTATAGGGCACTGCAACTGAGCTTATTGTCGGTGTTCGTTCTTTTGGCTGCTCCGGGCGACCTGATACGTAAAGGCCATTGCTGAGCTGATGTGATGGGAATCTGGAACCCATTGGATACTGTCTTGTGATGAAACGAAATATCGACTCTTGCTAAAGCTTAAATATATTTGTTGCCGTCAAATTTGACAGTCCCCTGAAATGAAGATAATATGGCCAGTCAGAAAATTGTTATATAAAGCCGACAAATTTCAGAAACGAAAAAACCGTTAAAGATTCAGAGAAAGTAACAACAAAATAAAGAGAATAATCATTTACAGAGACGTGAAGATCACGGTTCTGACTTTCTCTTTCATAGCAGAATAAAAACAACTACAACGAAAAATATATATGTCATTCAACACAGAGAAGTATAATTAAGTACGGAACCAACACATTGCCAAAGCCGACGTGTTGGAAGAAAAAAGAACCATCGACAACCCAACAGTTAAGTACCAAATTTTGTCATTTATAACTACAAAACAAGTACGAGTACTAATTATGGGAATATTCAAATAAAATGAGATCACGAGTTAAGAGTTTATTTTGCTTCTCATGTTCATTAAATGTAATTATACTGAACATCTAAAATTCCAAATGAATAGCCTACAAAATATGACAAATTACAACATAATAAATATTTCCTTGGACCTCGCCCGACCAGATCTTTTGTGCCCCTGCTTCCCCCTTTGGCGAATATTAAACAAAGTAAATGATGTACACATATTATTAGCTAATTATTAATCAGATCAAAGAACAAAATTTAACACTAACCCCATATCACGATAAATGAATTTACAACAATATAGAGAATGCAGCTATCTAAACATGCACAAGGAATTCGATACGCATAATAAAATTACCATCATATCATAGAAAACTTACAACTTCTCAATATAAATATTTTGGCTTATGAACTGAGAATCAGCAGACATGATGGGTATGATGGAGACGATAAACTTGATAGACTTTCAGTGCTAAAATAAGGCATCAATATAAGTACCTAAGGCCAAAGAGTCCAATTCATACAAGGCTGGATGTTAATTATTAATATGGTAACAGAATGCAAGGAAATTATGTTTCCTTGATAGTACATTTTGTACAAGATACACTAAAATAGATCTAAAGTTTCATAATGCGCTGATATCATCGTGAATACAATTGCACATAGACGACCCCAATCTCTATGCTTGCAAATAACATGAAGGATCAACTATGCTAATAGTTATGCGAAGGCGTATTGCGGGATATCTTATCAATATCACATTAGCAAACTCGAAATTAAGGAAGAGACCAAAAGAGATACAACAACCAATAATCAATAAGAGGTTGAAAAACACACAACAGCAAAACCTTAATAACTACAGATACCTCCCCCCCCCCCCCCAATCACCACACACACACCACCAGCATCAATTAAAGGAACTATAAAGCCACAATAACTATAAAAATGCAACATTTACGAGACGAATCTAAAGAACAAAGGTATAAATCCCAAATTACCTTGAAAATGCAATCTTTACTCCCTAAATCTAAAAGCCACACCAAAAAACCCAGACGCTTTATACCATTCTCAATACTAACTTCATTAAGTCAAACACATCAGTCACCAAGACTGATACAGTGATAATGAGACACAAAAAATATTCAACAAACCAACCAAATTTGTGAAATAATAACATAAATTAATAAAAGAAATATAAAAATTGTAGATAGTGCACTCCACTCTTCGGTCAATTCGGGATCAGACTCCTATAATATTACTACAAGACTTCCGTACTATCCAACCCCTAATAAATCGCCTCTTTAGAGACATTGACTCATGTTAATAACATATACATATAGAAATACCAAAATGCTAGATAGTGCACTCCACTCTCTTTGTTATCAGGGTTGGACACCCTCTCTCCAACCCCGAATCAGTGACGAAACCATAAATTTTATATATAAATTTAACGGGATAAACAACTTAACATACAAATGAATGACTAAAAAAAAATTACTTTTTCGAAATTTTAAGGGCCCTAGTTTTTCTACGGTGCCTCCAAAAGCCGGTTAGGCGACAGCCTCTTCGAAGATATTAAGTTACATTAACAATATATAGTGAAATTATAACAATATACATATATAAATCTTGATATGTGTGTACCTGAAAAAGAAGAAGGGATTGTTTGGGATGAAATCTGAAGGGGATATGGAGACATGATGTGTAAGTAATTTGGTGGTATTTGGGTTTTTGTTTGTGATTTTGTGGTGAAATTATATCAACATCACACACAATTAGTCAACATAGTCTTGGAGACTTCTCAGAGCCGCAACGGCTGCTGCTACACTACTCTACTCTACTTGATTGATTGTGTTTGTTATGCCAATTATTACCCTCTATGGGGACCTAATTATTACTCCCCACATTTTTTACCTAGTGGGACTACACTTCGATACAATAATTAATGAATATTATCTTTTATTTTATATAGAATATAATTCGATAATTAATGAACGCGATTTTGATGTAATGTAGCTTAAGGCACAAGTTGATATTTTAATTAAGAAAAATATGTAATACTTGTATTTGAAATGGAGAAATTTTTAAAATATATACTTTTACATGTTTTTATGTGTTGTATCTCATTCCTCAATTTACTTCTTAAAGTGGACACATGTTAAAAATCTTTAATGAATGTTACCTTTTTCGGTTGATATATTTGTCGGTATGTACTTTAGCACTATAATTAATGAATGTTATTACCTTTTTTGTTTTATACTGTATGTAGGTTGTATTGTATCTTGATATAATAATTAATGAATGTTGTCTCTTTTGATTTTTTAACTTATCAGTATGTACTTTGACACAATTAATGAGTGTTACCTTTTTTTATTGTACACCCTTATTTGTAAGATGACGGAACCTTAGAAATATAGGTTGGTGCATGGACAGACTTGTACACATATTAATGATGCAATTGCACAAACTAAATCTTAAAAAAAAAATTGTTTATAGATGTGTATACACACTAAAGTAGACATCTATTTATACAAAAGCAAACTATAGTTTAGCTGGTTGTGAAAGGAGATAACTTCCTTGCCTAGGTTCAAGAACTTACCTAACCGAGGTTCTCGAATCTAGGGATTGAATTTTATTTAGTTTGTTTGTTTCTTGATTTTTCTCAAAGAACTTCCTTATCCAGTTGAGGTTCTCGACCATAGACATTAAATCTTGTGTAGAACAAAGAATGTAATTATATATTTTTTGAATTGAAATTCCTCTTCTTTGATTATTTATTGAGAAGCTTCTTTATTTGTTAAGATTATTATGAGTATGAATCAATTTCCTTTATGTTGTAGAGTAATGGACAATCTTATTATAATTGATGGATACAATGAAATATTAGATTTAAAATTGAGGCGTTTTTTAATTAGGTTAAAAGAATAAAAATAAAAATAATAATGTTATTTTGATTTGATGTTTTTCTACAATTTATATATATATTAAATGTTTTTGCACCATCGACATTTGACTTTTCAAATTGCATTTGGGATGGTGTAGTTTAAATTAAGTTGAAGCCTCATAAATTTTTTAATTCTTAAAAAAATTGTAGTTAGTAAAATTAAATATGGGCACAAAAAGGGATCGACATTCAACAATATCGTTTGTTACTTTCATAATGACCCAAAACAGGCACTGACAAATTCTTTTATCTTGTTTTCTGCTACTTAAATTTAAATTATACTCCCTCCAATTCAAATTACAAACTACTCTATATCTTTTCATTTTATCGTGTCTAATTTTAGTTAACAATAACTAATTAGTTATATTATAAGAGATTATAAAAGATTTACTTTTATAAAAATATTTTTAAATATAAATTTATCGCTTAAATTGGAGTATATTTTTGTACTAAAGAATGTAATTGGTTGTTAAAGTTTTATACGTAAAAACGAAAATGATATTTAATCTGAGTTGAAGAGTATAAATGATACGCTCATTTAAGGCGCCCTTGCTATGCTAGCTCATCGCCCAACAGAGGAGGTGAATCCGGGATCTGGCTCGAGCGGTTCGATACTCCACCTCAAGAGTGCCCAGAGAGGCTGGGTAATCACCCACAAGCAGATCTCCATTGAACAAATGCAGAGTTACTCATGCACCTGCCGTGAATCGAACCCACACACTTATAGAGAAACACACTCTTATAGTGAAACCCCTTACCATTTGAGCTATGTCCCTGGGCGAGTTGAAGAGAGTATGCCTGCGTGTTCGTGCACTCCAACAGTCTTCTCACTAACAAAAGCTGCAAATCTCTATTAGTGTACTGCCTCTGCCTCCACCTTTTTGCTTCGAGTAAACGTGTCTGTATTTAAAATAATTTGTAAGGACTCGAACTTAATATCGCGATATTGTCAATAATATTAAACGCACGCAACCTTATCTCTATGATAACGGAAAGACTATTTTCGAATTGAGCCAGTACTGAACTGCAAAGACTGTTTGTTCTTCTGCTGTACTTCATAGCAGATAAGCAACATTGTTATGTAGATGGTAAACGAAGTTGAGGAATGTTGAGAGTCATCTCTTTAACATGTTTAAGCTTGCTTAGTTGCTTAGCCAATATTCTTCTTGTTGATTCTTGATTGACCTAAGACAACCTTGTCTATTAATTGATTCTGATTCTACTAATGGAGAATGTGCCTCTTATATAGTGCTGTTAAAGGACCGGGTAACTCGTAACCCGCTCGTTACTCGACTCGGCAAACTCGGGCCCGTTACCCGCTCGTACCCTTATCGAGCGATACTCGAGTAATTTTTTTTACTCGATACCCGAATCAAAAAACCCGGTCCGCTCGATTACCCGCTCGTTTATTTTTTATATTGTATATTTATATGTAATATATGTTATACTTTAATCAAATTTAATTTCAAATGACCAATATAAAATTAGTATTGAAAAGAATTCACAAATTTGCATTTAACAATTAAATATGTTTGAAGAGAACCCCAAAAATAAAATTTTTAAATAAAAATTTGGGGATAACCCGAAACCCGCTCGTCACCCGGCTAAAAAAATCCGGCTCGGTACCCGCTCGTGTCCTTATCGAGCGATACGAGGGTAATACATTTGCTACCCGGCTCGTTATAACCGGGTAATTACCCGACTCGGTAAAATAAAAACCCGGCCGGGTAACCCGTTACCCGCTCGAACCCGGTTCGTTAACAGCACTACTCTTATATATGAAACAGATTGTTGAGTATTATAGTGGATCTGATCTGATCGAATAACAGCCCAAGAGACAGCAGGGGGAGTTAGAAAGAGTGGCGAAAACACTACCGACCTACTTGAGAGTGAATTGCAGAAATGGTCCCGATAAGAGTGGCGAAAACACTACCGGCCTACTTCTGTGATTGCAAAGTCAGAGCAGGTCTCTGGCCCTCCAGAATGCCATATGGTTTGCCCAAAATCACATGAGATTGTGAAATGGCTTACTATCCATACGTCGTCCTGGGAAAGGTCATTTAGGATGTTGCTTGAACTAATTGCTGGTATGATGCAACGCTATTAGTATAATTTGTAACAACAATATATTCGACTCCCACATCAACCAGAGGAGCAGTTTTTTGCTCTGTTGGCGACTAGGGAGTAATATTTCCCCATTTTAAACAGACATTTTTTTTTTTCCATTTTAAATAGACATTTGATGATAATAATGTTCATCTTAGGTGCTCCTAAGATGATTTCTTAAGTTTCCTTGCCTGAACTGAAATTATTCTCATTGAATTTGCGCAAATGTACATGTTACATTGTCTTTTGAATAATTATACTGTAATTACTTAATACATCAGTAGGACAACGCTCGAACACATTGAGTACATCCTATACATTAATCATAAGACCTTAGTGAATATGACATTGGATCTATAATATTCCTCCAAACCCGATTCATATATAGTGATGAACACATTTGAGGTATCAATAAAATGGTAACTATTTATTACCCACGCAATATTCAGTTGAAAGACCAGTCCGAATGTTTAATTATTATATCAAAGGACAGTTCGATCATATTATCTTTGCTTAACATCCCAAACAATCCGATAATTAAGAATAGTCCATTTTAAGAATAGTTATCAGAACTTATTTAAATTTGAATATGTGAATTAAAAAGGATTTGATCGACGGAATATGAATCAAAGACTAAAGTGCATATCATGATTCTTCTATCTATAAAAAACAATAGGCATTGCATGGTTAATATGAAAATGTAGAACAATATCTCGCAATAACTATACAAGGTATTAGTATTTGCAACGAATTCTGTATTAGGTAGTCGTGCATGGGGATAGGAACTCCTGACTCTCTAACATATAGATACAACTTTTTTAGATAATTCATCACAATTAATACAATAACGTAACAACATTCAATTCAAATGTATTGTCTTTTGATTTTGTTTGTGTTTTACAAATAACTTCGTACAAAATAAGAAACCTTCAGACTTCAGTCCAACATATAAACACTACTAGAAAAGGCAGAAATAGCTTTGCTCAAGACCGTCACCAAAAATGAAAGGGCGTCGGTCTGACATCAGGAAACATCGGACATAATATGTTGGTCCTTAAATGGAAAGCAGGGCCGGTCCATAAATTTTCGAGGTCTAGTGCGAAAACTGAAAATTGGAATCCTCAGTAAATTTTTTTTTCGAGGACTCATTTTTATTCATTGAAATGAAAAATTAGAAATTACACAAAACGTTATCTTTGAACATTATTTGATGCAAAATTATTACACAAGCGGTATCTTCAAATCCATTATCAACTAAAATATCTTCTCTGTCATTATCAAGATTTTCACAAGTTTCAGGGTTGCAAAAACCAAAATGTGGAAAAGATTCACTATTGTAAGCTAAATTTTCATTATTGAGTTCATTTGGTATAATATTTTTTTTGTTATCAAGTTCTGTTGACACTATATTTCCATCACTTGAGACTACATATTTTTCCTCAAATTTTGATTTCATTGATCACTAGCTATAAGAATACTTTTTAAAAAGAAATTTTGTTTTGTACTTTTACTTATACAACTAATATATTACTCTATAAGACATACCGAAAGACTCAAAGAGTACTAGTAAGCTAAGTAAACAGTAGTTCTGTCCATAGTTCGAAGTTTCTTTTTCGAATATAGTTTTGAAATTATAAAATTAAGCAACTTTTTGGAAACATTATGTGTAATGACCCACCCAGTTAAGCCCCCTGAGGTTAGGCTCGATATCAACTCGGTAACAGAGTCATCACGTGATGGATGACTCAATAAACTTACGTAAAAACATATGAGTAATAATAATAAATATTTATCACAAGGCCCTTATACGGGCTTGGCTCGATTAGGACTCAAATTGACCGAACGGGCAAAGTATTAACGAGTTTTAAATAAAACAAAACGTGTTATTAAAGTTATATAATTTTTTATTATATTTTAAATCATAGAATAAAGCCATGTTATTACATCGTGGAAACATTTAAGAAACGATTTAAATATATAAAAAAATCAAAATAAATTATACGTATACATCAAAAGAAATTTGAATAAACATAAATATTATATACTCCCTCCGTCCCTAAAAGATTGTCACATTTTTACTTTTGGTGGTCAACAAAACACGATTTAAAACATACAACTTTATTATTCTACATGCGAAAAAATTATAAAAAGTTAATATTTCAAAAATATATATTGAGACGAATCTAATAAGGTCCCACAAGACTATATTATTTCTTATCGTTTAATGGGAATTCATGATCAAATTTTGTAATGTTTGACTAACAAAAATCAAAATGTGACAATTTTTTAGGGACGGAGGGAGTATATAAGTATGAACTACACTAAAAATAAAATGAAATATTTTGAAATCAATGCTATATATGTTAATAAATGATTAAAATTTTATGAAAAATATTTACATCATTTAATATTATTTATAAGAATATCTAAAAGTTAGATCTAAAAGAAAATAGACAATTGTAATTATCTAAATATTAAAAGTGTGAGCTATATGTTATATATGTATATTGGCAAAAGGTTATGAATTATTATTTTAATCATTATATAAACTCTTTTTAAACAAATACCTTTAGTTCATATATGTCTAAGAAAAGTTGAAAACTTGAACTTGTGCTATGAAAAAAATTAATTTCGAAATACAAACATTTCGTTTCCATAATTTCAAATATTTGAAAACTTTTCGTATGTTTCGTAACAAATCTGTAGAAATTTTAATATAATGTTTTCATATCGATATTAGTTCATCACTTTTAATAATATATATATGTATAATTTTTTTATAAAATTTGGGGGCCCTCTAAAATGGGGGCCTAGTGCGGTCGCGCTCCCCGCCATGGTAAGGGCCAACCCTGATGGAAAGCTGACTCAACATTAATCCCTAGAGTTTAACCCATGACCCGATTAGATATCGAAGCCAACTCGTCTCGAAGTTAAATTTCTTTAATTTATTGAGTTTCATTTATTTTAATGAGACTCCTATCCAACACCATAGGTAGTTATTATTTATTTAATTCCCTCGCCTTCAGACGTTAGCATTATAAAACTTAACTCAAACACCATATTTGTTGGATTATAAGTTCGTACAACTTGTTTTAGTGATGACTTAAACATTAATTTACTATCTAACATGTGCGTTTAAGTCACTTGCTTCATGGACATGTTAAAAGGTGGTCGCAGGATGTAAACTTGTTAGTCATATTAATCACGCACAAGATCAAAAGCTTACACATATTGATATACTTAAAAATCAAATGTGGTGATTAAGAATTAGGATCAAGCACACATTAGTCATTGAGGCCTTGAAAATGACCAAAACAAAGAGAAGTCGATCATTCACTAGTCATGAAACGCAAACAAGTGGACGAACTTGAGACGATCCAAGAGTGTAAATGTCGAACGAGGAAGTTCCAGATGCAAAGCTTATACAAAAACAAAAATTAGCTTTTAATCATAGATTAAAGTCTCTTATGTAATCTTAATTGAAGCTCATATATGAGATTTCAAATCATTTTTGACAAAAAAATACGTAAAGTATTTTAATGTATGTATTGTCAAAATAAAATCTTTTGAAAATCTTAATGTGTATAAAACTGATATTTGATCTCATCTTTTAACAAAACCAGTGGAATGATAATATTAGATCGTCCCACTTTTCTCAAATATAGTCGAGGCCAGTAGAGTGTACTTTAATTTTGTAAAGGTAGAAGCTTCATCGATTTCTGCAAACATGAGAGTGCGTTTGGATCTCTTTCAATAATAACCCCCCCTCCCCCCTCCCTACTTTGTTCAAAGTTGCAATAGTAGTTGAAAGAGAATACGTGAATTACAAGATTTGTAGCTATCTAGTTTTCTAAAGTAACATAATGTGTATTACTTATAATTTTACATCAATCAAAATTTTATTTGTGTTATTATATGATTCATTTAAATGTGTATTTTTTATGCATTAAAGCTTTAAAGTAACATAATCATTATACAATTATAATAGAAAAAAATGAATATTATATTAATTAATCAATATATCGCTGCGATGGGACCAAATGAGTGTTGCAATAAACGTAAACTTATAAGGTTAATGTAACAGTTTTCGTAAACTATCAAAAATCGTTGCAATAGGATCAAAAGTAAATATTACAATAAATCTAATAATGCAATGCAAATGAATATAATAATAGTAATTTACAGTTGCATATTGCAACAGTAGTTTTTTAGACGTAATACAACATATTATATCACAAATATGGTAATGAAACTCATGAGTGATGAAACATGTTGTGATTGTGTACAACTGTTTGATGCCATTGGGATGAAAGTGGAATGGTAAAGAGAGGAGAATATATATAAAAGCATCAAGTTCGATACTCTTTGCCGGCATCTCTCATTGTCATTAGGGAATTTCTTTTCCAAAAATTAGAAAAAAAAAGCCTTCAGGTTAAAAAGTATATTACATGTAGCTACCATTTCATTCTTTAGTTCTCACTTTTGGCAATATTCGGAATCAACTAATTAACACACTTTATATTTAGATAGATTTTAGATAGAGAAAATTGTCAAAGTCATTGTGGGTTAAAATAAGTATATGTAGTTCTTGAAATTGGATAAAAGTTACAATTTAGTCTAAAAATTGATAGAGGAATTAAAACTTATGGGTGTAATTATTGTATGACTGGCTTCCACTTGCCGGGACATAAGTTTCGTTAAGTTTGAACATCTCCGTCAATTTTTTTGAGAGTTAATTGCTGGAATGGTCCCACTAAATGGGGGTCTGGTGCAGTTTGGTTCCCGAAAGTGGCACTGTTGCGGAGATGGTCACTTAAAGTGTGTATAATGGTGCATTTTGGTCCCTGATCCGTTAACATTAATAGTGTTCGGCGTGAATAGTGAAGTTTTAGGGCAAAAATGAAACTTTTGAGAAGTTGGTTACCTTAATGAAACTTGAGGGACAAAATGACTAAATTACCCTTTATACACTTTTTTTTATTATTTTTTCGATTGTTTTTTCAATTTGTTTTTGATTTTTTCGATTGTTTTCTTAGTAAAAATGGTTTGATTTTCTGTAGTTGTTTAGCAAAGAGTTTCGGTTTTTGGCGAAAATGTTCGAAATAAAAAAGGTTCGGGTTTCGTAGTTTTTTGCCAAACAACTATAAAAATCAAAATTCGAACATTTTTGCAAAACCGAAACTGTTATTTAAAACAACTACCAAAATCGAACTCTTTTAAATAGGGAAAAATTGAAAAAAAAATTGTAAAAAAAATAAAAAAAGAAATTGAAAAAAAGAAGAAAAAAGTGCATCATAAAATATTGGGGGTAGTTTAGTCATTTTGTCCCTCCAAGTTTCATTAAGGTAACCAACTTCTCAAAAGTTTCATTTTTGCCCCAAAACTTAACTATTCACGCCGAAAACCGTCAATGTTAACGGATGAGGGACCAAAATGCACCATTATACACACTTTCAGAGACCATTTCCATAACCGTGCCAATTTCGGGGACCAAACTGCACCAGACCCCCATTTACTGGGGCCATTCCAGCAATTCACTCATTTTTGGGACTAAGTCAATTTTCTTTTTTCAATTTCACGGACTAAGAGGCAACTTTTGAACATTTAAGGAGCAAATGCCAAACTTGACCCACCTTCTGAGACCATTTTGAAAATTTTTAGATTTTAAATATATACATATATTTTGTCGTTGAAGAAAGCAACTAAAGGATCTTGAATGAATTTTGATGAAAATATATATTCCCTTCACGTTTTTTTAGTTGTCATGTATCCGAGGTGTCTGCTGCTAATTAATCCCCATAAGTGGCACGTGTGCATTTGGTCCTAGATAGTGTGTAGTAGGTGCACATTTGATCCCTAAATTAATACATCCGTCAATTTTAATCCTTCTGTGCGTGATTTTATGCCAATATTGGGGGGTTATGAGATTTTATGCCAATTTTAGGAATTTATGTAATATTAAGACTTTCCCTTATCTCATAACTATTTTTAACGCCAAGTGATCCCTTTTTTGACTAAACTACTTTACTTCCCTCCAAAACAAAGCTTTCTTAAGAGAAAGAAATGGGATGGCAAATGAAGCCGCAATTGCACTTCCCATTTGGTCCTTAAATTAATAACTCTGTCAATTTTGAATATTTTATGCGTGATCTTATGCCAATTTTGGGCAATTTTACTCAAATTTGGAGGGTGGTATATGTAATCTGAAGACTTTGCCTTATCCCACAACTATTTTTGGGGCCAACTAATTTTGTTGAAAAAGAGAGGGGCGGAGGTTTAGTTTTAATTATGTAAAATATTGACAAGATAGAAAGTACAGATGGCACATAGTGTAAGGGTATAATAATAATCGTTTCATTGTTTAAAACTAAAAAAAAATGAGAGTTGACGGTGAAAAACGGCTTCAGGGGCAAATAAAAAAGATAGAAAATTTAGGGGCACTTAAAAACGAAAAGTACAGATCAAAGGGTAAATGGCTAACTATTATAATAATTTAAATTGTTTGGATTTAGTATTCATTAAGATGGTCATTAATAGGATGTTTATTTTTATATTAATGTTACAAATTTGTTATGAAACTTACAATTGTTACAACCATTAAGAGAAACAAACATGTCTTTCAACTTACATTATCTATGTTTTAATGGCTGAAGGAATATGACAATTACTTTTTTTTTACAAATAATAATTATGTAATTTAATTTTTTTTGAATTATGTTGTATTAGTAATTCATATAACAGTACCTACTCATTTTCAATGGTTTTGGTAATGATGAACGTCTGATTAAGATTTTATTAGAACCAACATACCTAAAAAGAATTGGTCAGAAAAGGTTACTGACTCAATAATCATTACAATGACGACATAAATTGGTCTCCACCTATTTTTCTACAAAAAAAGGGACATCTATCTTCTTGGGGTGTGCGTGAATGTACCCCAAAACTACCAATTTCAAAAATCACTACAATTTTGTTTCCATGCAATAATAACTCATTCTACATTTCTTGACTAAAATGTGAATAATTTATTTATTAGTAGTAGTATTAAATGATGATTTACAACCGTTCATAAACATTCATCTCACCCAAAAGTAATCCCTCCCATCTCAAAATAGGTATAATCTTTATTAAAATGTGACCATAAAGAATCTAAACATCCTATATAAACTTTAACATATTTATTAGTAAGAAGTAAAAGGCTCACATATACAAGTAACAAAATACTCATATGGCAAAGACAATACCCAAGAATTTACCAAATATCGAATTAGGAAAAGATATCTACAACCTTTTCGTGCTTCTTTGATGAAATACCTGACTTATAAGGAAACGCGTTAGAGAAGCAAAAAAGGACGTAGATGATCATCTCCGTTGGATTATCCTTCTCATTTCATTAGTTAGTTAGCCAAATGGAGAACTCCTACCTTGTTGCATGGGATTCATCCTTTGTGGAGAAGGCCTTTCAAGCTTCTTCTCACACAACACATTATCATCACCACTCAAGATTTGTTTTGCATTGAACAAATGATCATCAATATCATTTTCGCCTCGATCGATGGCGAGTTGAATTCGATTATGATTCTCATCTTCAAATAGATCATCTTGAGAAGTAGTTGGACCACCCAAATCTTGAAGCCTTAGATCATCATCATAACAAAAGTTATTGCTAGGCCTTTTCTTTTTATTGTTTCCAAGACATAGTAAATTGTTGTCATTGTTTTGCATGAAGCCATCTTGTTGTTGATGATGATGATGATGAAGTTGTTCAAGTTCATGATGATGATGTCCTCCTCCATATATGTTGAGGTCTTGAAGAGGTGGAAATGAGAGAGGCAATTGATGTTGTCCAATGTCTTGTGGCATTATTCCTTGATCATGATGATGAAGATTTCCCATGCTTGCTTTGTTGTGATTATTGTAGCTTCCTGAAGCTGCACCCATGTTTTCATTGGCAAGTGTTTGGCAAGCTTTCTCTAGTATGGTTTGCATGTATTTTCCTTGTGCTTCAATTCTCAGTTGCAGATGTCTTTGCACCTACGTACGACACGTAAAACTATTCAGGAACGGAATCAAGATTGAATTTAAAAAAATCACAAAAGGATATATTGCGATTGTCATTGTAAGTGGTTTTGGACCTACCACACGTGACATATACATTTAAGACTTACTGATTATCAGAGAACGAAATCAAAATTGAATTTAAGAAACAATTATTAAATTTGTACCTCTAGTTGCTCGTGCAATCTTCGTTGTACCTCCATTTGCATCCTAACACCACAATAATCGGACATTATTAGTTACTTTCCATGCATCAAATAAAAGAAATTCATACCAACGTACAAGCAACAGAAATATGATGAATGGAAATCAACAACTTTATAAAAGAAATATTAAAAAAAAGGTCTAATATAATAGTCTCTCAGGCCTCTATCACTTTAAGTTTTTCTTGAAGAAAAATACTTACTCGTTCATACTTCGGTTCATTAATCCAGAAGATGAAGCAGTGTTCTTATGAAGTTCCATGGATGCTGCTGTCATATATGAGACAAATTAAATGCAAATAACTTAAAATAAATATCAATAATAAATTAATATATAATTCAAGGCCATAAATACTCCAATAATATATAATAATCAAACTAACTATTATTTATTTGAAATGAATATATATATAATTTTATGTACCATATATATAGATAGACTATATAGTTACCTCTTTCACTATCTTTGATGGAATGATCATATTCCCTGTGTGGTTGTTTTCCTAACCTAAATTTCTAAATCAAGAAGATCAAAAAATATATTTAGAAAAATTAAACAAAGGTCATTGAACAAATTAAATTACATAATCATTTCCAAAAGTAATTGAACAACACAATATAACAATATAATCAATAATAATAATGTAATAACCTGAAGATGACTTTTGAGATGATAAAGAGTGAGACCCTTCACTCCCATGACTCTCATAATAGTCTTAGGTGTAGCCTCTGCAAATTAAAAAATTTTTTATTACTATATGATCATATTTTCCGATGTTATATTCATCATCGTCAACATGTCTCAACTACTCTGAACACTTTTTCGTGAAATAAAGGAAGAAATAAGTAAGGAAAATTGTATATACTATCGGGTCCTCCGAGTTGAGTAACGGCATCAACAAATCGTTCATGAAGCTCAACAGTCCATCTCAAACGTGGCTTAGGATCTGTAGTTAATACGAGGCCTGAGTCTCCTTGTACACACATGGGTCTTTCGTGGGAATTCATAGCTGGATTATTTGAAGGTTTTTTTGCATGGAACATTCTCTCTCGATCTCTCTCAAGATCTCTCTGGAGCACGAGAGAGATTCAAGAAGAACAAATGCTCTCTGCAAGGAGTAAGAAAGGAGGGAAAGAATATGGTTCGTTTTGTGAAGAAAGGAGGAGGTTTGGGTTCTAAAATACTGGTGGCTGTCTAGTTGTATTAAAAAAGAATGGACATGCATCCCTTTTCTTTTCGATAGGAACATGATGAATTTCATAATTGGCAAAAACCATTAATAGTAGAGGTAATTGCAAATTTGGTCCCAGGTAGTGGGACATATTTATACTTTAGTTCCAGATAGTTATAACGTTACAAATTAGTCCCTGAAAGTGACACAAGTGTTGTAGTTTAGTCGCCAAATGTGCCAAATGTATGTTGCAGTATATGGTCCCCGAGAAAATAAAGCTTAAATTCTTCCTGCCCCCTTAACCCTGATAATCTGCTTGGTTAGTTTGCCTCATGAAGTTTCAAAATCGTTCTACTTGCCCCCCGAACTACCCGTACTGGTCAATTTGGGGATTTTCGCATTAAAGTTAACGTATTTTAAATTTTAATGAATGGCAAAATAGGAAATCAATGTATAATAGGCTTTTGGGCTCAATATTCATAAACAAGTACATTGGGGCTCTTTTAAAAGAAATAAAAATTATTAAAAGGAAAATAAATAGTCCCTTCATCCCAATATATTTGTCCACTTTCTATTTTGGGAGTCAAACTTTGAAAATTTCGGCCATGAATTCACATTAGCCGATAAAAAATATAGAGTCATATGAGATGTTGTTAGATTCATTTCAATGTATATTATTGAAATTTTAACTTTTTATAATTTTTACACGTGTAAAATTTGAGATATTTACATTTTAAGTCGTGTTTCGACGACCGTGAAAAGTCAAACACCCTAAACAATTTGGGATGGAGGGAGTAACAAAATCCTCTCCCCTTCCCCTTCCATTGTCCCAACCCTCCCCATGTACTATCTGGGACCAAATCAACAATTGTCACAATTTGAGACTATATCGCAACACTTGGGCCATTTTCAAAAACTAGTATGTAATAATGTAACTATTGGAAACCAAAGTACGACTTCATCCAATTATCTGAGACCAAATCAACAATTGTATTCTCAATAGCCCATTAATGTATATATATGACCACATTTGATTAATTTTCATCAATTTATATATGTACATGTACTTGATTTCAATGTAAAATTAATACACATTATCAAGGTATATTATTCTACGATGACATGATTAAAAATCCCAAAACAAATGGGTACTAAAATTATTTTATACACCTATCTAATATGTGTGCCAAAACATCGCTAAACAAATTGATACAAACTACTTAAAGGGTAGAAATAAATTGAGTTGATCTAATAGCCTACTGGAAAAGGTTCTTGCTACTGATCAGAAGGTTTTAAGTTCAAAACTCACCTCATCGCTAATTTACAAAAAACAGGTAAATTTATATAATTGAAGTTAATGAAATTGTTTTTTAGGTAATGGTACCTATTCCATAATACTTCCTATGTTTTTTCTTAAGCTATTGTTTTGACTTTTCACGGTCAAGGAGACACGATTAAAACGAAAATATCTCTAATTCTACACATGTAAAAGTTACAAAAAGTTAATATTTCAAAAATATAGAGGGACATGAATCTAACAAGATCCAACAGGACTATATTATTTCTTATCGACTAATAAAAATTAATGGTCAAAATTTTCAAAGTTTGACTACACAGATTCTAAACAATAGGTTAAAAAAAACAGAGGAAGTATGAGCCAAAAGGAGAAGAAACTATACTAAAAAATGGTGTAGGTTATTATTTTGATCATTAATGAACGAATAGTAAACAAAAAAATTTAATGAACATAACTTTTCACGAAAATAGTTACGATTAATCAGTGACATGATTCATTACTTTTCATTAATCAATATATATGTTCTTCATCTTAATGCAAATAAGTTATATGTTAAAAATTGCCCTTAAATAGTACTTCGGCTTGACTCTAACAACTCCATTGGTAAGTGGATTATGATAAATGCAACATTTACGTTATTTTATGGGATCAAACTGCAACTTGATTTAATAATCAAGTTTCCCCTATATTATTGTTTACTATTCACAACAACAATATGTATGTCTAATATCTTTAAAAAGGTTATATATATGATATTAGTCAAATAACAATATATAATTTCCCATTACAGGTTAATGTCTAATACACTTGTTATTTTATTTCCTTGGATCTTAAAAGAAAGCGTGTTTCCCCTACTCTATTCATACCTCCCTAATAACTTTAATTTGTCAAAAGAAATAAAGTTTATGTTTCTCACTACCAAATCACAGACACCCCCCCCCCCCTACCCCCCTACCCCAGCCCCCAGCCCCCACCCCCCTGAAATCGCGTTAAGAGTAGGAGTATTTATGTCCAGCTTCCAGACTGAATGTTCCCTTGCAAAAAGGGATAGATGATTTAGGTCCTTTTGAACAATTTAACATAATTCAAAGATAGAGTTGTAATCATGATATGCTTCAACTAACACTTTATGCTTCACCGTTTGGACCAATATTTTGTAGACCGCATGTAACACTTTCCTCCATTTAACATCACTCTTTTTTTTTACCCTTTTATCTTCAATTTACTTTATTATTCACCTTACTTGTACCAAGATATTTCTAGACCTAGCTATCACAACAAACCATATTTATATAAGGTGAAGTCTACTATTAATTTAGTCTTGAGATGAAATTGCAGTTCAGTCCCAATAGTCATATTGTTGCAAATGAGCTCATCAAGGTGGCGTAACTGTGGTGGTATCGTTTTCAAAAGTGATAAATGTTCTACATTCGTAACAAAATCACCAAAATGGTCTCAAATAATATGTGCAAGTTGCACTTTACTCACAGTAAATATATGTTCTGCGCAAATAATTCATGATATTGCCGTAAAAGGTGCAGTTTAGTCCCCTTGATGGAGTCTTTCAATTTTGACGAAATAGTCCTAAGATAGAATTTCAAAACTTAAATATTTCACGGGAATCTGCACTTTAGTCCCTCATATTGGTAATAAAAAATTACACTTTACTCCCTCTTTTGGCCCAAATTTAAAGTCTTCCTCAAAAGAGGTACTACTAATAAGGTGCACCTTTTTTACCAATATCTGGGACCATTTAGCAACTATATATCTCCACATTCGTCACTAAAATGCAACTTGCACTTATTATCTGGGACTATTTAGCAACTATATATCTCCACATTCGTCACTAAAGTGCAACTTCCACATATTATCTGGGACTAATTGGACCGGTTACGTTCCTCTTAAGATTTGTTCTCTTAAGAATTCTCTAATGCATTACATGCTTGTACTTCATGCAATTTATACATAATCTAGACATATCTAGATATGTAATGCATTAGAGAAATCTTAAGAGAACAAATCTTAGGAGGACCATAACTTTTTACCTAATTTGGGACCATATATATTATGTATTTATGCCACTTTCAAAATTAATCTATAATTATATAACTATTTGAGATTAGAATGCAACTTCATCCTTTATCTATGACTAATTAAATGAACAATTATAAACTTCTTTATTATTTGAGTAATGTAATTTTTTTGGCAAACTATCATATGTTCGCTTTCTTTAATATGTAGGATTAAAATCCGACAAATAACTTGCTAGCGAAGTAATTTGTAGCAAAATAATTTATATTAAAAACTAATTAGTGTGAGACCTTGCTTTTCCTTAAAGTAAACTAATAGTCTGTTTAGTAAATTACTCCCTCCGTCCCTAAAAGATTGTCACATTTTGACTTTTGTGGTCAATTACAATAAAATTTGATCATGAATTCTCATTAAACGACAAGAAATAATGTAGTCTTGTGGGACCTCGTTAGATTCGTCTCAATATATATTTTTGAAATATCAACTTATTATAATTTTTTCGCATGTAGAATAAGAGATATTTATTTTTTAAATCGTGTTTTATTGACCAACAAAAGTCAAATGTGACAATCATTTAGGGATGGAGGTAGTATTACCCAGCTAACTTGCCAATTTGTACTTTTAGTTGTTCATGCAAAGTGAATCTAGATGATTCAATAGTATTATTCTAATTATATGCACATGCTATGATGTATGAATTATTACCATGTATCATGTGTCAGTTCCAGTTTAATAGCTTTGCAGGTTGCTTTATTAATTATAGAAGTGAGTCCAATATGATCTAGTATTAATTAAAAATACACAATTAGAAACTTTAAAGAAATCATCATATAGTGCCATATATTTTCTTTAACAATTAATGACTTCAACAATCACCCACATATTCAAACTATTCCCAATAAATTACGTATTTTCAAATTTTACTTCCGTTATTATCGTTAAAAATATATCATATAAAAATCATCATATTTTATTAACAAAGAGTGTGTTGTATAAATATAAAATGTTACCAACTATTGTATGTATACAGTGTAATAATGTATTTATACCAACTTTAAAATATAAAACAAGAATGTACATGACACGTAACCATGCAGTAATTGTGAGAGCAAATTGCTGAAATAGTACCCGAAAGTGGGTTCAAGTTGCTTTTTGGTCCTCGAAAGTATAAAAGTTGCAACTCAGTCCACGATATTAACAAACTATTGCAGATTGGTCTAAAATTGAATGAAGACGTTAATTTCTAACGCCAAAATGGTGATTGTAGTTCACTCCTAAGCTAATTCTACTATTACCATTCTAACTTATTAACAACGCGTGTAACTCACGAGGAGCGTGGGCCGTTAATATTTAAAAGTGCCGTTAAATTTTGGACCAATCTGCAACCGTTGGCCAATAACGTGGACTGATTTGCAACTTTTGTACTATCGGAGACCAAAAGACAACCTCAACCCACTTTCGGGGATCATTTCTACAATTTTTTCTAATTGTGATAAAACTTGAAAATTGCCACCTCCTATTTCCAAAAAACTGAAATTAGCGACATCAGTCCGAAAAATCTTAAATCCCGATCCCCACCTCGTAAAACACGATGTCATCCCATAACACTAAGAAAAACCCTAAATCGAGCTCCATCCACCCCACCTCACCTGGAAAAAACGGGCCTAGATTTTGTAGTAAGGAAGGGGGGTGAATTTGATTATGGGGGGGGGGGGGGGGTTGGTTTGCAGTGAGAGAGGGGAGCGAATTGGATTTTGCAATGTGGAAGGATTGTTAATTTTGATATATATGTGATGGTGGGTGGTATTGATGTTGTAAATAAGCAGAAAAAGAGAAGAAGAAGATGATGATGTCGAAGATGAAGAAGAAGAAATTCGGAGACAACTTAATTAAATTATGGAGGGATAGATAAATCCAAAACAAATGGAGGAGGGCAAAAATTAAAGAAAGAAAGAAAGAAGGGGGTATTTTCCAATTTTCTGTGTTTGTATGCATATTGACGTCTCGCCTAAAGGGTCCAGGCACAATGACGACTAGGTGACAGAGTTGTTACATAAAGAGGATTGATTGTGTTGGTTAGCTCTAACTTTCATGAGAATGTTTCTTAAAACTGCATCTTTCTCAAAATTAGTGAAGCCTGCCCCCATCTTATCTTTTCAAATGCTTCTATCATCACTTAAGTATTACCGTTAAGAAAGTGATTACTCCATTAAATTTGATTTAAGATCAGAAGTGCATTAATGGATCATTCTTATCTAACGATGTTTGAGCCTGTAATTATGGTAGGTGCTCGCGGATCTAGGAGTTTTAAAGTGTCTGTTCGTAAGTAGTACTATAATTTTTAAAGTGTATGTTCAAAATATTTAAGTATATTTAATTGCTAATTTTTACATTATTTTTTCCTTTATATATACTCCCTCCAATCCAATAAAAGGTGTTTTTTTTTTCACATATTGAGACAAATGTTTGACCTTCAATTATTCTTTATTTATATTATTAAAAATTTTAAAAAATTATATTATGAAAGTACTTGGAAAGACGAATCTAACTATATAAATTTTATAATTTTTTGAATAAGTAATAATTAGGAAGTGATAGTCAAAGTTTAATTTCAAAAATGTCAAACGACACTTTTTTTGAATTCGAGGAAGTATACTTTTTTTTGTTTTTGCAAAGAAAAGTGCATATTCGAGTGAACGGCGATAAACTCAAAGGAGTCCGCCACTGATGGTTGGTGTGTATATATATATATATATATATTTTTTTTTTTTTTCTAAGGACCTTTTTTTTACCTGTGTGGGATATTTTTTGGAGTATTTTTTCCATAGATTGAACAGGAATTGATGAGTTTGTTGTTGTATAATATTGAAATAATTATCAATTTGGTCATAGAAAGTGGAATGAAGTTATATTTTGGTCCTTGATAATTAAATTTTTGCAGATTAGTCTTCAAAAGTGAATCAAGTGTTGCGATATAGTCCCTAATAGTGACAATCGTTGCATATTAGTCTCTATTTTTTCGGGGACCATATTGCAATATTTGTTACTTTCGTGGACTATATTGCAACACTTGTGCCATTTTTTGGGGACTGATCTATAAAGTTATAACCATTTAAGACTAAAGTGCAACTATATCCCACTATCTGGGACCATATTTACAATTACCTCTACAACATTTATGGTGAGTTTTTCAAAAATTGATGAAAGCTCTTTAAAATTAGAATCCCATACGAAAGACCTGCTAACACTATCATAAAGACTCCTCTTTTCATATAATTACAAACATTCATTAGCTTGATCTAAACCAATGAAAGATTGTAAGACCTCTGTTTAGATATAGATAAAATAACACATAATGATGGACATTCAAATGAAAGCTAAGGACTATGTATGTGTGATTCAAATAGTAACAATTTTATTAACTAAAATTAACATTAATGTTGATTAAAAATTTGTTACGATAAGTTTAAATAATTAATAGATCATTAGAATGACGCAAAGATCGATGCATAAAGTGTAAATGCATGTGGGAGTTTGGTTTTCATGGGGGGGGGGAGGGGGAGGGGGTCTCTTTTCATTCTAAAGCTTGTTGGGGATGCATTATATTGCTCAATCTCTAGTGCTTTTGTCCAACACAAGATTGTTCTTCTTTGCATGTGTCTTCAACATCTCTACATTCTTTACCCTCTTCAATACAAACAAGAACTAGGAGCAGACTCAAAAGAGAACTTGCCACTTCTGGGCCCTCTCTATCCCATCCATCCATGGGGTAGTTTGACCATCATAATTACAACATTTTTTTTTTAATTTTAAAATTATCGGTAAGGTGAGTTTCGAATCTAGGACCTTGTGGTCACTTCACAAGAGCATTTTCCACTAGGTTATTCGATTTGACGCTCAAGGAATTATCCAACCATTTCGTGAAAACAGTTACGCTTCATTAATGATATGATTCTTTAATTTTTTTTTAAATTTATATATATATTGAACTTCAATGTAAAAATAACGGTCTAAATTAAAATATCCACACAAAAGTGTATCAAAAATTTTCTATAATCTATTTATTACAATCTTCATTTCAAAACATAGGACTTTTTTAAAATTTTGCGTCCGACTTTGATTAGCAATAATTAACTAATTACGATATAAAAAATTATGATTAATTACTTTTATGAAAATAATCTTCAATATAAATTTATCCATGTCAATTAAATATTTTTTGAACCAAAAAATGATAATTAATTGACGGCCAAAGTTGGACACGTAAAAATGATATCTAATTTTTGTTAAACAAATTAATACAGAAAACCTAAAAGATAAAAATAAATTTATGTAATAATTAACATTAATAATTTTTTATAAGTAAAAATGGTACGTATTATCTAAAATATATTATAATTTTTTTTTAAAAAAAACCCCTCATCAGTCCCCACTCACCACTCCACTATTAGTTTTGAATTTTTGATCAATCTAATGAAAATTGTTGATTAAATAGATTAGGTAAAGATTGTGTCATTCACATATTCTCTTTTCTCATAAAAGTTGAAAAGGTTTTCTTCTATGGCAATCAAAGGCAAGATGCTTGATAGTTGATAACTTCTTTTACATTTTAATTACTCACTTCATGCACGAAATATCCAATTATTGTTTTAAATTTAAGAAATAAATAAGTGTCTTTAAATACCCAATTTTAGTCAAGCTATAAGACGAAAATATTGCATTATTATATTGGTTAACAAAAATCAGTTTACGAGTTCACTGAGAATTTGATCTATAATTGCCAAAAGTTTTTTCCATATTCAAATAATTTTGATAAAAATTTCGACTAAACAAAATATTTTGAAATATATTCGTTATAATTTCGTCCAAAATTTATACAAAATAAAAGAACATGTCATTCCCAAAATAATTGTTCAATGTACAGAATCAAACTTGACGGAGGATAAATTCTTTGCTACTCTTTTTTCTGCACTAATAATAAAGTTAGGAACTTCCTCTAAGAAAAGCTAAAAAGAAAAAAGAAAGGTAAGGCACTTTAATTCGGAAACCTATATATTCCTATCCTAGCTTTGTGGCCTCGGCTATACTTGAAGTTCACTATTTTTTCCGAATAAAATCATCTACCTCATTTTTTAAAATTAGCGGTAAGGTGAATTTCGAACCCAGAACCTTCTGGTCACTAACAAAAACTTTTTTCTACTAGGCTATTCGATTGACTCTTCAAAATGTACAATCTATCAACAAAAGAAGCACACATGCACGATTAAACTAAACCGACAGAGATGAATCATAAACATTGTAAGAACAATAAAAAGAGTGTCATATTACATCACATTCCTTACAATTTTTTCTATAAATTACACTTTCGGTCTTAATTTTTTCTTTCATTTTTAGGGTTAATGTTCTATGTATATTCTTTAGCGGATTTCATATTATTAACTATTAATCCAAACTTAAGAAATAAATATTTCACATATTTTAATAAGATTTAGAATACGTTTATATTATAAAAAATTAGAATAATATATTAAATATTTATGTTAAATGACATATATTTTTAATTTTGTACTCTTTATTTTATTTTGACATATTTTTAGCAACTAAGGATTTGAATAACACTACTATTCTACCCTCATTTGTGGGAGTTAATATAAAACATGTGAACTTAAAATCAATGTCTTGAAATGTGAACTCTTGTTCAAATGATATATGGAGTGTTCATTGATTACGCTTGGAAACTCACAAGAATAAACTTAATAAATACTACTCTTTATTAACGAGAAGTTAGGAAAGAAGGTGAAAAAACAAATTGAAATGTTAAATAATATGATAAAGATACACGAACTTTTGTCTAAAAAATACGTAAAAACTAGGAGGAAGTATTTATATATGATGAAAAACATTTATTTGTTTTATCTTTTCATAAATGAGAAAAGAAAAAAATAAGTGGAAAAAAATATAAATTTAGGAGATCTGACGTAAATAAACTTCAATCATTTTTGGCAATTACAACAATCTATATTATAACTTTTAGAGAGAGGATCTTATTATATCAATTCTCTAAAAACACATAACATTTGTAAATAAAATATATACTATAATTACATGGGTAGTTAATATATTTTATAGTAAGATTTTTAAAAAATTATTGAAAAAGTCTCCAATGGTATGACCAAGTTGTAATCTAATTTCAATAGTGACATCACTACAGTTTAGTCTTCGATAATTGCAAAAAAGTGCAGAATAATGCCAACTTACATTTGCCATTAATAATTAACGAAAACACGAGGTTAGTGAGCCCTTATGGAATTTGTAAAACGAATTCAAAAATATTTGAACTCATATTTTGTGCTTAAAAAAACTTAAATATATCTTTTATAGTGATCTAAAAGACTTTACCATCAAATGGAGAAGTGTTAGTAAAGTTTTTTAAGACAATAAAATAAAATGTTACAAGCTTTTAAAATTCCTCTTTTGCCCCAAAAGTTTAGTTGTTGCGTGTGCTCATTAAGTAGTAACGGATAAATTCACATACAACTTCTTTGCCGTTGTTGTGGACTAAATTACAACGATACCATTATTGAAGTCTAAATTTGTAACTTAGTGACACCATCAGAGACTATTATTTCATCAATTTAAGCATAAGAGTTTTGGTAAAGAATTAATAAATGACGGTCATCTCTCTTAATTTCTTTTAAACTCTCTTAGTCGCACTTAATTAGAGGCAAATTATTTGGGAAAATGAGAGATCGACTAGGCATTATATGAACCATTGTGTTTGGAAATTGGAATCCGATTCTTCAAATTGGACCAATACTCCTTTATTTATTATCCTTTTTTCTCATAAAATAGAAGGAAAAATATGAGAACATATTCGGATTCTTACGATAAGGTCCTTTATAAATCTCATTAATCTTAGTTTGAGAAACTTTATCAATTTATTATTTTAGATTTATTACCAGAATATTACATACGTTTGTTTTTTCATTGGTGGTTGGAAACATTTCTAACTTCTTTTTTCTTGTAATAATCCATGTTAGATTAATTCAAAAAACAGTAAGTTTATGAGTTATGACTACTCATTATAGATTAAGTAAGGTTGGGTATAATCTAATTTCTTACCTTGCAAAGGTAAGGAGAGAATTGTCGAAATGGTCTTGAAAGTGGTACCAAATTGTACTTTGGCCCCCAATAATGATACGGGTGCAGCATAGTCCCCGAAAGTGGGCCGAAATTTGCAGTTTGGTCACCACGTTAATTTTTCAGGTAAAATTGGCTCACAAACAAATTTTTTTAATACTTTAACTTAGATTAACTTACTTTTGAGGTCAAATTAAAAATTACAACCCTCTTCCCCCAAAATCACTTAAATATATAATTTTTAAACACTTAAGCTTACTTTTTTTCAATTTAAACTTTCGATTTCTTTTTCGGTTTTTTTTTTCAATTTTTTCCCGATTTCTTTTACGGTTTTTTTAGTTCATTTCCCAAATTTATTTTCCAATTTTTTTCAATTTTCTTTTTCATTTTTTTTATTTCTTTAATTAATTTTACGATTTTTTCTTGTTTTTTTCTCGTTTTCTTTTTTGATTTTTTCATGATTTCGAAAAATCAAAAGAAATGGAAAAAAATCGAAAAAGAAATCCGGAAAAAATCAAAAAAGAAATTGAAAAAAAAAGAAATCGAAAAATTAAACGAGAAAAAAATAGAAAAAAATAAATCCAGAAAAAATAGAAAAAAGAAATAAAAAAGAAAGAAAAAGAAAACGAGAAAAGAATCGAAAAGAAAACGTGAAAAAAATCGAAAAGAAATTGAGAAAAATAGAAAATAAATTGATAAAAAATTGAAAAGGAAATAGAAAAAAATTGAAAAAGAAAATGAGAAAAAAATCGAAAAGAAATTGAAAAAATAGAGAAAAGAAAACGAGAAAAAAATTGAAAAAATAAATCGAGAAAAAAATCTATAAAAGAAAAAGAAAATCGATAAAGTAATCGAAAAAATTGAAAGTTTAAATTGAAAAAAAAAGTAACAAAAATTATATATTTAAGTGTTTAAGTGATTTTGGGGGAATTGGGCTTGGATGTTTAATTTGATCCCAAAAGTAAGTTAATCTAAGTTAAAATATTAAAAATTATGTTGTTGCCCCACTTTTAATGGAACAATTAATTTGGGGACCAAACTTTAACTTTTATGCCACTTTCGAGAGTTATAGCGCATTCGTGTCACTATTAGGGGACAAAATGCAATCTGATATCACTTTCGGGGACTATTTTAGCAATTTTCTTCAAAGGTAAAGTAAGGTTTCTTAGAAATATTGAAGCATGATATTATTATAATATAGTATAATTTACATAGAAAAATAATCATATAACGACCTAATTAACCAGTGAGGCCAAACATCCCGCTCAAAGGGCAAAACCAATGCTTCACTATTTAAAATACTGGTCGGAAGTGTAACCCAACCGATGTAATTGTGGAGAGGAAAAACTTTACCGATGCGTGAGGCGGAGTGTTGAGATGTTCATTCGACGTAGGAAGTCGATGTCATTTAATATATAAAATTTTGGGTTACTCTCTCTATTGCCAATTGATTTTGAGAGTCTATGGATCTAGTACCATATTAAGAGTATATGAGGTTCCACTCTTTAACCAATTGACAATATTAGCCCAATATATTATATATTGATCTGGAAATACATCGACATCCGATGTGGGATGTGCATCTCAACCCTCTCGAGCATGATGAATATGGATGTATTTTCTCCTTTAAATGTGTATTCCCGATTTGGTAATAAGGGAATAGGCCCACAACAATTTTTCCTTTCTTGATCGGTTGTCTTCGGCACAAGTAAACTACATTACCATTAACGGTGTATTGAGCTTCAAGGAATATATCTTGTCTCGTTATAATCGCTTGTTTCCAAATCTACTGTAGTCATACGATAGCAAGAGTGGACTGGATCTGGATGGACCATACGTTTTAACACTTATACTCGACCTTATCATATTATCTATGCATATTATTATTGATCGATTGATATAACATATTGAGTGCACTAACCCACCAATATGTTACTATAGTTCTTTCTTCATATATATAACAATGAGTAAGATATTTAATGTATTATATTTATATTTTGAATAGTCAATTCAAGATTGGTAGTTAATGAAAATCAATTGAAATGGGACCTAAGCCAACAAAAGGGACCTTACGTTGTTCATTGCAGAAAAGATCTGATTTGCACCATTCCATCAGAGTAATAACTGAAGAAACGAACGAGCTTCAGATTTAAATGCATGGCTACAAAAGTTCGTGTCCACTCTACTCACATGCAATGTTTCCATACATGTATTTCTACTGCCTGGAGACATTGCTCAACTACTAATAAGGAGCTCCTCGAATGCTTAATACCTGCAACTTCATCTGACCGCCACGTATATTTTGAGTTCGACTCTTCTAAGGAGAAATCTGTGTTTTAAAGTGGTTAAAAGGCACTCTAACGAGATAAGTTTGGATTAAAGGACAAGCTCTAGTCTTCTGATTAGCTGAGACACATCTCGCAATTTATTTGAAACGTTAAGACTCTTAGGATAAAATGCATATTTCTTATATGAAATTAAAAAAGAAAAAAGTGGTTGCCAAGGCTACTGTGAAACAGACTGCCTCTCCCTGTGCTGGCTTCCTCCCCGTATGCTGATATGCAGATATCTTTCATTATACTCTCTCCGTCCCAAAAATTTGTCACATTGATGAAGTTCATGATATTAATGGATTAATGGATCAAGGCTTGGCCCAGTGGATTATGGTGATCAATTGATTAATCAAGGGTTTGTTAGTTGGATCAATTTGGGGCAAAAGCATGTGCAGCTCATGTGGGATTTATAACGGCTATTTCATCTACTGTGCAAGCAGGCACGTGGCAGCTGGATATTGGGTGAAGATTAGTTAGTTATTAGTTAATCAGTTATTCAACTAAATTAGTTTGTTAACTGATTTTCCACTCGATAACTGATTCTTCTTGATTAGTTTTATATCTTGATTCTTTGTGTATTTGTCTATAAATAGATTAGAGAGTAAGGATAAAAAACATAGCTTTGAGATCAATCGACAATGTATTTCTCTGTATTTCTTCTACTTCATTCAATAAGAAAAGATTCTCTCTTCTAGCTTACAATTTCATTATTCGATTTATTTCTTATATTCAATTGTGAAGTTACAAATTGTGTAGAAATTTTTTATGGTATCAGAGCCATTGTAGATGCTGAATAATCCCAATTTGAAGGTATACGTAAGAAGAACACAAGCATGACACAAAACAATGAGGGCATGGACAATTGTCAGATCAAGACCCTGACACAAACTGTTGAAAATCTGCAGAGGGAGATTAGCAGGATCAAGGGAAATGGACAGGCTCTCAACTCTGAACTTGTGAACTATGCACAATGTGAAGATTTTGCAGGTAGTTGTGTCAACAATCTAGGGAACAGGAGTAATGTTTTCTGGATTATTGACACAGGAGCCTCAAATCACATGTGTTTTGATAAATCACTTTTTAATTATCTTGTTGATCTTACTGCATATGCTTATATCACTTTTCCTAATGGTTACACTAAAGTGGTGAGTAAACATGGAACTATAAAGATTGGAAACAAACTCATCATTGATAAATGCCTCTATGCACCTTTCTTTAAATTCAATTTACTATCTGTAAGCAGGTGTATTAATGATTTGCACTTGGCTTTCAAATTCACTGATAAGTGTTGTGTTTTGCAGGACCAGATTTCTAAAGAGGTCATTGCTATAGCTAAACAAAGAGGAGGATTATATGTTTTGACAGTTGATTCCTTTCAGCAAAGTTTTATTGATTCTGTTTTTTTCTGATAATAGTCATGTTTTTAGTAGTTTGAAGGCTAGTGTTAATACTTTTGATCTATGGCATGCTAGATTTGGCCATAGTCCTTATGATGTATTGAAACATTCTGCTATTCCTGGATTAAGTAATAAAAATGCTAGTACTGTTTGTGATATCTGTCCTTTAGCAAAACAACAAAGATTAATGTTTGGGAATAGCACTATTAAAATCATAAAGGCCTTTCAATTGATTCATGCTGATGTTTGGGGCCCTTATAAGACTGCCACATTGAATGATTGTCATTATTTTTTAACCCTTGTTGATGATTTTACTAGAACATTGTGGACCTTCTTAATTAAAGATAAATCTGTTGTCCATTCTATTCTGAGACAGTTCTTGATCATGATAAGAACTCAATTTGATAGCCATGTTAAGATCCTAAGGTCTGATAATGGCACTGAGTTCCTTAATAAGGATTGCAATGTTCTTTTCAGTGAGTATGGTATCATACACCAGACAAGTTGCCCCTACACACCCCAACAGAATGGGGTGGTGGAAAGGAGACATAAGCAACTGTTACAAATTTCAAGAGCTTTACTCTTTCAGGCAGGGATGCCAAAGAGGTTCTGGGGAGAAGCAGTTTTAACTGCCACCTATGTTATCAATAGACTTCCCTCTACTGTTTTAGAGTGGAAGAGTCCATATGAGAAATTGTATGGCAAGCCTCCTGATATCCACCATATGAGAGTTTTTGGAAGCCTGTGTTATGTTACTATTCTGGGAAGTAATCATGATAAATTGGATCCTAAGGCTTTTAAAGGTGTTTTTGTTGGCTATGCTCCCAATCAAAAGGGATATAAGATATACAACCTTAACACTCATAAGTGTCAGGTTGCCAGAGATGTTATATTCCATGAATTTATATTCCCCTTTGCTTCCAATGCTGAGACTATTGATGTTACTGATACAAATAGCTCCTGCATATATCCTACTGATACAGGACAACACTCTCAAGCTCTTGATAGCAGTATTAAGCTCACTGATAGTCTGGTCAGAACTGGAAATAGACAAAAGACCA
Source organism: Echium plantagineum (assembly GCA_003412495.2). Classification (NCBI taxonomy): domain Eukaryota; kingdom Viridiplantae; phylum Streptophyta; class Magnoliopsida; order Boraginales; family Boraginaceae; genus Echium; species Echium plantagineum. The sequence continues at coordinate 20,203,815 of CM016567.1, read as the reverse complement.
AGCCTAATTGGCTTCATGACTATGTCACCAGTGTTAATATTGATAGTTCTTATGTGAATATTACCTCTCCTCATGTTCCCAATACTTATCCCTTCATGAATGTGCCTAATCAATTGCAACATTACAGTGCTTTCCTGGCAAATATCACTCATGATCATGAGCCCAACACTTATAGACAAGCCTGCAAACATCCAGCTTGGATTGAAGCCATGGATAAGGAGCTCCAAGCTTTGAAGGATACAGGAACCTGGGAACTAGTGGATTTACCAAAAGGAAAAGTCCCCATTGGCTGTAAATGGGTGTTCAAGATAAAGAGGAATGCTGATGGCACAGTGGAAAGATATAAGGCAAGGTTAGTTGCCAAAGGTTACACACAGATAGAGGGAGAAGACTATGTTGAGGTATTCTCTCCAGTTGCCAAATCTGTGACTGTTAGATTGCTTTTTGCTATTGCTGCCAGTAAGGGATGGCAAATTCACCAATTAGATGTGAATAATGCCTTCTTACATGGCAGTCTAGATGAGGTCATTTATATGGAACCACCCCCTGGTTTGCCACTTAACACAGATGGCCAAGTATGCCAGTTAAAAAGATCCTTGTATGGGCTCAAGCAAGCCTCAAGGCAATGGAATGCCACTTTCACACAAGCTATACAAGGTTTAGGCTATGTGCAATCTCCCTATGATCACTGTCTCTTTACTAAGCAAACAGGCAGCAAATTTACAGCATTGTTAGTCTATGTGGATGATGTTCTGGTCATGGGAGATGATCTTGTTGAGATTAAAGCTATTAAAGCACACTTGCATAAGTGTTTCACCATTAAAGATCTAGGATTGGCCAAGTATTTCCTAGGTGTTGAGATCATTCAGACTAAACATGGGATCTTTTTAAACCAGAGAAAATATGTAGTTGACCTCCTCCAAGATTTAGATATGCTTGGATGCAAAGCTGCCTCTACCCCTATGGTCACAGGATTGAAGCTTCACACTGAAGATTCACCAGCTTATGAAGATGTGTCTCAATATAGGAGGATTGTGGGCAAGTTACTGTACTTAGGATCTACTCGGCCTGACATTACCTATGCTGTTCAACAGCTCAGTCAACATGTGCAGGCACCTAGACAAGTGCACTGGAAGGCAGCTATGCATGTTTTAAAATATTTGAAGGCTGCACCTTCTCAAGGATTATTTTACTCTTATCAGAATCCCTTGGTTTTGAAGGCCTATAGTGATGCTGATTGGGCTACATGTTCTCAAACAAGGAGATCACTCACTGGCTACTGTGTCTACCTTGGTACTTCTCTTATTTCATGGAAAACTAAAAAGCAGACCACTGTTTCTAAAAGTTCAGCTGAGGCGGAGTATAGGAGTTTAGCATCTACAGTTAATGAGCTTCAATGGATTTCATATTTGTTCAGTGATCTTCAAGTTCCTCTTGTTACACCTATTCCTCTATGGTGTGACAATCAGGCAGCCATTCACATTACATCCAATCCTGTATTTCACGAAAGAACAAAGCACCTTGATATTGATTGTCACATTGCAAGGGAGCAGTTTCTGAAAGGTTTGATTATCCCCCGCTATGTTCGTACTACTGAACAGATAGCTGATTTATTTACCAAAGCTTTGCCTAAAGATTCTTTTCAATTGTTGGCTGGCAAGCTAGGAATGAAAGATAGTTTTTCATTCTTCGCTTGAGGGGGGGTGATGAAGTTCATGATATTAATGGATTAATGGATCAAGGCTTGGCCCAGTGGATTATGGTGATCAATTGATTAATCAAGGGTTTGTTAGTTGGATCAATTTGGGGCAAAAGCATGTGCAGCTCATGTGGGATTTATAACGGCTATTTCATCTACTGTGCAAGCAGGCACGTGGCAGCTGGATATTGGGTGAAGATTAGTTAGTTATTAGTTAATCAGTTATTCAACTAAATTAGTTTGTTAACTGATTTTCCACTCGATAACTGATTCTTCTTGATTAGTTTTATATCTTGATTCTTTGTGTATTTGTCTATAAATAGATTAGAGAGTAAGGATCAAAAACATAGCTTTGAGATCAAACGACAATGTATTTCTCTGTATTTCTTCTACTTCATTCAATAAGAAAAGATTCTCTCTTCTAGCTTACAATTTCGTTATTCGATTTATTTCTTGTATTCAATTGTGAAGTTACAAATTGTGTAGAAATTCTTGACACATTTTGACTTTTGTTGGTCAAATCTTGTAAAATTTGACCATGAATTCTCATTAAACGATAAGAATTGATATAGTCATGTGAGATCTTATTAAATTCGTCTTAATATATAGTTTTGAAATATCAATTTTTATAAATTTTTCGCATGTACAATAAGAGATATTTACGTTTTAAATCGTGCTTTGTTGACTGCTAATAAAAGTTAAAATGTGACAATCAATCATTAGGGATGGAGAGAGTATTATTAGTTTTGATTTTGGGCCCAAAATATACTTGAGATACTTTGCATTGGATAATAATAAAGATATGGACAATTTTCTCCGGTTTAATAATAATGATGAATTATTTATCGAAAAAGACGATATACACATATTATTTGCATGATATATAGAAATGATTGTCGACTCACGAGAAACATTATTATACAGTATTTCACAAATTTCTCCGGTTTTATAATCATTATCCTTGTGATGAATTTTTTATATGTAACATAAATTTCACGTGATGTATTTTTATCAGTCTTCTTTAATAAATTAAATTCGAAGAATTAGTTGTGCGATTATCTATCAGTTTTAATGCTGAAATATGCATCATCATATATTATTCATCTACATACTCTGTAACTTCATCTTCATTGTCAGACAGACTCTTGTCAGATCCTCCTATTATTAGATTGTTTGACAAATACCCAGGCCATCACGTAGATTTATTTGGAGGCCCCATGCAAAAATATAAAATGAGACCCATTTTTAAAAAAATAATTATATAGAAAAGTTAGTTTTATAAATTAATTGGACTATTTATAGAGAATAGTGTTGGCAGAAATAAAACGATTCATTTGAAATTGAAAATTTCTTCTAGTGTTTCGTGAAGCAAAATCATCAATTAACTCTTCGTATTTAATTTTCTCGAAAGCATTATTATTGGTTGTTACGTTAATAGAGCTAATCCATTAAGTCTCTCCTGATACAATGAAGAACGGATGTAAAACTTCAAACAACTTTAGTTTTGAAAAGGTTCGTGGTAGAAATCCAACATGAATAGTCAAAATTACTCTGTAAGTATTAATAGTAATGGTGGAACAAACAACAAATAAATATTGATTCAGACAAGTTGTTCACTCCAAACTAAAAAGAAGAAACGTAAAACAAATTATCTCTCAATATTATCACACAAGAAAGAGGATTTATTTTTTCTAGATGTTTAATTATATAAGGAGGGTATCTTTTGGAGGGAAATAATATTGATGGAGGGTAATATTAATTGTGGGTATTAACTTAGCTTGACCCATCGATTTAGTGATGAACAACTTGAGAGGGAATGAGGGAGTTAACCTAGATTCATCTACGTTAACTTTGAAAATTTATATATTCTGACCAGTTCCAAACGGGGTAAATGATAAATTTCACCTAGGTTTACCCTAATCCAAACGACCAGTATTGTTTGGTGCGTTTTGTTGATTTGTCTCTAAGTCGCACTTGGTACTTCGGAGAGATTGTTATTGCATTATTCCGTTACATGACTTAACACTTAACAGTTCTACTCCAATTATATGTTTGTTCATTTTTTTTCCTTCTGTATTCAATGGAGAGAAAATGAGTCAGTTGTCTCTAAGACAATAAATTGGAGTTGTTAGATGGCTATTAAAACTTAAAAGCATTGGCAAAATCTCAACCATAATATCTAAAGAACTCGAGGGGATTTGAATTTATGCCCGTAGGGGCTACACAATAGGCAATTGTTTCAATACAAAAAACATGTTGGAACTTAAAAGCTCTTTTATGGAAGTTTCTATATATAAACCAGACAACCTAGAGACCAATTCAAGAAAACAAACTTCATTACAATGTCTACCATTGGATTTTTTGAATGCGTCTTGATACTACTTTGCATTATCTCTCTTTATTACTTGAGAACTAGAAGGTTTTATGGAAGTGCAATACCAATAAATTGGCCTTTCTTCGGCATGATGCCGTCGGTTATACATAATGCTCACAGAGTCCATGATTTTGCTACAGAGGTCCTGAAAGAAGCTGGAGGGACATTTGTAGTCAAAGGAGTTTGGCTGTCGAATTCGGACATCTTCGTCACAAGTGACCCTGCCAATATCAACCATATCCTCAGCAGAAACTTCTCAAACTACCCGAAAGGACCTGAGTTCAGAGAAGTATTTGACCTGTTGGGCGATGGGATCATTAACGTTGATGATAAGTTATGGGAAATGCATAGAAAGACCACCATGGCACTCATGAACCATGCAAATTTTCATCGTTCATTGGAGAGGACAACATGGAGGAAGATAGAAAAAGGGTTGCTTCGAGTTCTTGAAAAGTCGTGTGATTCGAAAACTAAGCTTGATCTCCAGGATATATTTCAGAGGTTCACTTTTGATAGTATTTCAATGTTGGTATTAGATTATGATCCTGGTTGTCTATCTATTGATTTGCCTTTTTCTTCTTGGGCCAATACTTTCAATGTTACTCTTGATGCTTTTATGTATAGATTCATATTGCCAAATCGTCTTTGGAAGTTGCAGAGATGGCTTAGGATTGGAAAAGAGAGGAAGTTGATCAAAGCTTACAATTATTTTGATGAATTTCTTTATCCGATTATTTCGATGAAGCAAGAAGACTTAAAGAGAAGTCCCCTGAATGGTGATAAGGAGGAATTTGCTTTCCTGACCGCTTTCTTGAAAATGTACGAAGAAAAAGGTAAATTCGAAGCCTCGGGTGATCTGAGCAAGTTCATGAGGGATACTTTCTTGAACTTGATCTTTGCTGGAAGAGACACCACTAGTATAGCTCTCACATGGCTTTTCTGGCTCATATCTAAAAGCCCTGAAGCAGAATCCTACATTTTGAAGGAAATCAAGGAGAAACTTCTTGTCGAAGATGAAAATAAGTGGCGGTGCTTTAGTGCTAAAGAATCACGCCAACTCGTGTATCTTCATGGGGCATTGTGTGAATCTCTGCGGCTATTTCCACCTCTTTCTATGGAGCTCAAAGTTCCAGTAAAAACAGATCACTTACCGAGTGGTCATCGGCTAAAACCCCATACAAGAGTATTGATGCCTTTCTACTGTATGGGAAGAATGGAGACAATATGGGGAGAAGATTGCTTCGATTTCAAGCCCGAGAGATGGATTTCCGATAGCGGTGCATCTAAAACCGAACCATCTTACAAGTTCCCAGCCTTCAATGTCGGACCTAGGACTTGTATTGGAAAGGAAATGGCATTCATTCAGATGAAGATGGTTGCAGCTTCAGTTATATATCATTACCATGTTGAGGTTGCAGAAGATCATTCTGTCTTTCCTAATCCTGCTATTATACTCCATGTGAAAGATGGTTTAATGGTGAGGCTAATCAGGAGAAACTAATGTTGTCACAAAGGCATTTCGGGAATCGGTCTGATTCTATCTGTGTTCGTTCCGTTTGAAAAAGAAGGAAGAAACCTAATGTGGCAACTTCATAAAAATCAAAATAAAAGGACAATCTCAAAGAAAGATTATCATATTTTTCCTTGTCTAGTTATCAAACTCCAAGTGAGTTGTATGTATTTTACCTCTAAAGTCTCAGTGATGTTCTTTTGTAATTGCCATCATGGATTGAGTTATTGAAGTAATGGACATCAAATAAAGTCTCTATTTAGGGGTTCGATCGGCCTCGAGTTTTTTTCAACTTTTAACGGAACCGATCGGTCTGGGATATACATCAAGAATATTATGTTCGACCCAACTCTAGATAAGTTGTCATCGTTACCGTTGCAGTAATATGACATAATAATGACTATGAATAAATTATACTCCAACAAAAGGTGAAATAGAACTAATTAAAGAGAAATTGACCAAGATATATATCTTATTCAGCTTGTTATTGAGATATTTACAAGAGAAAATTGGAAGAATAGCACATTTGGAAATGCTTTTTAAACTTGAAGCACACATTTACATTTGTTGGCAAAGTAGCACCAAAAGAAAACAAAATATTAATAAGAAGCTTCTTTACATTCATCAGAGGGAATGAAACAACACATTATTATTACTTATTCTAGAAAGGAGGCTCAAAAATCGTAGCCTCACCCACACCCAAACCTCGTTTTCGGTTTGAGGATGGGTGGTGCTTACATGGTGATACTAGGGAGGTGGACTATATTTACAGGTGTCAACGTTCCCGTAATCTGTAGCGAGTTAAAGGGGACCATAATACAATGTACTTTCATGCCCTTTCTTCTCAACGAGGACATTTCAACCATGTTTCTGCCCTTCAAGACGATCAAGCAAATTGATGCAGGGACAGTGAGCAGATTAAAACATTGGCTACTAACTTTTATTCTCATTTATTCTCTTCACAGGTTCACAATACCAGTGGTCTAGCTAGGTTATTACAAACGAAGTCTCTTTCCAATTCCGATAAGGATTGGCTAAGAGGGTCGTTTGTTGAGGAAGAGATCAAGCACAACCTTTTCTCCATGAAAAGTTCAAAAGCTCCGGGACCAGATGGTATGCCAGTCTCTTTCTATAAATATCATTGAGATGTGGTGGGACCTGATGTTATAAAAGTGGCTCTACAGATTGTTAATGAGGGGAAGTTGAATTGGAAGATGAGTTTTACCCTAATTACTCTTGTTCCAAAGGTACGTAAACCTCTAGTTGGCACAATTTAGACATATTGCCCTATGTAATACAAGGGTTAAGATTGTGACTACAGTCCTGGCTAATAAGATTAAAAAGGTTTTACCCTCTATTATTTCGGAGTCTCAAAATGCTTTTATGCCTAACCTGTTAATTACAAATAATATTTTATTGGCATATGAACTCCACCATACTATTAAGAGTAAGAAAATGGGAAAAGAAGGTTTAATATCCATTAAGTTGGACATGGTTAAGGCTTATGATAAAATTGAGTTGGATTTTTTTTAAGGCCAATGTTGATTAAACTACAATTCAGTATGCATTAGGTTCAGATTATTATGAATCATGTTGAATCTGTTACTTATTCTTTGCTACTTAATGGGGAGCAGACTGGTTATATTAGGCCGGATAGAGGGTTGAGATAAGGGATCCACTATCTCCTTATCTTTATATTATATGTATTGAAGGCCTCATCTCTCTTTTAAAAGGTGCTTGTAGTACAGGGGAGTTACATGGTATTCGATATCCATGTCGAACCTATTACTCATTTGATGTTCACGAATGATACCTTATTAATGGGGAAAGCCTCGGTTGAGGAGGTTGTTTGCTTGAAAAGGGTGTTGAGTTTGTACGAATCTTGGTGAGGGCAGCTCATAAGGACACATAAATCTATTATACTTTTCAGTCCCAATGTTAAGACTGATGTTAGGAGATATATCTTGGGAACATTAGGCATCCCCGAAGTGCACTCACATGGGAATTACCTAGGTCTTCAACCTCTATTGGCACCTCTAAAAAAGAGGTTTTCACTTTTATTCTTGATAAAGTGAAGGCCAATGTTGATACATAGGCTCCTTTCTACAGGGGGTAAGGAGGTTTTATTAGTTCGGTGTTACATGCAATCCCCATATTTACAATGAGTTTCTTTGAATTACCTATGCAGCTATGTACCGATATTAATGCTCTATTAGCTAATTTCTGGTGGGGATCAGATCCAGAAAATAAAATTAAAAGGTACATTGGCTTTCGTGGAATACATTGTGGAAAAATAAAACAGATGGAGGTATTGGCCTCCGGTACACTTTAGGCTTCAATCAGGCGTTGTTGTGTAAGCAAGCCTGGAGGATTATCCAGAACCCAATTTCTTTTTTGGTCAGGGTGTATAAAGCTCGATACTTCCCTCGGTCTGATTTTTGAAGTGCATCATCGGGAAGTAAACCGAGTTATACCTGGCGCAGCATTCTTTCCGTTCGAGACCTCGTCAAAACAGGTATAAATGAGAGTTAGCAAAAGGTAAAGATATCAATGTTTGAAATAGCAGATGAGTCACACATGCGCATTCTAACACACTCATTAAACCAATTAATCTGGAATTCAAAGATTGGAATCTGGGGAGTTAATCGAATAGCCTAGTGGAAAAGGCTCTTGCTAATGACCAAAAGGTCCTGGGTTCGAAACTCACTAAATCGCTAATTTACAAAAAAGAAAAAAAAAGTTGGAATCTAGAAAGTTGATAAAATCAACTCACTTTCTACGCTATAGATGCAGAATCAAGATTCCATTACGAAGGCTACATTCTCAAGATATACCAACTTGAGGAGTTTGGAAAAACATGGGTTTGTTCTGTCAAATCAGCTTACAAACACATCCGAGAATCATGTTTAAACGGTCAAGGCAGGCAAGCAGTAGTTCAATTCAAAATACAATGTTCAACAAAGTCTGGAAACTCAAAGTCCCAAGCAAGATCAATCCATAACAGGCTTCCAACAAAGGTCAAGCTTCTCAAAAAACAGGTCAACATATGTTCGAAATGTTTGTTTTGTAAGGTTCATGGCGAATCTAACATGCATCTATTCAATGAGTGTATTTTTACCATAGAAGTCAGTTATTTACTCAATATTCCAAATTTATAGCAATCATGTACCGAGTTCTAAGACATCTTTCTAGAGTACAAAAAACGTTTACCTCCTGATAAGTTTAAATTATGGATCTCCTGCATGTGGGAGCTTTGGCACCAAAGGTAAAACACCAAACCAAGTGGTCCAGTTTGGCATCTACTTTATGGAAGCCGAGAATGCAACTCCGCACCGCATCAGGAACCAAGCCCCCTAGAGTATAACTCCGTTCTTCTCCTCCCTAGCTAAGGTGAAATCTCCTCGGTTTTGCCTTCTTAGGTGGGTCTCTTCATCGAAGTCTCAGGCGCCTTGTAAGAAGGAGGTGAGTTGAGGGGTCATTTCTTGTGTTTGGGGTTTTGGAAGAGTGTTTGTTGCTTTTCGCCTGAGGAGCAGATTTCTCAAAGAACAAAAGAGGCACGTGGATTTCGAATGGAAAGTAGGGTTGAGGCATTATTAATATAGCGCTCATCATAAAAAAGATTCATTAAGGAGCTCCATCTGGCGGCTTAAAAAAGCTTCTAGTACTGGACATTAATGGACTGCTTGCAGATATTGTTTTAAATAAACATGTCTCTTATGAAAACATTCGTGCTCCTACCACAAAAATAAACAATGAAAAGAGTTTTTAGGAGATCCTTTTGTTATAAAGTTCCGAAGTTCTATTTTGAGCGATCCAGTGTCAGTGTTTTTATTGTGCCATAAAGTAATATGGATCCTATTAAGGGGAAAATGTGGATATGATGTTAAATTTTCTCATGGAGAAAAAGAGGCAAAATCTGCTTTTCTGTTGGGATCAATCACAATGCACTCGTTATTATAAGGACAGACCAACTTTTTTTTCAAGAAAATGAAAAAATTATGAGAAAAGATTAGGATTGATCTTTCAGGGAAAAAGGGGTAACTATGATGAATCCAACACACTCTTGCTTGACGATTCTCCTTAACCCACCCAACACAACCATCTTTCCTTTTACGTATTATTTCAAACACTACTAGAAAACAGACCTTTTGCGTCGCCCAAATCCGAAGTATATCCGAAGAAAAAAGAGCAATTATTTCGGAATGGAGTCGGATCACGTCCGAGGAAAAAAAGTTGTCGCAATTTTGAGATCCGAAGCCATTTTGAATCCAAAATGTCTGACACCATTCTGAAGCCAACATTGATTTGACATAAAGATGAGGGAGATAATGCACTTTGACCTGGTAGAGATCTTCGAATCTATCTTAAAGGACTATCTATGGCTGTAAATGTTCAAGAATATGTGAATCAAAATCGACATGGTCAGGATCCTATTAACAAGAATCATGCATCTTAGAGATATTGAGCTATTTGTTTTATTTTTCCGCGAGCAGTTTATTGAAAAAATTCCTAGATGAATGAAGAAATAGGAACGTGTTTCCCATTATCACATTAAGGTCAACCCAACTCATACAAATTAATTGAAAGGAAACAAGATATTAAAAAGAAGCTTCTTTAGATTAATTACAGAGAATGAAACAACGTATCATTACTCATCCTAAAACATGAGGCTCAAAAGTTTCACCTCAACGAGCTCCATCTGGCAACATAAAAAAAAGCTTCTTGTACTGAACATTAATGGACTGCTTGCAGATATTGTTTCAGATGAACATGTCTCTTATGAAAACATTCGTGCTCCTGAGATAACATGAGCAGGGAAAACAGTACTTAAGAGACCCTTCTGTGATGAGTTTCTGGAGTTCTGTCTTGAGCGATTCAGTATCGGTGTTTAGTTCTGGAGAACAAAGTACATATATTTTTTGTTGTGCAATAAGATAATATGAATCCTATTAAGGGAAATATGGACTAGGTGTTAAATATTCTCATGGGGAAAAAGAGGCAAAATTTGCTCTTCTATTGGGATCAATCATTCTGTCTCTTTTTTCCCATGAGAAAATTTAACATTCATTCCACATTTTTTCCTTAACAGAATCTATATTATCTTGTTGCACAACAAAAAGACTACGGGAAAAGGAGTACTTTGTTCTCGAGGACCAAACACCGACATTGAACCGCTCAAAATAGAATTCCAGAAACTTATCATAGAAGGATCTCTTAATGACTCTTTTCCTTGCTTATGTTTTGACAAGAGCATAAACATGTTCATGAGAGGAATGTTCATCTGAAACAATATCTGCAGGCATTCCATTAATGTCTACTATCTAGTACAAGAAGCTTTTCTTTTATGCTGTCAGATGGAGCTCGTTGAGGTGAAATTTTTTAGCCTCATATTTTAGAATGAGTATTTGATAAGTTGTTTCATCTTCTCTATTATATCTAAAGAAGCTTCTTATATCATGACCACAATATCCTTCATAAAAAATAAAGCCAAAATATCTCAATTTCCAATCTCACTAGCACAATCGCACTATTGCATCACCTCCACATCAAGATACCAGTACCATTACATGATCGTAATAATACCTTATCATAATCCAATCTCGATATAACTTCACCACACACACACCCATATATATGTGTATATATATATATATTACCTCGGGTATGTCCTTATTTTATAATTCCAAATAATGCACTCAACGTGTATCTCAGATTAACAAACACATGTATATCATATATCAACATGTCCAAATTTATACATTGGAATCTAACATATACCAATTCATATGACGTCTGCTAAAATAATAACTCGACATATACCAATTTATCACAGTTTTTCCGAATATAATCCAAGTTACCAACACATATCCATATATATATATTAACATATCCATAATATTCATTCAGTTCAACACGAGCGCGTCTTTAATACCATCCAAAACTTTTCATATAGGTTGTCATCCAATATTTTCATCTCATTTCTTACCGAGATCAATTAAATCATATATATATATATCCTCACACATATATTCACATATCCATATCGCTCAATATTATTCATAACCTCAATATTATTCATAACCCTTAAGATACAACCAAGCAGTTTAACTATCACACCATCATTACTTTGAGCACATATAACAATGTTCCCTTCTCTTTGTTCATCACAACCAACCAACCAACTGTGACAATCATCATATTAGATAACTTCTATGGAACCTCAACATTAATTTTGCATCATCAGAATTTCTCATCTTTTCCAACTTATTGTTTATCATGTCAAAAATAGTTCTACTCATCTAAAATATTTCCTCACTTCAAACGATCCTCACTTATACAATATACATAAACTAGATGTGCGAATAGTGATGAACATGTCATATAAGTACCTACACTTACCAATACATTAATATTTCCATCTGTTAACTTATTCCATAAATGAGTTACCAAAATAAATAGTTTTAGTTAACAACACCTCAGCTTTGCTGTCTTTAACTCCCAACATACATAATATATTCAATAAAGTTCCAAAATATGTTACTCCTTGCAATCACACATTTCTTTTCCAAGATATCGGACGCCAAATACCATGTTCGTAATTTTATTCGAGTGATATTTGTATACACCTTAAGGATAAGTTCTCAATAACACCTCATCGCATATCTCCACGTCTAGTGTTGTTAAAGGACCGGGTAACTCGTAACCCGCTCGTTACTCGACTCAGAAAACCCGGGTCTGTTATCCGCTCGTATCCTTATCGAGCGATACTCTAGTAATTTATTTTACTCGATACCCGAATCGAAAAACCCGGGTCCGCTCGGTTATCCGCTCGTTTTTTTTTTTTTATTGTATACTTATATGTAATATATATTATACTTTAATCATATTGAATTTCAAATGACCAATATAAAATTAGTATTGAAAAGAATTCTCCGATTTGCATTTAACCATTAAATATGTTTGAAGAGAACCCCAAAAATAAAAAATTTAAATAGAAATTTGGGGATAACCCGGAACCCGCTCGTCGCCCGGCTAAAAAAACCCGGCTCGATACCCGCTCGTATCCTTATCGAGCGATACGAGGGTAATACATTTGCTACCCGACTCGTTATAACCGGGTAATTACCCGGCTCGATAAAATAAAAACCCGGACGGGTAACCCGTTACCCGCTCGAACCCGGTTCGTTAACAGCACTATCCACGTCAAGTATTTGTTCTGTGATACTTCAATTACCAAGATCCATTTTTAAATCTATTCATGCGACAATCAACATCTATCTTTTGTCCACCTTATACCACTTTCATTTGTTTTGTCAACTTTTTTTCTCTACCTATTTTCCAATTAACTCAAAACCGAACAATTTCTCATCCTTACCTCACTCTAGACTAGAGTCATACACTGTCTTTAACAAATGACTTACAATGGTGCCATCATAATACTGGCATAAGACCGTTTTTATATGCAACTCCAACCTAACTCACATCCCAATCTTCAGGAAAATCTTATGCCCAACTACGATTGTCTAACATATAATCTTTCCAACTGCTCGAGATCATAGGTCAATTTTAAATGACAGTCAGTATCTAGCTCTGACTTCACCACCAGATTTGAAATTATTGTCAAGTTTCCATTCATACCATTGGAACATACACAAATATTATATCTCTACAACCATATGTCTCTATCTCATCATCATATATCTCAACATGGCATCATATATCTCAACCATCATATGATTCCATATTCAATTCACCATGATACAACTCTCGATATTTAATATTTTCATATAACTCAAACAACATAACAACATATCAATATTCCATTAACATCTCATGTTATAGTTCAACTCAATTTAATACGTCACATTATAGTTCAACTTAACATTTGTACCATTATTCAACTCAACACCTTATATCATAGTTCAACTCAATTTAATACTTCACATTATAGTTCAACTTAATATTTATACCATTATTCAACTCAACACCTTATATCATAGTTCAAGTCCATTATTTCATGTCAGCTTCAACTGATTATGTCATATTATCTTTTCAATCAACTTACTATTTCACATTATAATTCAACTCAATATATAACATCATTAACCATCTGCACATGTTATATATCATATACCTCATTTCAATATCATTCTTATCTCATATTTTTAACTCAACCACACATATCAATGTTCACTTAAAATTCCATAATATCTCATATATATTATCTCAATATCATGTGTCATGAAAAGTATAATGTCTCACCCAAATTACTAAATAAACTCAATCACACAAAAATATCAATCAACACATTACACATACATCTACAACACAATATTCATATGCAAACAGCTCCATCATTATCATCATTATCACTAATGAAAATACAAATAAACACCAATAGCATGTTATCATTTCTAAGATAGGTTACTAAGTACTAACCACTTGCTATAGCAACTAACGTATACCACTTAAACAATAAGCTTCTCCCCATGCTTGATTCCTAGCAACATGCATTTGTGTTAATTTACTTTTCTTAATCTCCCTTTTTATTCATTTAATATAAAATAATTATTAAATCAGTTCCAACACCTCCAATATAATTATTCAAGCTCAATACATGTTTAAGGAGTTCGACCACTCTGCCCAAAATTATTTATGCACCAAATATCATTTTGTTCTATATTTAAATGCACTTCTAATCGATTTAACATCCTCAAATCGAAATAAATAGCAAATCAACTTTAAAAATCACTATATTTGGAATATGGGTCAACTAAACCTAAAGGTGACTAGAAAATTTTCATCTCCATTTTTGAAGCTAAAAAAGTATCCTTTTTCTTCAAAACCCCGTTTAGTAATTAAATCACTAAATATAGTAAACAAATCCAAAACACTCCAATTTTTTTGTGTACATACTCTTAGTAATACAGTAGGAAATCCACAGTAAAAATATCTTTAATTTTCTCATCGGTTGATATTTATTTCATATTTTATACACTTTTCAGCCATTTAAATTCCAGAACTTGTAATAAATTCAAATCAAATCAAAAACTCTTTTTTCTTGCAGTCGTGGGACTACCTTCAAACCAAATTTCAAAGTTTTTAGAATATACTCTATTTACTAATTGTTTCGTATTTTTTTCATAAAAGTCAACATATCAAAATAACAATTTGTAAGAGCTAAAAGTTATACCTTCAAGTGATAAGAATGAAGAAGAAGATTCTATAAGCTTATTTGGCAAGAATCCCAATTCCCACAACAAAAGTGGAAAAAATATATAGATGGGAAAGGGGTGGTTCTCACGTTTGGGTTCTTGGGGGAGGGGGAAGGTTAGTTTTTGTTTATGAAGTTAGATAAAAAGAAAAAGATGGGAGTATATAAATACTTGACAGATTCTTGCACCTATATTTCCAAAACCCTACTTTGAAGGCCCAAATATTTTTCAAAAATATATTTACCAATGCGAGTTAATCGAATAGCCTAGTGGAAAAGGTTTTTGCTAGTGATCAAAAAGTGTTGGGTTCGAAACTCAATTCATCGCTAATTTACAAAAAATATATATATATTTACCGAACCAGTGAATTCAAGGTTGAAGTGAATACCTTATCTCAGATTCACTAGTTCGATTGTATACTACAATTCTATTTTTTATATATTTTAATTGGAGTTATTTTGGATAATTTTTGTATTGTTGTTACCATTATTATTATTATTCTTATGATTATAAATAAAATTTATAATAATAATATTTATAATATAAAAATAATGAAAAATTAAATTATGCTTTACTACCGAACCAATGAATCTGAGGTTGGATATATTTTCAAACCTTGAATTCAGGCCTTGAAAAGTAGGGCCTTGGAATTATTATTTTCACGAAAACCATCAAATCGTTTCTAGCTTCTAGTTTATGCTTAAATTTTAAATATCGAATGTTACTCGTTTTACTTTTTTCTCGACTAGGTTTGACTACTAAATTCCGAAATTTATTTATTATTAACGGTGATTCCCCTCACCACGACAAATATAAGGTGTTAAAAATCTGAAATGCGTCTCGAAAATCTAGCACTGTAATCAAATATGATTCACCGACCAATCGAAATAATATAAAATAATATCTAAAACGTGTTGGAAATATGAGATTATTGTAATCTCATTAAGTGTGCCCGTTGAACGATTAGATTGTCTCAAAAGATTAGTACATTTAATATATTAAGTTCAAAAGAATAATATATTAAATTGGTTGACATTTAATATATTAAAAGGGATCACTTGATTAATATTAGGAGTTATGATGGTTTACTAGGAACCCGTTCATAATTTATGTAATAATAATATTCGGTTAAATATTATATTACATTGCTACTATTAATTAAGCCCAAGAAGTCACACACAAACAACGAATCGAATATAATAATAACAATAAGATTATTATTTAGAACGACCGAGAAAGGTATGTCATTGTCGAGAGTGAGTAATATTATCGTGCGGGGTTTTACAACGATAAAACCCCACACAATAATAAAGGTTATATGAATAGTCATTAAGGCCATAATGGAATTAATTAAGAAATGAATTCACCACCATTTAATTAAAGGTGTTAATGTTATTCATGAGTGGCTTCATTTTCTCATTATTCTAATACGTTGAGAAAGCTTTTGACTTCACTTGAAAAATAAGAAAAGGTTTTTTTCTCCTCTCATGTTGGCCGAGATTATGGTGATAAAGAAATCCCTTTATTTTTGTACATTAGCAATGATGTGTGTTTCGAACTCAGGACATTCTGAGAAAATATGAGATTATTGTCAATTGTAATTCGTAGCATCTTGGTTTAGGGAAAATGAACGTTATAACATTCGTTAGAATATGTTCTAAATCTCAACAAAAGGAACGGATTATTTCATCAGTTCCCTACCCGAGACCTAACAAGATGCGCTCATCATCCATTTCTCTAATCGAAGCTCCACTTAGCCAGGAATGCATGAGCAGCTTGGCCATGTGTGTCTTATTATCGCGGAGGCAAAGAGATTTTGAGTTAAATGGCATCCTTCTAGATCCAAATTTGACTTAGAACACACATTTACTTTTTTTAACAAAGTAGCACAAAATGGGAATGAAATGACTAATCTACCCCTTTTACAAACTTAGAGATATTCAATTGTTTTTTAAATTTTTTGATAATATTTTTTTCGATTTCTTTTCATTTTTTTACGGTTCCTTTTCCATTTTGTTTTCGATTTTTTTTCAATTTTTTTCTTGTTTTTTTCAATTTTTTTCGATCTCTTTTTTGATTTTTTTCATTTTCTTTTTTCCAATTTTTTTTCAATTTCTTTAAAAAAAATTCGGTTTATGTTCGATTTCTTTTCAATTTTTTCCCTAGTAAAAAGGGTTCAATCTTGATGGTTGTTTTAGCTAAAACTTTCAATTTTGGCAAAAGGTTCAATTTTGATAGTTGTTTGTCAAATAAGTTCGGTTTTTCATAGTTTTTTGACAAAAATGTTCGATTTTGGTAATTGTTGTGGCAAAAAGGTTCGATTTTGATAGTTGTTTTGGAAGAAATGTTTGATTTTTAATGTTTTCGAAACAACTAGCTAAATGAAAACTTTTAAGCAAAATAACTACCAAAATTCAACATTTTTGCCAAAACAATTATCAAAATCAAAACTTTTTGTCAAAAACTATGAAAACTGAACATTTTTTTACAAACAACTATCAAAATTGAACTTTTTGCCTAAAAACTACGAAAAACCAATTTTTTACAAAAAAAAAAATTGAAAAAAAAAGAAATTGGAAAAAAAATCGAAAAGAAATTACGAAAATCGAAAAGAAATCAAAAAAAGTTGAAAAGAAATCCGAAAAAAAAGGAAAATAGAAAAGGAAAAAAATCGAAAAAAAATCAAAAAAATAATTGAGAAGAAACTAAAAAAAGAATTGAAAAGAAATTAAGAAAATTGAAAAAAAATAGAAAAGAAACCAAAAAAAATAGAAAAGAAATCGAAAGGAATCTGCAAAAAAAAATCGAAAAGAAATAAAAAATGGAAAGGAAATCGATAAGAAATCGACAAAAAAATGGAAAAAACAAAGAAGAATCGAAAAGAAATTGAAAAGAAAAAATGAAAAAAGTTAAAATTTTGAAGTGTATAAGGGGGTACAATAGTCATTTCATCTCCCTTTTATGTTATTCTGTTAAATAAAGTAAATGTGTGTTTTAAGTTAAATTTGAGTCTAAAAGGGTGGTATTTAATCCAAAATCTAGACAAGTCGATAAACCAAGCATGTGCCTTTCGTGTTAGACTGTTTGGGAAGGCCTTAGCATATATGACGGGATTGTTGTTTGTGATCATCATCTGTATAGTGAAGCCTTGCAAATGCTTCTAAGAGTCCCTAGTCCGATTGTATGGACTTCTTTCGTCACTAACCTTGCTGAAAATGGTATTATTGTTTTAGGCACTAGATATGATGTTGTGTGGCCTTTGGGATATTGACCTATTAATTGTTTTATAGCTATATTAGAACATAAAAAATATAAATAAATAAATAATAAATATAACTATATATCATCTTGATATTATGTGATTCCTTTGAATTATACTCTCTCTTCATTTTTACTTGACATTCTATCATTCGGTTAGTTCAAAAATAGTTATCATTCTAGCATCGAAATTGTAGTTCTACTAGTGGTGGATGCCACTTTGTTCAAGGTGGTTCATTTTATTAAAAAAAATTATATAGCTTATACTCGATCGTTTTTTTGTTGACATTTTATATTTTCAAAACACTATTTAATATTTTCTTTTAAGTCTATATTTAACTTATTCAAATTGTAATAAGTATAAATATCAATATATGAATGTAATTATTGATTAATTATTCGCTAATTAAATACATATGTGTAATATGTAACTGTTTATTAACTGACATGAAAATAGCTAGAACGACAACTACAAATCGGAGGGAGTATGACAATTTTGAGGTGTTTTTCCTTATAAATTGGTGAAAAATGCTTCGACCAATCAGTGTAATTTGGTAGCTGGAAATAGAAATTTCGCTGGAAAAGTTATCTTATTTGACCAACGTAGTCGGACTTTACATCAAAAAAATGAAATATATAACTATCAATATTTTTAGACTGAAAAAAAAGTTTAATACATAATTTGAATCATCACTCCGAAAGTGGTAAATCCGCCCCTGAATTCTACTCAATTAACTTTTTATTATCTTTTCTCATGAAATAAATATCAACCAACCAATGACGTTCTATATTTTCAATGCACCTACTTACTATATTTATTTCTTTTAATCTATATACAAATAATTAGAACGAGAACTAAAATAAACTGATGAACTATTAACAAAGTACTACTAAATACTAATGATAAAATATGGAGTGTCTGTCATAAGCTATTTATTATTAGCTTTTCATTCCAGGTCAAGCTAGACCCATGTTTTCCCCTCTATATTGTCGAGCAAGGTCATCATGTTTGAACAACCGTGGTCTTGGCCTAGCAGTTATCGACCCAGCCTTCGCAATTAAAAGATATCGTTTGACAAGAAAAAACGTCATCATGTTTGAGCTGCCTTGAACTCATCAAATATTATTGCTCTTATAATTTTGTCCTCTATTACTTGCTCAATTTAAAAAAGATGAAAAAGACTAGTTGTATGCTACTATGTGATTTGTCCGAAGCCAGCTTCTTCACTTTTAACCTGTATGTGTTTGGCAAGCTTGAAACTAAGCGCCTATAAGTAGTTGGAATTTTTCTAATTTTTCTAACATCTCATTTATATCGATAGTGTTTACTAGTTTTGTAACGAACATTCGAAATGGCTATGCACAAGAATTTAGTTAATTTTGTTCTCCTTTGTCTTTATCTCACTTTACCAGGTTGGTTAAATTCACACTAATGACCTTTGTTTAATCATATATAGTCTGGGTCTCGGGGACTTGGGTAGACCTTGGGCGGACGTCACCAGCAAGCAACCTAGATCATATAATATGATGTATCGAGTACTAGTGATACCTAAGTGCTCGTAAAATAATGGGCCGGAAATATTTTGTAGTTTGACTTGAAACTTATGAGCATCTTCACCCTTTCGGAACCATATATGTCTTTAAATCATTATTTTGATATCACTTTTGTTTTTGTACAACTTGCAGCTGCAATGTCACCAAAGACGTTAGTATCCGGTTGTGATTCTGTAGGTTGTGATGCGTGGACTCTGACTTGTTGTGGAGCAGGTTGTTGGTGTTTCCCTTTCCTCTACATCCTCGGGGCTTGTTTTCCGATGCCCCCTAATGGCGATGCCTTCAAAGATCGAACAAAGTGTTTATCTCATGTCGAGTGTAATGGCGACGAGACTAGCTATTGTGTTCGAATTGAAGGTGCTGCATTTGGTTATTGCTCCAGTTGAAGTGTACTGTAGGTTTCACTCTTAAGTGTAGCAGTGGTCAGTTGATCGTTTTTACTTATAAATGTGAATTGAGTTCATCGTTTTTGACGTAATAAATGATTACTCTTAACTATTTTGTCAAGTGTCCCACCAAATGGCAATCACACTCATATTGTAAAATAAATAGACAATAGGTCGTAACCCAATTAAGTGTCAATGTATTAGTAGCTATGTCGAAGGGAGCCTGTCTAAGATTGAATCTTCTATATCAAAATAATTACAAGCACGGACTTGTTCACATGCGCTCATTCGTTAATGCACTTACTCTACTCTCTATTATCTCTAATTTTACATATGTAAAAATAATAAAAAGTTGATTTAACAATATTTCATTTAACTATATTATTTCTAGCGCTTGACCTCGAGTCTTGCTAGACTTCCTGGGCGCCCATTACCAAGAGCTCCATGTATCTTTCATGTACTTCACTGTCTATTCTGCACTCACAAGACGATGCATTATTTTATTTTAATTAACACGTAGCCCCCTCGTTGGGCTTAGCCTAAAAAAAATGTTCTCATTTTCGTCATTTTTTGTTTTTAAAAAAAGAAAAAAAACTATATTATTTCTTATCGTTAATGAGAATGCACGATCAAACTTGTTAAATTTTGACCCATAAAATTGAAATGACCCTATCATTAGGGATGGAGGGAGTGGGAGTAGCATTATATTTATGAGTATATGAAAATATCAATTAAATTATATAACACTTTTGATACGTTTAGATTGAGGTGGACCTAGGTGACGGTAATAACTAAAATTTAACATAGGTGAAGGTATATTAGGTGAATGCATAGAAAAGTTGTTTGAATACTATCTCATTTATAGAGGTGAATCCAAGTGGAAAAAATGTTAAATGTAACTAACAACAACATTCACCTACATTATACCCCAATTTTAGGGGTAATAAAAATGAGGTGAATGTAGGTTAATCAATTAATGTAGTATATATTGGTTGCAAGCATGCTAAACTTAGGATTTCACCTAGATTCGGTTAGGTGTGCCCAATCCAAGCATATCATTGATATTAATACATTGCACTTTAAGAACAAAAAATTAAAACTAACTAATTATAATTGGAGTATTCTTTTTTTCAAGCATACTCCCTTAACAAATAATCTTCATAATATTATTTACTACCACATCCAATTAAAAAAATTGATTATTTTTGCTTTGTAAGACATAATTTTGTTATTTTTAATTTTTAACGATAAAAGTTACGAATAGTCAAATATTTGCCTCTACAAATATAAATGAAAATTATTTTGAATCAAATATAGTAATATATGTCTATAACAACATAATTATATAAGATATGATGCTTGAAAATTTAAAAAAATAAATAAATAATAAAAGTGTAACAGAGAGTGTCACAGAAAGTGTTACAGAAGATCCGGACTCCATTTATAGTTGTTAGGGCGGTCAAATCATGAAATATCAGTTTTCAACACGTTCCAAACGAATGCACATTGGACATTACTTCATACCAATATGGGCTGTAGGAATTGAGGTTTAGCTTATATCCTATTTGGAGAAAACGACCCAACTTTATGCCCAATTGTAAAAATACCACATCTCCTTTCAATGTATTAAAATACCCTCAATACTTTCTTCCTCTTTTTCATTTTTTTTGCTAGCGATAATGCCAGAGCGGTTTTCATATCGCCAGAGCAAAATCATGCACAATTCCTTTTATACCATTTTCATCAAATTATATTTTCATCGTAATTTCAATTCTTAATTATAAAATTTATTCATGTTTTCATTATTCAAATTGAAATCAAAGTATTATATCGTTAATAATCAATATAGCAATTATAAATCATATAATCAAAGGGCACAAAAGGAATTAAACATAATTTTGCTATAGCAATATGAAAATCGCTCTGGCATTATCGCTAGGCTTTTCTTTTTCTCCAAATCACCACATAAATTGTACAAGCAAGAAATTGAAATGTTGTTAGCAAACTAAATTACATCATTTGGCCTATGAGTTTTAATTCCATGCCTATATGCCATCAAAGTTAGGAAATGGTTACTATTAGTCATTTATTTAGCATATGATAATGCTCATCTTATTTAATTCACTAAAACTAGATTTGCCACTCTGATAGGTATACAAAGGCAAACATTTCTCTGGACCATTTTTAATGTATTAAATTCTCTTAACCAAATATTTCCACCTTCAAAACTATATAAAGTAAATTATTAAAATGGTGTCGTTACCAATTGAACTTTGATCCTCAATAGTAATAATATAACTTTGGTTCTAGAAAGTGACACATTTGTTATGTCGTTTAAACTTGACGGAAAAATTGTGTCACCATCTAGAACTCAAATGCTACGTTGTCACTATTGTGAACCAAAGTGTAACGCGTGCCACTATCCGAAACCATATCGGTAACTCATTCAGTATATAAACCAAACAGTGTAGAAACCAATTCAAGAAAACAAACTTCATTCCAATGGCTATGATTGGATATTATGAATGTTTCTTGATTGTATTTACCTTCATTTCTCTTTATTATTTGAGAACTAGAAGGTTTTATGGAAGTGCAATACCAATAAATTGGCCTTTCTTTGGTATGATGCCTTCACTTGCTCATAATGCTAATAGAATCCATGATTTTATTACAGAAGTACTCAAAGAAACTGGAGGGACATTTCTTATCAAATGACTTTGGCTATCAAATTCAGACATGTTGTTCACAAGTGATCCTGCTAATATTCATCATATCTTCAGCAGAAACTTCTCAAACTACCCGAAAGGCCCCGAATTCAAGGAAATCTTCGAAATCCTTGGAGATGGGATTTTCAATGCTGATTATAAGCTTTGGGAGATGCAAAGAAAGACCACAATGGCACTCATGAATCATGCAAATTTTCATCGGTTATTGGAGGGAACGACGTGGGGGGTGATAGAGAAAGGGTTGCTTCCAGTTCTTAGAAAGTTCTGTGACTCGAAAACTAAGTTCGATCTGCAGGACATATTTCAGAGGTTCACTTTTGATAGTATTTCAATGTTGTTACTTGATTATGATCCTGGTTGTCTTTCCATTGATTTGCCTTTTATACCTTGTGAAAAAGCTTTCAATGTTGTTGCGGATGCTTTGTTTCGAAGACATATATTGCCAAAAAGCGTCTGGAAGTTGCAGAAATGGCTTCGGATTGGAAAAGAGAGGCAATTGATGAAAGGTTGGACTTCTTTTGATGAATTTGTTTATCATGCTATTTCATTGAAGAGAGGAGAGTTGGAGAGAAGTGCCCTGAAAGGTGATCCGGAGGAATTCGGTTTCTTCGCTGTTTTCTTGAAATTATATGAAGAAAACTGCAGATTTGAGGCCTCTGGTGATCTGAACAAGTTGATGAGGGATACTTTCTTGAGCTTGATCTTTGCTGGAAGAGACACCACTAGTACAACTCTCACATGGCTTTTCTGGCGCATATCTAAGAACCCCGAAACAGAATACAATATTTTGAAGGAAATCAAGGAAAAACTTCTTGTTAAAGACGAAAATGAGTGGCGATTGTTTGGGGCTCAAGAAGCTCACCAACTCGTATATCTTCATGGGGCGTTATGTGAATCTCTGCGGCTATTCCCACCTCTTTCTGTGGAGCACAAAGCTCCAGAGAAGACTGATCTCTTGCCCAGTGGTCATCGGCTGAATCCTTACACGAAAGTCCTGATTTCTTTCTATTCTGTGGGAAGAATGGAGACAGTGTGGGGAAAAGATTGCTTAGATTTCAAGCCTGAAAGGTGGATTTCTGAGCGCGGCACATCTAAACATGAACCCTCTTTCAAGTTCCCAGCCTTCAATGCTGGACCTAGGAGTTGTATTGGAAAAGAAATGGCGTTTATTCAGATGAAGATGGTTGCAGCTTCAATTCTATATTATTACCATGTTGAGGTTGTCGAAAACCATCCCGTGTCCCCTAAAACTTCTGTCATACTCCAAGTGAAAGATGGTTTGATGGTCAGGCTAAGCAGGAGAAACTGATGTTTTAGCAACTTCAATCGCAAACAATAACATGTCTCATTTTCGCGTAAAGGCTCCCGCCTAAACAGAGTACGGGTTGAATTTCATTACATGCAAGTATTATGCAAAAATTATAAGATACATCAGTTTATAAAGTTTGTACAATAATGCATTATGTTTTATGGCATATGACCAATTCAAAACTATGTATCTCCATGTTATCTAAATTCTATCAGTTCTGTGTTTCAGATACCAATTCACTTCTCAACCTAAAATGAATTCTGGATACTATATTGCACATGTCTTCTTTCCCCATCATATATTCATATTTATCAATTCATATTTTCGTCACTCGTGATGATGTTTTATGTATCAATAAATGTGACACCGAAGAAACGAGATCATCCCTGAGCTTAATGGTAATTAGAGTGGTGCCTGAGCCAAGCTACACCAACTGACTTGCACAATTTGGCTTGGGTGAGTTAAGACTCTAGCTCAGATCAACCGAATTGAATATAAGCGATAATATAGGGCCTGTAGGCTTTTAAGCATTGTAATAAAGTATGTAAACAAGCAAATAATGGAGTAACTGATACATAAGACGAAGATCATATCATATATGTACCAAAACTATGGTGGGTATGCACATGATACAATTTTGATATTTCAATTATACAATATCACTTGATTAAAAGAATAGACGTCGGTACTTAATTTTCCTAATCTATATTGTTAGCTTTCTAATAGGTGAAATCTACACCTCATAACTGTACAGTAATAATGTAATATACACAAGGTTCATACCAGCTCCAGATTGGACTTTCAAAGTGCCTTTTGATCTTGTCTTTCGTTCCAATTAAGGCAACGGATTAAGCTGTGAAACCAATCACCGGTCTGGTCATACTTGTTTACAGTTGGAAGAGGATGCTCGCTCATAGATATCCTCACCGAATCTCCTCTGGAGAGTTGCTGCCTTCTCTTCCCATCAAAGGATACCCACGCATTGCTTCTTGCGTCTTCTGGAATCTGACAAGTACCAAAATATTTCCGTGTTGAATTCAAAACATCTTCAATGTATGAGAGAAGAAGAATTCTGTTATGTGACGAGTAGTCCAGTCAAGCAAAAGCAAAATGAAGGATTCTGCTCAATGCGACACTTCTTAATGAAGTCCATATCCAAAGGTTGTCTGACAGATCTTCTTCATAACAGACAAACCAGACCCAAATAACTCTAACTAATATGTTACAAACAAAGCCCGTCTTATAATTCAATCAAAGCCAACACTACATTAACAGAATAAAATATATGCTTCATCCAGCTTCAAAAGTTCGAAAAATGCTACCAACTACGCTTTTTGCAATGAATTTTCTGATTTTAATGGGACGTATTCACGAAAGTGCTAAATATAAAAGGCTAAAGCGCTTAATAAAAATGACAGGTGAGAGGTAGTAACATACTAATAGGTGTCATCATCAGGATCTCATTGGCAGCATAAATGTACACAAGGAACAAAAACAACATTCAAGATTAAGAAAGTAATTGAAGGTTGTTAAATGCCATTCTTTCGCTCACCTTCATTTCCAGCCTTGCAGAATCTGGAAGTATTACTGGTCTGAATGACAGAGAATGTGGGCAAATTGGTGTGAAGAGCATGCAAGGAACATTGGGATGAACCTGTATTGCAGATAGATAAAGAAAAGTTAGCATGTTTAAGAACCCAATTACGTTACCATTATCAACCCAGCAAAAGATATTAAAGAGCTAAACAACGAAACTCTACTTAATTTTATCTTGTTAACTGTCCTTTTTCTAATTACATTAGTTATCTGAGGCATTTTAAACACAGAAGTTTTAGTCTCTTAAAGCTTTTCAAAATTCTAAACCTGTAGAAAATATAAGTTTTTTCTGTTCTTGTAGAAAATATAATTATGGCCTCAAATCCCTTAGGAGAGCCACACCCTATCAGGCCAACCAATATAATTTCTGAGCTTCAAAGAGTGACAATTAGTAATCCTTTATGGGTAACCCACTGAGTAATCATTTAGATTATGATCTATCTATACACAATGAGCTATTATTGCTTTGTTGGTTTCTTCTTCTTTTAAGTTGATTTGGAATAATAATGAGAAATGTGTACTAGTAATATTGATTTTCTCACAAATTCATTTCTCAAATAAGTGAGTTCACCGATACTGGATTAGTGAGAGTCTCAAAATGTTCTATGATATATTTTAAAATCCAAGCTTCAATGTTATGCAAAAAATTATTCAAAGAGAGCACTCACCATGGATCCTCCCGCAGCAGTTGAATAAGCTGTACTCCCAGTCGGAGTGGCAACAATCACTCCATCACCTTGCACCTACACTAAGCAAGAGATAAATATAGAATATTCTTTCAACAATTAAATCTTTTCAAATAGAATGTTCAGAGTATAGATAGAAGAATTCTTTGACATCAACGTTCATTGCAGAGAAAGGAATATAACTTTGAATCTCAGAGAAATACAAGGAGATCAGCAGGCAGCACTTAGCATATAAATAGTAGAGTGTAAGATAAATTACAAACGTACCTTAGTTATTAGGCGATCATGTTCATAACATTCAATTTTGGAAAGGTAAGGATTAGAACCGCGATCCACCACAATCTCATTGAGGACATCAAACACCTTCCCTGGCATCGCCTTCCCATTCCGGAAAATTTCACAGCGCAGGCGCATTCTCAAAGTTATATAAACACCATCCAGGGTGTTATTCCCATGGATGATTTGTCTTAAATCTTTCTTATAATCTTCAAACTGCATCAAGCCAATAATTTAAGTAGTGAGGACAAACACATGCACAACGAAACACCTACAGTAACGACCTAGAGAATTTTATTAATCTCACAGGTAAGGAAGTAGACCTACAGCATGAGAAGTGAGAAATCCAAGGGATCCAAGATTAAATGAGACCACAGGAGGAACGGCACCTCTAAATAAATTTGAGGCATGGAGTATAACACCATCCCCTCCTAAGCAAGCAACAAAGTCTACCCTCTCATGAAGATCACTGAGTTTGCAACACAAATAAATTAAATACGTCCTTTAGAATGATTCAGATGAGTAGCAACTAATAAATTAAATACGTCCAAAATAAATATGTGGTATTGTACCATTGTTATAGTACAATTTGGGTACAAGTACAATGATGAAGTTTCAAGTGGGTACAGTACCCACGTAAAACCTTTAAATGGGTACTTGATGCACCGGGTGCACCGAATTATTGATGCACCGAATCCAGACTCGTGATATTGACCAGCATCTGTAAAAGTATCAGGGTTCATTGTGAGAATTTGGGATTTTAATATATATTATGCATTTTACTCAAGGCTGGCGATATTGCCAGAGCAATTTTGATTCTGCCAGAGCAAAATTTGATGATCTACCTAGTTTAGCCTTTCAAGTCAACTATTCAATTATATCACTAAGATTTGTTATTTAATTAATCTATTTACTTGCAATTAGAATTATTTTTTAAAATCAGTAATAAATGAGCATATTCCATATTTACATCCTTAATATTAGCATATTAATGATAACAAATATTGTGAATCTGACAAATTTATTAAGTTCAACAAATAGATCACCATGATCTGCGAGATTAAAATAGAGAATGTGATCAACTTCTAACTACTACATATATCTCTTCTTATCTTCAAAAAAATGACAAATCTTGGAGGAAGCAAAAAATGTTTTGACGACCTATTTCATTGACCAAGATACTTTATATGAACAGATCGAAATTCTGAACCAATTTATCAAAGTAATTTCCTTGCAACATTCATTAAATTAAAGCAAAAACTACTATGTTTAAAATTAACAATTTTTAACTATGAGGATGAGAACATTTGTCGAGCTTTTTTACGATTTCGAATCGTAAAGGATTTCTTTTCGTTGAACTTTTATTTTTCTTCTTCGGTCGCCCTTTGCTCCGTTGAATATTGGGTTCATAAAGAGATATGGAGTAGATATAACACATATTGAGTAGTTGAACTTGATCACCTTTTTCTATTTAATCTCACATATTATGGTGATTCACTAATATTAAGGATGTAAATATGGAATATGCTCATTTATTATTGATTTTAAAAATTAATTCTAGTTGCAAGGGAATATATTAATTAAATACCAAATACAAGTGATATAATTGAATAGTTGATTTGAAAGGCTAAAATAGGTAGATCATCAAATTTTGCTCTGGCAGAATCAAAATTGCTCTGGCAATATCGCCAGCCTTTACTGAATGATGGAATATGATAATGATGTGTAGTGTTGTTAAAGGACCGGGTAATTCGAAGCCGTTTGTTACTCGACTCGGAAAACTCGGGTTCGTTACCCGCTCGTATCCTTATCGAGCGATACAAGAGTAACTTTTTTTACTCGATACTCGATTTGGAAAACCCGGGGCCGCTAGATAACCTGCTCGTTTATATTATATGTTTTATATTTATATAATGTATATGTTAAAAGTTTAATCATAATTAATTTCATTGACCAATATAAGACTAGTATTGAAGAGAATTTTTAAATTCGCATTTCGACAATTAAAGACTCGAGCCCAGTCAAGTTGAAGGGAAACGAGTCAATTATTTCAACTTCACCGACCTCAGGCTTGAACGAAAACAAGTCAGTTATTTCTTATTGGTTAATGAGCATCAATGATCAAAGCTTTTAAAGTTTGACTATGTAAAGTCAAATGTAGCAATCATTTAGGGACGGAGGGAGTAATAAACTTATTATAATCATTCAAATGATTGAATTCAAACCTCATTATGATGGTCATTAATAGGATAATTATTTTCATATTAATGTTGTAAATCCGTTACGAACGTTATGACCGTTCTAAACGTTACGTCATAATTAGCCTTCATGGAGGTTAATATTACATTTAAGTTTGAGATGATGGTGGTCTTTTCTTTACCTATAAATAGATTCTATTGTCCATAAAAAAGAATCATCACAAACATTACAATAACACATAAAGTAAAGTTTATAGACAAAGACAAAGAAACCATCTTCATACCTTTGAGGGAAACTCTCGGAAATCAACAACACTTCTGGCATATTTCAAATAATAATATCTGCGTCTAAATTGCAGGAGGTATGTAGATTATAATTTTCATTTTACATAATGTGATTAATCATGCAATTCAAGATTTTGGGATAAGGTTTTATTGTGTTTCATTTAACACAAATTCACAAGCCTAACAGTGAAAGTCGAGAACCCTCGGAAATCCGAACGGAACTGCAGGTGCGGTTTCGGATCTCAGTATATGGATATCGGAAAGTTTTTGTTCGTTTATTTTAATAGTGGAAAATCCGGCAAAACCGGTCCGCACCTCTGGCATATAGTGTTGTTAAAGGACCGGATAATTCGGAATCCGCTCGTTACCCGACTCGGAAAACCCGGGTCCATTACATGCTCGTATTATTATCAAGCGATACTCGAGTAATTCTTTTTACTCGATGCCCGATTTGGAAAACCCGGGGCTGCTCGAATACCCGCTCGTTTGTTTTTTATATTTTATATTTATATAATATATATGTTATACTTTAACCATAATTAATTTCATTGACCAATATAAGACTAGTATTGAAAAGTATTTCCAGGTTGCATTTTGACAATTAAATCTTGTTGCAGATACCTTAAAATATTTCTTTTAAATAGAAATTTGGGGTAACTCGATACCTGCTCGTATCCTTATCGAGACTATATATTTTTCTCAATCTTTAAATTTCATCCGGATTTCGTCCAGTCTCCGCGGCAAAAAGTTGTCCACCATAACGGAGGAGGGACAACCGGACAACAACAACTCAACACTGTACTAGAATTGATTAAGGAACAAAATCTCGACCCTTCTTAAACTGTTGCTGAATCTAACTAGTATATAGTATATTCTTTTTTCGGCATACGAAATTAACAAATAGGCAAATTCTCTTTAACATATATAAAGAAATGAGGTAAAGAAATAAGCAAGTAGCATACATATTATATACCTGTAATTGTTTCTTTCTTAAGTTTCTTGAGCTTCTTACTATCACCTCGATGAAACTCCACCATATTTGAGAACTTGTCTAGAACACCCATAGTAATTGGACTTCTAATTTGGGACAAATAGAGTTTTGTATAGAGTGTGTAGTATAAATATTTTGTGCTACCTGCGTCCCTAAATGATTGGTACATTTTGACTTTTCCTGGTCAACAAAACACGATTTCAAACATGAATATCTCCTATTCTACATATGAAAAAATTATAAAAAGTTGATAGTTCAAAAATATATATGAGACAAATCTAACAAGATATCATATGACTATATTATTTCTTAATGGTTAATGAAAATTATTGATCAAATTTGACTCTAATGAAAATGTGTGTATTGAATTTCATTTGAGAAAATACACATCCATAAAATTTGATTCTCAAGTTGTTATAAATGACCACATTTTAGTATTAAAATATGGATTTTGAGTTGATCTGCAGCATAAACAAGTGTATGTTGAAGGTGCCTGGTTTGTTTTCCATGATCTAATAACAATATCCTGTGTGTAGTTTATAACTATATACTTATATATATACATACACTTTGCACTTGCAACAAACAGCTAACTTGATATTTTCTTATCTGATTTCTAAGTCATCAGACTGTATCCATAGGTTTTGTTGCTTATGTCTTTCATTCTTTGCTTTCGTTTAGCTGCTTATGTTCTTCGTTTCGATCATAACAAATTCATATATGTGTTAATAACAAGTTTATTACTCAGCTCAATGATGGAACGTATGTATTAGAATATAATATTGTCATTAGTCATCTGTTCATAAACAAAAACAGCTTCTATGTGTTAAGTATCTTGTTATGGTCTATTTCTGACATTATTATCTGTGGTATCTATTAGGGTAAATACATTACTATAGTCTGCTGCTACATGGATAAAGAACATCATAGGCAAACATATGGATAGAAGATGAAACCGGGGAGAGCAATAGGTCTGAACCGTGGGATATAAGAGTCTATACTGAATCAGGCCACAGTTATCAAGTGCAGTACTATGAGTCAGTTGTTCATGTTGTTGAATTCCAGAAGCGCGGCTTGCCTCACACACACTTTCTTATTATTCTGAAGCCATCATACAAATACTTAAGTCCAGAGGCATATGATCGAATTGTCAGTGCAGAACTTCAAGACAAAGAACAAGATCTTTATCTTTACACCTAGTTGTCAAGCATATGATTCACGGACCATGTGGAGATTTTAATCCAAGTTGTACAAGGAATTCCCCAAATACTATGTATGGGACAAACAAAGTCGGGCTAGGATGAAAAGACAAAAAGGAACTGTGATAGGTAGATTGTGTTCAGTCAACCCCATTGACCATGAACGCTACTACTCAAGGATTCTACTTAACAATGTGCGGTGTCCCACCTCCTTTGATTCCTTGTTACTTGTTAATGGAGTTCTTTGTGATACCTTTCAAGAGGCTGCCCATATGCGAGTTCTGCTACACAATGACAGTGACATAAATCAGACCATGGAAGAAGCTTCAACATATAGAATGCCATCTGAATTGAGAAGATTGTTTGCCACACTCTTGCATTACTGCAATCCATCTAATCTTAAGAAGTTATTTGAGACATTCTATGAACATATGGCAGAAGATTTCCGAAAGACTCAGGCACAGTTCCAATTATTAGAGAGACAACTACTGCATAAGGTTCTCGAAGGAATAAATGACAAGCTCGATTCATTGGGTAGGAATATAAATGAATTCCATGTTATCTCTTTCAAATATGTAACATATGACTATGAGCGACTCACAAGAGAAATCAGTTCTGAAAAAATATTCCAGAAGAAGATTTGCTTGCAGTAAAACAACTGAATCGAAAACAGAAAATAGTATTCGATATCATCTTCACCAAGGCCATGAATGGAGATGGCGGAGCATACTTCATAGATGGACCAGGTGGCACAGGGAAAAGCTTCCTATATAAAGTACTATTAGCTGACATAAGATCAAAAGGCTATATCGCATTAATAGTTGCATCATCAGGTATTGCAGCATCAGGCTTTTTAGGAGGTCGGACAGCACACTCAAGTTATAAGTAAGGGCATCACCTACTTAAAAGTTAAGTGAACCACACACCAAAGTTCCAATACAATGCATCTGTCTGCACAAGGAAAAAGAAATACTGTAGTTAAATTTCTCTAGTCAATCTAATGATTTCGCGTCAAGCGAACACAATTGCAAGTCTGAATGCTTAGCAATTTTCTTATCCTTCCGGGCTGCCTCAGCATTCAGACTTGCAATTGTGTTCGCTTGACGCGAAATCATGAGGGCAGCTTCCACCTCTGTTGTACACTTCATCGGGATAGTAGCGAGCAATGCTGTGATGACATGTCCTCTATCTTGTTGAGGCACGCTGATCGTCTTCTCGTGAAGGCCTCGTCAATGGTGAATGGGGTTGGGGCTAGGGTGGTTTTCTCGTGCAGGTTCTATCAATGGTGAACGGTTTTAGGGTGGGGTGGGTGGGGGTTTATTATTATTTAATGACATGTCCTCTATCTTGTTGAGGCACGCTGATGAGTTGTAACCTTATTCGACTCATACAGTATTTAGTCCTCAGTTTTTGAATGCGTCCATAACCGAAGTTGCTTGTGGGATGATAGTCGGCACGAAACACACAGGCCGTGTGACAAACTGAGTGATCGGCCCTACATGCATCACAAGGGTCATGACGATACTCCATCTGCATCGAAAAAAATACTATATGATCTGTTTACAATGAGTTAAAGGTGAATATACACAAGCAATAGACACATTCTAACTAGGTACAGAGATGCCATCACAGCAGTGCTCGCTACTATCACGATGAAGTGTACAATAATCTTGAGCTTTGCATCTGATCAAGATTATTGTACTATTATTGAGTGAGAATTGTTCCCAATGGCCCTCAAACTACTAATGAGGGATCGATAAAAGTGGTAAAAGTAAAATTTATGCACTAGCTGAGTTAGAAAACAGAGGAAGATAAAAAAAATAAATCCATTAGAGTATGCGACTTACCTCCTTGGGGACTCAAACGTAGAGATGTATGACAGTGGATGATTTCAACTTATCTACACTTCTTTGATATATACTAAGGGAGAATGCGCGTGCATCACACGCGCGTTGTCTATACCGCGCGTGTGATGCACGCGCTTCGTCTACCAACAACAGGCGCGTGACACGCATAAATGAGTTGTACTTCTCGCTGTAAAAGTTGGACATTGAACTGGCTTCTTTACAAGTTGTACGCTAGGCAATTACATTTGTACATTAGTAACAAAACCACTCTCTCATCTAAATCT
This sequence comes from Echium plantagineum, assembly GCA_003412495.2. NCBI lineage: Eukaryota > Viridiplantae > Streptophyta > Magnoliopsida > Boraginales > Boraginaceae > Echium > Echium plantagineum. Next base: position 20,170,422 of record CM016567.1, on the reverse strand, counting down.
TTCACTCTCTTTTTTCCTTCTTTCCTTGCCACACTTCGATTTTTAGGGTTTTGCTTTTTCATTCCCTTCCTTTGATTACAAACCCCCTCCATCAACAATTTCTTGTTTAAATCAAAGTTGTAGACCCCCTCTTCTTCCTCATATTTAGGTATTTTCTGTAATTTAATTTAATTTTCTTTTTATTTTGTTCTATATTCAATCTATATTGACTTTGTTCTTATAATTAATTTTTTTTTAATTTCTTGTTCATTCAATCGTATTTGCACAAATGAACGTGCTTGGTAATTCAGTGTATCGAAAAGTTTTTCATTTCATCCAATCTTAATTAGTTTGATGTTGTTTATATCATTATGTCGGTTGAACTATTCAATTGATAATGCCAAATGTTATGTGAACTAGAGGAAAAGATTGAAACTTTTTGTTGTGAATTGAGATAAAAAAATAGTTTTGATAGTTCTTTATTGGCGATTCTGTTGAATGAAAACATGTGCCAAGCATTTAAGCCAAGCTTTAGTTTTGAAATACAGTCTTTTCCTTGTTGAAGGTATGAAGGAAAAAGACGTGGTTTAAGAACATCTTACGAGCCTTATTTGTTTTGAAATCGTATATTTTGTGTTTAGTTGATAATGTAATTGGGAGGAGATATATTTTGTTGCAACCCGACATTCATATCTTAAGATATGACTGAGAGTTAGTTTTTTGTGTATAAAATTGTTTGTCACCTCATTATTTTCATTTGTTACATCATGAATGATGTTTCTTACTTTCTTTTGATCTCTTTAGAAGTTTCTAGGGAAGATAAGGGCTTAATACAGAGATATATTAAGGTATTAAATAGCTTAATTGCTTCTACTATTTTTATTAAAGAGATGCGAATTGTTTTCTCGATGGCAGCCATGAACCTTTTGCTCACTCTAGATGGACATATAAAGTTGCAGTGTTTTGGCTTACAAGTACATTTAATGCCTTCAATTTCGTATCTTTGTCATCAAGTATGCTGCACTTCGTCTTATGAACTATGAAGATAACTGAAATTAGTTATTGTGATGTTACACTGAATTAGCTTAGTTAACCTTTTAGCTTATGGCGATAGGGAATTTTATCTGAAATCTATAAAACGTTATGCAAGAAAAAACTCCTATCAATAGCTTATGGCGAAAGGGAATTTTATCTGAATCTATAAAACGTTGTGCAAGAAAAAACTCCTATCAAATGTGTATGAACTTACAACTATTAGAAAGTTTCATCGTTTTTTAGTACATTGTGATGATTGTAGATGACTATATGTTGTTCAGCAGTATATCTATACAGTAGCGTGAAATGAAATAGTTTGTTATTTAGTAATTGATAAGACGTGAGGTCTTGAATTCTTCCCCTACAACTTTGGGTAAATTATCAAACTGACGTGTTAAGTGAAATGTGGAGTCCAATTTAGGTGCTTGATGCTTAAGTTCAATGATGAATACCAATGATGACTTTGTATAATTCACTTAGCTCAGACACTTCTACAATTATGCATGAAAAGTTAAAATACTGTGTACCTGTGTTGAATGCATTATTTGCTTACTTGAAACATAATCTCTTTCAAACCAAAAAATGCTTAATTCCAAAAAGCACCAAATTCTTTTTTACGAGGTACTATACAAATAGAAATTTCTATTTGTTTGTTACGAAACCGATCACAGATCAATGTCTGCCAACGTAGTTGTTGGTCAACTCAGAATGCTTTCACTTTCATGTCTTGACATGTTACTAAATTAGCCGAATGATTCTAAAAAGATGTGTATATTAACTCATTGAAACACTGGCGGGTAGTAGATTTTGTATTTATTTGCTTAAGTTCATTTGTAGTTGATATTTTTAAAAGTAATTTGTGCATTTGTGATCAAACGTCTCCTCTCTGCACCTCTAGGGTTCCACTACGTATTAAGCTATGAAAACCTATACTATCATTGATCCAAAACATGGTTAGGTTGTTCTTCACCATTTGGAAAAATTGAACTCATTTTTCTTTGTTGTCTTGATATATTATTATTTATTTGGTAGAAGCTACGGGTAGAAAGTAACTTGAGACTAATGCTGAGTTTATAAGTTCCACATCTTAATAAAAAGTTTCAGTTTGCTAGAATTTCAGTTGTCCAGGATATCAGTAGTGTTTGTTTATGAAAATGTAAATAAACTTTTCAGTTTAATTCTTCATAACTAATGCATCTGTTATAATTGTTCTCTTCGCGATAATGTTTTCTTGTTGCAGTGCCTTGGCCATAGTTGTGAACCAAGCTCATTACAATAAACAACATTTCAATTATGGAATGACCCATAGCGGTTTCATAAACAAGATGGCATTCATCATTCCGGGAAAATGGAGAGCATTAGGGAAAATGGCACTCCTTATGGGAGGAAATGTTTGCAGTGCGGAACTTCTTACATAGTGCCTTGAGCATACTTCCATGATCAAAGGTGACATGTAAGTTGGTCTGTTGAGGTCCTGTCCTCAGCTGATTTTGATTGCGCCAAGGAAAATTCAGTGGCTTTTCAGGGTACACACTCAGTTTTAACAACAGATCTGCAACAGATCGTAGTTGTTGTAGACAATAAGGGCAACTCTACTACATCGGCGGAAGACCTTAAGGCACAGATTGTGGTTGCATTGATACAAGTTAAAGCACATGATAGTCATAAAAGTGACAACTCAGTCACAACAACAAACTATAAACAGGTTACAAAAGTTGATATTGTTGACAAATGACAACTACCTTACCAGCCTTGAAAATTTTCTCAGTTCCATACGCCTCAAACAATGTGTTCCAGCCTTGAACGATCTTGGGTTCCTCCTCGTCCACCTCATGTTGCAAGGCGAGGCTGCTATTATATATACCGACAATGCAATAAGCCAATAATTGAATATTTTGCTATTTAGAATGTAATTTATTACTTTTAAGATTTTTCATTAGGCGTGTGCCTCCAAGTACTTATTTTGCAACTATCAAAATGTAAATAGGAAAAATATTGAAGTACTTCTCAGACTATTAGTTTAATGGACTCATAGACGATATTATCAGATAGTTAGACCGAAGCTTTAAATGAATTTGTTTTTGGCCCGGCGTTTAAACAAATTTATTTTTTGGATTTTGTGCATCATATGTTGTACCATTCGCATCATAAGTTGTGCATTTGATCACGTATCCACTCGCGGAAGGGAGAGTGAAGCACCAATGCTCGATTCCTGCATTTAGATGCTTGTACGGTACACATTTATGGTTGTTCTTTCACAACGCTGGGTTCCTGTATTAGACGCTTCCACGGTACTCATTCATGGTTGTACTTTGACATAGGCAGCAAGTGCTTCTACATCTCGTTGTAGTAGTTGTTCATTTTGCTTGCTCTTGTCCCCTTTAGTATTTTGTTGTTTTACTTTTGACCCCATTAATTTTATTTCATGTTTATTTTTTCCCACAACATTTCTTTTCCTCATTTTTCTCAAGACGGTTTTATTTCACATTTGTTTTTCTTTACTCCTTTTTTCACAACTTTATAGTGTTAAATTTTCATCTTTTGTATGGGCTAAAATGTGATAATTTTAGACCTATTAATATAAATATTTGGCAGTTAGACCCGAGCATTAAATGACCCAAATTTCGGCCCGGCGATTGTCGGGCCCTTTCAACTAGTAAAGTGGTAAAACTAGAATACACTAGCTGATGATTTCATCTTATAAAGTTGGCGGGTTATAGGTTTACTATAAACTAGAGTGAGTGACGTTACATTATGCATTAATCATTTGATTCAGTTTTTTTTTTTTTGATAGTTAATGCATAAACTTGAATTAAATGTTCAACAAGTGTGCTTCTGGAGAAGCAATGTTACAGTTCAAATGAAAAGAATTAAAACATCCAATGGAAATATCCTGAAGGTTCTCAAAACATCCAATTCTAGTAGGGAACCACAAAATGTTGCAATTTGTTTTCTTGATTTTGTCTTTTTGCTTTCTCCATTCTTGACTACTTGAGATATCCTTGAAGTGTCTAGTCCATATCTGAGAAGTAAAACAATCAGTCATAATGAAAATATTATGTTGCCTATGAGGCTCCATAAGAAAAAAGATTGTGAAAATAATTTCACCGAAGGATATCAAATTCAGGTTTGAATTATCCTTTTTATCGCCCATGACATTGCCTCCGGAGAGACGATGTCTAGAACCTTTCCAATTAATCGAGACAATCCATTGAGGTGTTGGATCGTTCGAAATTCCAAGATAAATCTTAGAATCTCTTTTTTTGCAAGATCTGTTGCATTCACTTGTTGAGATGGGATTGCAACTGTCAGAGGTGATTGGAATAGTGATGTTGTGGTTTCCTGGTTGTTTGTTGAGTTTTCCCCGATCTTGAATCTTAGAGGCTTTGTTCCAATCGGAGAGAGTTGTTGCAATCATAGCTATTGTGTTAGGAATTGATGGAGCTTTGTCGTTGAAGATGGCTTGGTTTCGAGTAAGCCAGATAGACCAAAGCGTACAACAAAAATTAAGTAGTTCAAGTTGACAATTGTGCTTATCTTTTTTTTTGTTTTTGTTTATTATCGAGGTAATGGTTAATAATGTTATTTTTGAAAATGATATGTCTTTGGTTCGTGCTAGTCCATAATGTTGATGCGAAGCAACAGTCGAGAAAAAGGTGGTCGCTAGTTTCCTCATGTTGGTTACAAAAAGAACATTCTGTTGATATTTGGTTTTTGGTTTTGTTTTTTATGAGATTTTTAGTGGGAAGTCTATTTAGTAAAAATCGCCATAAGAAATGCTTTATTTTATGAGGTATGCTTAATTTCCAGAGATTATTCCAAGTGGAGGGATTGATAGTTCTAAAGTTTTTCGGAGAGGTATCTTCAATTGGATTACAATTAATGAGGGTGTTATAAATCAATTTGGTGCTAAATGTATTATTTTTTAAGTTTTTTGTGTCTTCTCCATTTGTAATACTTATATTTAGTATCTTATCCCTGATGTATTTTGGGAAGAGGGAACAAAGAAGAGGATAGTTCCATCTATTATTATTGGTAAGAAGTTCGGAAACTTTTTTGGGGTGAGATGGTGGTATGCTTTCGATTTTTAAGTGCTTTGCTAAAGAAATGGATGTAACATCAGGAATCCAATGGTCATGCCAAATATTAACTTGTTGACCATTGCCAATCGTGTAGTGCATTGATTCTTTAATACTTTTAATTCCTTCAGAAAGCCCTTTCCAAGTATAAGATGGATTGTAGTTTGTTTTGGCATTAGTTATTTCTGTGGTGGGATAATATTTGGATTTAAATAACTTACTAAGGGGAATATTAGGTTCACTAATTAATCTCCAACTGTTTCTTGCTAGAAGAGCTAGATTAAAAAGGTGAAGATGTTTGAAGTTTAATCCTCCATCCTTTTTGGATTTGCAAAGAAAGTTCCAGTTAATCCAGTGAATATTTTTATTTTGTTTTCCTCCCCAAAGGAAGTTGGTGAGGAGTTTGTCGATTTCTCTTATGTTCTTAAGTGAAAATTTATAAATTCCCATTGGATAAACCAGAATAGATTGCAGAACGCTTTGAATGAGTGTGCATTTTCCCTCAAAGTTTAGGATTTTGGATTTCCAGTTATAAATTTTCCTCTTGATTTTATCTATGATGTCGTTAAAAATTTTGTTACGCTCAGAGTTGATATCAAGATTAATCCCAAGATAATTCCCATAAACTTTACTTTCTTGGATTTTAAGTTTGTTAAGGGATTCAGTTCTTTTGCTTTGGGGTGTGTTGGGGCTAAAGGTTATTATAGATTTGTCTAAGTTAATGATTTGACCTGATTCTTTGCAGAAAAGATTAAGAATTTTGGCAAAGGAATTAATGCTATCTGAATTTAAATGGATGAAAAAGTAGTTGTCGTCTGCAAAAAGAAGGTGATTAATTGAGGGGCCATTTCGAGCGATTGAAATTCCTCTGATTCGATTATTTTTATGTTCTGTCATGAGGGAGGCAGAAAGTGCTTCGGAGCAGAGGGCAAATAGAAGGGGTGAAAGTGGATCTCCTTGACGAAGTCCACAAGAAGGTTTGAAAGTGGGTGTAGGATGACCATTAACAAGGACAGAATATTGGACGTTTGTAACACATTCTTTTATGATTTGGATCCAGTGAGAAGGAAAATTCATTTTTTTGAGAGTGTGGAAGAGGAAAGTCCAATTGATCCTGTCAAAAGCTTTACTCATATCTATTTTAATAGCTGCTAGTCCGTTAAGTTTGCTTTTAGAGTTTTGATAGTGTGAGTTAATTCTTGGGCCATAAGAATGTTATCTTGAGTTCCTCTCCCGTGAATGAATCCATTTTGGTAAGGGGAGACAAGATTGTGCATGATGGGTTTGAGTCTATTTACAAGGACTTTAGATATTATTTTATAGTATGAATTGCAAAGACTAATAGGTCTGAAGTCTTTAAGTTGTTTAGGATGATCAATTTTGGGAATGAGAGTGATAAATGTATTATTTAATTCTTTTAGTAAATGTCCATTATTTAGGAATTCCAAAATAGCATTTGTGACATGATCTTTAAGGAGGTTCCAGTTGTTCTGGTAGAATTCTGCAGGGAAGCCATCAGGTCCCGGGGATTTTAGTTTAGGCATTTGAAAAAGAGCGTTTTCAATTTCTTCAGTGGTGAATGGGGAGTTAAGATGATTGAGTTGTTCAAAATTAAGTGATGTTGTGATATTATTGATAGTCGAGAAATTAGTGTCGTTGTTTGTTGGGGGATTGAAAAGTGTATTGAAGTAGTTAAAACAAAGATCAGAGATGTCCTTTTCCTTAGTGATTAGTTCACCAAGGTCATTATTTAGTTCAAGAATTGAGTTGATTTTCTTTTTATGTTTGGCTTGTGCATGAAAAAATTTTGTGTTGCAGTCACTATCAAACACAGATTTAATTTTGGCTCGTTGTTTCCAGTAACTGGATTCAAAGTCAAGGAGTGTGTCGAGTTGATGTTTTAATGAATCATTTAAAGATGAGTTATTATTGATTGTATGATTATTTTGTGTACTTTCAAGAGTGGATTGGAGAGAGATAATATTTTGAAAAATATTTCCAATTCTATGTTTGTTCCAAGATTTAATGTCAGATTTTAGTTTTTTAAGAGCAGTGATAAGATGAAAAGATAAAGATCCTTGGGTTAGCTTTGAAGAGAGATTCCAATTACGTTTTAGGATATTGGGAAAATCAGGATGATTAAGAATGAAGGATTCGAGTTTGAAAGGTCTGGGAGAGTTATCAGGATTTAGCTTTGTATTTATAATGAGTGGGCCATGGTCAGATCTTTGAATGGGTAGTATATCGCAAGAGGAGTTAGGGAAAGCTGAAGCCCATTCGAAGTTGCTCATAGCACGGTCTAATTTTTCATAAATGATTTTGCCATTTCTTTTACCAGCCCAAGTGAAAAAACACCCGGTATAGGGTATATCTTCTAAACCTAGGGAGTTAATGAAATTCAAAAGATAGTGGGCTCCTAAGATTTTATTATGATTGGGGGGGGGGGGATTTTTCATTATGGTAAATATATTGATTGTAATCACCACAAAGAAGTATTGGTTTTTTGGAGAAAGGGGTGAGAATATTATTAATATTGTTCCAAGTTTCTTCACGTAAAGAAGTGTTAGGGTTACCATAAATACATCCTAGTAGCCAATTATTGTTAGTTTCGGTATTAATATTAATGAGGATTATATTCTTATTTAATTAAGTAGGGGTGTGTTTAATGTTAGAGGAAATACCGATCCATAATCCTCCACTGTGGCCAAGAGCATCAACACCATAATTAATTGGGTAATTGAGATTTTTTAAATATTTATTTGCTTTTTCGACGGGGCATAAAGTTTCGCTTAAAAAGCAGATGTCGGATGATAACGTTTTAATAACATTATCAAAAATTGAACTGTAGTGGTTTGACCTAACCCTCTACAGTTCCACGATAGAATTTTCATAATGAATATTGGGGTTGTTTAGGAACAACCACCAAAATCCTTTTAGGTTTATAAATTAGTGAAGACATGAAAAAAAGCACATTTGTCGAACAAGATTTAATTTTTGTAATAGCTTGGTTTAGCTGCGTACGTTCTTCCGAAGCCAAATCCTCCTCGTTTCCAGCCTCCTCCATATCCTGGTCAGTTCTTAGCTCCTGCTCCTGCTCCTGCTCCATAGGGTTTAGATCAGAGGATTCACTCACATCTTCATCCCCAGCCCAGTTCACCGGTCCAGCTTCGTAGGGAGCAGGGGGGTTTTGTTTTCTTTTCTTTGGTGACGATCTTGGCGAGTCCATCTCATAACAAATCCAGATATCTGTTCTCTTTCTCTTGTCGCCCGATCTTGTGCCGATTGATCTAATCAAGGAGACTTCTTCACTCCATGCTTCAAGATCTTGATGGTTCGTTAATGAGAGATCTTTAAAGAGGAGCTCCATGATGGTAAGGCCAATTCCTTCTGGAAAGGAGTAATCAAACGCCCAGTGCGCTCTGCAAAACGATGTCTGAAAGACGTTGATTTTGCACAGTACAATGTTTATCGAGTCTTCCAGATCCAGAATCCATTGGGGGACCTCTTGGAAGGCACCAGAGACATCAATGTTTTGGAGCAAAGGTACGAGATCCTTAGGGAAATCCTCAAAAGAGTTCCATGGTCCAAAGCAAAGATGTCGAATTGATTCTGGGTCTTCCAATTGTTGAATGGAGTTTTTGAAGTGTTGGAGTTTGAATGAGATACAGCTTCGCCAATGGTCCAAAGAGATTGCTACAATCCCATAGATGGCAAATGACAATTGAGACTTGCATATGATGAAACCTGCAAAAAAATTAGAAAGAAAGTGTGAGGATGCAGTGACCCAGTTAGTGTTGTCACTAGGATCTTCCAGTATTTGATTTGGGGAGAGCTGATTTGTTGATGATTGGCTTGATTGGTCACTAGAGATGAGGGAGTCATAAAAGCGTCCTTGGTTGGCTGACTCATTGTCACATTCAACTCCTGCGAGATTGAGGAGATATTCCCAATCGGAGTTCCATGATTGGGAAGTCTCTTCACATCTTTGATGCAAGGTTCTTTGAATATGATCCCACTCCTCAAAATATCTTTCTCGCCTTGCTTCTTGATGAGGACTATTATCTAGTTCCTGGCTTGAGTGATTGAGGTCAAAGGATAGTTGCATGGCTCGGGTAAGTTGGTTTTGAAAGGCAACATGGGCGTCAATTTCGTCTTGGATTGAGATCCAACCATTCGTGGGGCTTCGGCCTATAGGGTGAGGATTTGTTCGGAGGGGAACGATGTGGAAGTCATCTTCAGAGGATTCACTATTCTGGTTGGAGAGTCTCAAGGTAGTGTTGGGGGATTGGTTGTTTATGTTTTCATTTGGGTTTGGAGGAGATGGAGGTGTGATCATGTAGTTGGTAGGATTGTGTCCTGGTGGGTTTATGTAAGGATCTCCCCTGATTATGAGGATAATAATGGAGGGTATTCCTAGTCTTCCTGGCTTGAGTGATTGAGGTCAAAGGATAGTTGCATGGCTCGGGTAAGTTGGTTTTGAAAGGCAACATGGGCGTCAATTTCGTCTTGGATTGAGATCCAACCATTCGTGGGGCTTCGGCCTATAGGGTGAGGATTTGTTCGGAGGGGAACGATGTGGAAGTCATCTTCAGAGGATTCACTATTCTGGTTGGAGAGTCTCAAGGTAGTGTTGGGGGATTGGTTGTTTATGTTTTCATTTGGGTTTGGAGGAGATGGAGGTGTGATCATGTAGTTGGTAGGATTGTGTCTTGGTGGGTTTATGTAAGGATATCCCCTGATTATGAGGATAATAATGGAGGGTATTCCTAGTCTTCCAGCTCCTGGTCTTGGTGTCTCCATATTACTTGTTGTTGGTTGTTGATTATTGGCAGTCAAGTGTGTTGGTTGAGGGGTCGGAGATGGTGTTTGAGTCGGTGGTGTTGTTGGGTGTTGTGTGGTGGCAATCGGGTTTGTTGCTGGGGGAGGATTCTGGTTTTGTATGTTGTCTGGAATTCCTGGATTGTTGGGAGGAGGATTGTTTTCTTCTGGAGGATCAAAGAGCAAGACCATAGTCGTTCTAAAGTCTCCTGTATGGGGAAGCCCTCTTATCCAATGATTGAACAGCTGGGCATCAAAATCTCTTTCCATCTCGTATCTCTGATCCAAATTGGTGTATCGCAGATGGTCTTCATATCCTCTAACAGCTTCAATGTCCGAGAAATTACAGTGTGTGGAAGAATGTCCTATCCTACCACAATGGTAGCAAACACGAAAAAAAATTTCGTATCTGAATGAGACCCATAGTCGATTTCCTTCAGGTGTGAGTATGAAGACACCTGATACTATGGGTTCATGAACAGGGATTCTCACCAACACACGGATGGACCTCAGAGCTCTAGCATTGTCCGAGTTCCATTCAATGGCACTAATATTCCCTGCAATTCTTGCTATGCGTCTAACATTGTTTTCAGAGAAGTATTCGGCAGGGATTCCGTGGAGTTGGATCTAGAAGCTTGCAAAGGGAATATCGAAATTCTGAAATATGGTATTGGGTGCCCAGTAAGACAAAAGAAGAACAGCTCCATTGAGATTAAGGGGTGATCTAGAGATGAGATCATCCATGTCATCCGGATGGGAAAAGTGAAAGAGGAATATAGTTCCCCTTTTTTCGACATCAACTATTCCTCTTATATACCAGCAGGAGTCAACATAGTTTTGGACAGTTTCTTGGGTGAATGTCTGAGAATCTTTGAAGAGTCCCAAAAGGCAGCGTGCGTATCGTACTCTGCTAGCCATGACATTTTCGTTATTCATGGGGACTATGAGTCCTCTTCTTTCAGTGGTGGTGTGTGAACCAGAGTCATCAGAGGAAGAGCTCATTTTTTTTTCGTTGTTTTTCTTAGGTTGGTTCTTCTGAAGTGGTAAGTTTTCTTTGTTAGGATTTTTTTTTGTTTTGTTTGTACTAGGATAACTAAAAAGGTCAATGTCCTTTTTATTTCCAGAAGTAGAATGGCTTTGAGATCGAGGTTGAGGGACTTGAGTATGTTTGTTTTGACATTTAATGTTATTTCGATAACAGGGGTAAAGGGAAGGTGTTGATTGGAGAATAGGTGCCTTGGTGCTCGCAACAGCCGCCTTAGGCTGAGAAGTCGAAGGAACCGAAGTCATTGAAAGCTGAAAAAGAATTTTTCTTTTGTTGAAAACTGGAAAAGTGAAGGAAAAGAGGGAGTTGGCTGATAATGTTAATCTCAGATTGGGGGGTGTTTTTTCAAGAAGAATGATTGTAATTCTTGGAAGTTGGCTGGTTATTGGAGAATGGGAGGCGTGGGGGTAGTAATTAATGCGGGCGTTTAATGCAGTTGAGAGAGTTGATGAGGGTGGTCGGGAAGAATTAGGGAGGTAAGGTGAAGGGTTTCAAGCTAGTGGGAGGTTGGGCTGATGAATGGTCGGAAATGGGAGTGCTCAGGGAAGAGCAGATCAGAAGCAAGGAAGGAAAAATGATTTGAGAAGAGAGAATTCAAAGTAGAGAGGATTCAAAAAATGTAAGTAGATTGAATTTGATTCAGTTAATTACGTTACATTTATTATTGATTTGCCCTGGATCAATTTTTGTAGTAAATTTTTTAGGAAATTTTTCAATTCAATATCGTTGGGACAACTGGCATAAAAGTTGCATTAAGTTTCATACTGTTTGCATAAAATTCAAAAATTATTTATTCTCCTCATTTATGGAGAATTATGTTTCAATTGGTTCGATTGTGCCCAACAACAAGAAACGAGATCTCGTGGTAAAGTATGAAAACTAATTTGGAAACTGATTATTAAATTGTCGTGACCTTGGCAATGTTGTAACTATTCTATTATTGTAAGAGTAAAATTTATTATAACTCTTTTTTATTATCTTATAAAGGGAGAAAGCGCATGTACATCCCTCGTTTTATCTATGGAATATAGGTGTGTGGCTAAAACTATTTATGGACGATGTAGGATAGAGTATATATAAAACAATATAAGAACCGTATTTGTCATTCAAAAAAATATCATCTGGAGAGACTTCTTTTATGACAGTAAAACTCCACAATAAATTAATTTCTATAGTTAAAAGATGATTTTCAACGTACATTTCTTGAAAAATTAATAAATTAACTAAGCAGAGATGATTTAAGAACATTGAAAAATCACTCTTTAAGTTAATCTTGTAATGCAATGAGGTTCAACATCAATTAGCATCTTGACTACTTCTTTCATAGTAGACATCAAATTAGGAAGTTTTGAAGTGCAAACTGTAGCAACCTTCAAGACAGGGACGGACGCAGAAAATAATATAAAAGGTTGCATAATTATTAAAATGTGGAATCATTAAAAAATCTAAAAGTCAATACAAAAAAGTACGACAAGCATATTAAAAAATTCAAATTACAATTGACCACAACGCTTTGTCATGCTTTGAAACCTCTGTATGATAGCTTCATTTGACACAATTGAATATATTGATTATCAAAACGACAACGGTCTCAAAAGCAACTCAAAATTGATCAAAGCCGAATAAAAAATACATTTTATATAACAAATTTACCAACAAATTTCTACAATTAAACTTTTCTTGATTATTCAAAATTACAATTGTGGCACACACAAGAAAGAAAACTCAAATTGATCAACCCAAGTCACAAAATCGTTTCTTTTGAAAAATATATGCATAGTTACTTTAGCAAAAGTAGTCATCAAACCATATAAATCTTACAATTAGTTTAAAAAATTATTACCATTACATATCTTATTTTATTTGAATTTTGAGCCTTAAAATTTCATGATTAATATATATTTTATTCGTTATTTGTTTTAGGAAAAGTAGTCATCAAGTTGTATTAAAGTTATTATTGAAAAAGGAGGTCTTCGTTTATTTATAATTTCAAACCTTGTTGACAATTTAGCTCATATGTACTTTAAGTAGAGAGCGCTTCCGTGTAGCGCCCTCTAAGTACTTAAAGGGTGCTTCAATACAACGCCCTCTAAGTTGGACTTAGAGGGCGCCACCTGTAACGCCCTCTAAGTTCGACTTAGAGGGCGCCTCCTGAAGCGATCTCTTGGTTATAATTAGAGGGCGCTACTTGAAGCCACGAGACTCTTAATTTTTGCTGTATACTTTGGACGATTTAGCAAACCAGAAATCATGCAATTTTCAATGCTGATCCTCCCTCCATCGAGGACTCGATTGTCATGCACAAAGTTACCATGGCATCATGGACCAAGGCCCTAATGGTTCACGACAAAAACCGGAACAAAAGTCATCTTCATTCAAAGACGAAGAAGACTCAACCAGCCATCTTGAATTATTGTCATAATATATTCAAGACAGATTGCCAAAGAAATTGCAGAAAAAGAGACGCAATGATTTGCCTTGGTGTCTCTAATGAAACTCACCCATCATGGGTAGTTTCATTGATTATTAAAGGAACTCGACAAAAGTTTTATGGAAGAAATATCATGATACATGATACGGACTGACCATTACTTGATTTGTCTTCCTTTGGAGAAATCATTCTCGCTATTCTCATCCTCCTGGAAAACTACAATTACCACAATATCTTCATCATTACTGATATTTTTGCTTCACAAATTTGGACTAGACACTACAAAGATATTAGCAACAAAGAAGATTGGAAAGAATTGAAGCAAAGAATTATGCTGAACAATTGTCGCGTTTTGTGGTTTCCAACTAGTATTGGATGTTTTGACAATCTTTATGACATTTCCATTTGTTGCTTTAACTCTATTCACCCGTTTTGTTGCAACAGAGTACCGAGTACTCAAAACTCTTGTTATTTGAACTGAATGAATGCATTATCTAGCCAAAAAAAAAAATTGTCAAAAAGTACATTGAAAATGTAAAATGTCAATTAATTGTCGTTAGTTGCTAATTTCAATGAAAAAAATAATTAAAAAGTACATTTAAATTGTAAAAAGCACATTAACATTGTAAAACGTCAGAGTTTTTGCGGCAATGGTCCCGGTAAGTGGGCTGAATTGCATTTTAGTCCCAGTAATTGAGAGCGTTGCAGTGTAAGTCCTTGATAGTGTACACATTGTGTGGATTTAGTCCCATTTTTAACGGAACCGTTAGTTCAACGATTTTTGGAGTTTTGGGGTCAAAATAAAAATGTTCAAAAATTTTGGGTCATGTAGAGTTTTGGTACGCATTTAGTCCTTGTTAATTTCTTTTGGGTGCACATTTAGTCCTTTTTTTCTTCCTTGTTATTATTATCATTAATATTATTATTACTTTAATTATTTTTATGTTAATTATTATTATTATTATGTAAAATAAAAATAAAATAATCTAACCCCCACCCCCCTTCATCGACAAATTTGGAAGAATGACACCTTTTCTAGAATTTTTTAAAATTTTTTGGCACCCATGACTTTTTTTTATAATAGATGGAGCTAGGGGGAATGACTAAATTATCCCCGATATTTTGATACACTTTTTTCAATTTTGCTTCGCATTTTTTTCGATTTTTTTCTAGTAAAACAGTTCGATTTTGGTAGTTGTTTTAGCTAAAAGTTTCGATTGTTTGATAGTTATTTGGCAAAAAGTATTTGATTTTTCGTAGTTTTTTTGCAAAAAGATTCGATTTTCGTTGTTTTCGCAAAAAGTTCAATTTTAGTAGTTGTTTGTCGAAGAGTGTTCGCTTTTGGTTGTTGTTTGCCAAAAATGCTACCAAAACCAAACTTATTTCGCCAAAATCAAAACTGTTAGCTAAAAAAAAATACCAAAATCAAACCCGTTTTACTAGGAAAAAGAAAAGAAAAAAGAAAGAAAATTTGAAAAATAATATAAACAACATGAAAAAAAATAGAAAACAAAATTCAAAAATAATCGAAAATCTCCCTCTTCATCGTCCTCGACCTCCCCGCTCCCTCATCCCCTTTCCAATAGAACCCCCCCCCCCCCACACACACACCACACCACCACCTTAGTAATAATAATGAGAAGAATAGTAATAATAATAATGAAAATAATAATAATTAGGATAATAATAATAACAATGAAAATCATAATGAGAATAATGCGGACAATAATAATGAAATAATGAAAATATTAATAATAATGAGAATAATAATAATAATGAAAATAATAATGAGAATGATGAGGATAATAATAATAACAATGAAAATATTAATGAGAATAATACGGATCATAATAATAAAATAATGACAATATTAATAATATTAATGAAAATAATAATGAGAATAATGATGATGATAATAATAATAATAATAATAATAACAATAATAATAATGAAAATAATAATAATAATATATGAAAATTTTATAGTAATAATGAATATAATAATAATAGTAATGAACAAGGACTAAATACGAACCAAAAACTACATGGTCCAAATTTTTCGATAGTTTTCATTTTGACCCCAAAATTCCAAAAATAGTCCAAAACTAACGTTTCCGTTAAAAATGAGACTAAATCCACACAATATGTACATTATGAAGGACTTAGACTGCAAAGCTCTCAATTATAGGGACCAAAGTGCAATTCAGCCCAACTTACTGGGACCATTGCTGTAAAAAACTCTAAAACGTCATACAAAAAAATAAAACTAAAAACCTAAAACGTTATATAAAAAAACGGAGAAAGTGTATTAATTGTTAATGTTCAATTTTGCTCTAAATACATCACTCAAGTTTATGTACAATTTAGCATATTTATTGTCTATCAACTTTTTCCGTTTATATTCAAATCTGATAATTCTGTAGAATACCAATGATGGAAATTTAGCCAACACACTTAAAATTATTTAGTATAAGAAATTGTTAATATTCTTCTTCACCAATCACCATTTTCAATTCCATCACACTTCATCTATGGGAGCTTCTTCTTTCCACAAATATACAAATCCCTCAGTAATTTGTTATCGTAACCAAAAGATTCAAATTTTATTTATTTATTTATTTATTTTATATAATAACCAAGAGATTCAAATATTATACAATTTGTTTTTTTTTAATACGTATTTTAAGCATCCAAACCTTAAGTTATTTGTAACTATAGCCAAAGATTGGATTTTCACACAACTTTCAAGAACTCAAATTATCCCCTTTCACCTCAGAAGCTTATTGTCAAAAACTGTAATTTTGGACAGTCTTTAAAATGTTTTTTATATCCAATAAAAAGTCGAAGGAATTAGAAAATGCAGAAAAAATCAAGAAAATGAAAACAAAATTGGATTTTTGTTCAAAGTTTTGGCGTCAACTTTGTGTGGAGTGATTGTTGCATGGTGTAGGAGAGTGACTGATGGCTAGTTCGGTTGTTGGTGCGGTTGAGTTTCCGATATTGAGTAATTTTAAGATTGTTGACTAAATATCCCTTGTTACTTTTATATACAAGTAACATATTTGGCATTTGAACAAAAAACATTGACGGAAGTAGATGCGTACAACTGTTTATGAACTTTTTTTGTTTTTGTAAATTAGCGATGAGGTGAGTTTTGAACCCACGACCTTCTGGTCACTAGCAAGAGCCTTTTCCACTAGGCTATTCGATTAATTCAGAACTGTTTATGAACTTGAGTGATATATTTGGGTCGAAATCGAACGTTAGTGATTGATGTTATAAATAAATAAAATGTTAGTGATGTCCGGTGCCATTTGTCATATACGTTATGACTTGTAATGGTTAAGTTAATAGAATATATAGTATATCATTCAGCACCAATGATTATAATTTAATTATAAAAAAAGTTGATGGAATAGATAAATTTGTGATCGAATGTGATTTAATTTTATTATCAATATTATTTAATTGAGCTCATGATATTGTATTTGTCTAGTGTGATTTACTTAGGTAAGGTGGTTTGTAGATTATTACACTTTGGTCAAAATTTACCTAGTGTGCATTCAATGACAATCCTTCTCTTACAAAATATTGTATGTATATTAACAAATATACTCTGCATTATTATAACCTCTTTCGATTTACCTTATTCTTGTACTTGATGGCAAGAATGCGTGCGTGCATGGGGATCTTAGGATGACGGTTTCACCATTTTTTTTTCTAACTTTTTGTTTATTAATACATATTTTTCCAATACGATTAATTAATTATTCAATTAACAATACAATTCGTAAACTCAAGAAAAGAGGCAACTAGCATGAAGAGCTTCAAACTAGTAAGGAAAATCTTCTCTCTAACCTCTTCCTTGCTACGAAGAGGACTCAAACACAAGACCTAAACTAATAAGTGTCTCGCAGTTGGTGTGTTAACCTTGGGGAGCTTCTGACGTTTACGATTACCACCGAGGTCGTGTCGATAAAGCTTTCAAGGCAGTAGCTTCTATACCACGGCACAACTTAAACCAATAAGTTTATTCTAGTTACATTTCGTTTACAATTTCTATATTCACTAATTTACATTGTTGTACTTTCAATCATTATTCTTACACCAAATAATTGAGAGACACCAAAATATCGCTGAACTGAATGGACACATCACATAATTGCAACAAGAGATAAATGCGCAATCTACACCATTACAGGTCTACATGCTGAGGCAGCCCTTCATGCTAATACATGTACTAATCTACAGGATAACAGAATTAACGAACAAAATGGACTCATCAAAGACTTGGATAGTAGTTGTATTAGCATGAATGGTTGCATCAGCATGTAGACCTGTAATAGTGTTAGTTTGCGCATTTATGTCTTCTTGCAATTTTGTGATGTGTCCATGAGGGGTCTACATGCTGAGGCAGCCCTGCAGGCGAAGAGGATTAGTGATCTTTAAGCTGAAATAGATGTTTTGAAGAACAAAGTGGATGGGACTGAACCCCTTGATAACGTTATCATCTAGACTTGGGTATTACTAATTTTATTAGCCTGCTTAGCAATTTTTTTAATCCCCATAATTGTTAAAAATTGTGTTTTGAACCCATATATCGATGTGGATGTCTGGATGATTAGCCTGCTTAGCAACTTAAAAGTCGTGTTTTGATCCCATAATTGTTAAAAATTGTGTTTTGAACCTAACTTTATTGGAAAACATGACTTGGGACTAAAATGAAACATTTTGACCACTTTCGGGGACTAACCGTGTAACTATTGGGGGCTAAAGTGCAATTCGATCCCACTATTGGGGACTATTTCGGAAATTCTCTCTTAATATGAAAATAAACATTACAGTAAAACTTCTATAAATTAATAATCTCTCTATGATAATAAATTTGTGCGGTCTTGACTTGGGCTAATTAAAAAAATTAACAAAATCGATAAAATAAAAAGATAATACTTTTTTTTAAATTCATTTATAATAAAAGGTCCCATGAAAATTATAAATTAATAATCCTTAGATATTCAAATAATATTATTAAAATTTATTTAAAATATGACTCTATAGTAGTTTATTTTTTTTATTAATGTTCAAATCACTTTGGAGTTCATCTACAATTTTTCTTATTGGATCAATTAGTTCCTGTGTTGTGTTTCCGAATTGTAACATAAGATTGCGAAGAGTTCTAAACGACAAAAATACTTCCTTTCGAGTAAAAGGTTCCAAAGACACAGTATCATCTTATTTTCATCATCAATATTGTTCTCAATGATAGTAGACACAATTTCGTCTATATTCTGCACCTCTGAACGTGCTTCATTTTCACCCAGATAGTTCATTAGATAGTTGATGCCCATCTTATTATTATAGCCACATTGATTGATCATTGTCTGAAGATACGATTGAATAATTTTAGAAAGTTAATATCATTTATATATAAAAGTTTCAAAATTACTTTATGTAATGTGTGTTGATTATAGTAGATAAGCAGGTAGCTATATACATTTTTGTAGGATGGATTAACCCAAATATATTTATTTGAATTCAATATGTCAATAACTTATGTATAGTACGTTAAATATATACTAGTAAAATTATTAAACTCTTCATGTCATTAGACATTAAACCCTACATATATTTATGCAAAAAACTCTTCATCTCATGCAATGATGCAAAAACTATTTAAATTAATAAATTATTAATTTATCAACAAGTTAATAACTCTCTAAATTAATAAATTTGACCGATCCCAACATTATTAATTTATAGAAATTTTAGTGTATATTCTATTAATGACCATCGTGACAATGAGATTTAAATTTAAATAGTTTTTAAATATGAAAAAGTTGCATAAGCAAATCTATAAATGATAGAAGAAGCTGATCGATATATAAATACTTTGCCATTGGTGGGCCAAAATTTTGGTCAACTAAAGCACGGGTCTTAACTACCAAATATTGCAAGATTGTCATATTTTAACACATACAAAAGATGAAAATTTTACATCTATGATAATTTTATGTATGCATTCGAAATAACCTAGAAATAGTCTAGAGCTTGTAGCAAGCAATATGATATCAAAATACATGGTTGCCATTGCCCATTGATATGCCTGTAGCGATGCAAGATTTCTTGACCATGTTCCATTTGTTGAGCTTCTTCTTAGCAGAAAGGTTGTTTTCCTTAGAAAATTTGACATGCAAAATGGCCTTAAATCTGACAGGGAACGCAAGATTTTAGATGATGCAAGCATATTATAACATGGAATCAGGAAAAGATGTGTAACTATTATTATGTTCTAAAAAGAAATGCTCTACAATATTCCTCTAACGTCTAAAATTAAAACTACATAAGTGAGTGAATACATTAAAGACAATATTACAATAATCTATACTTCAGTTGTTAAAATCTTGATTAAAAAATTACCCAATTAAGTTCAAGTAAGAGCACACACCTTCTTCGCTGCAAGTTTAACTTGCTGCCTTAAGGTCACATCCATCAGTTTAGGACTGTTGTTGAAGAGAGTACTGATCTGAATAGTACCAATGTGTCCACAACAATTTGGTCGAAGGTGGAAGGCTCAATGGACGCACAAGAAAAGAATCACAAGATAGATTTAGTTGCTTCTTCTGTGTCAGATTTGAAAGACATTCTCGCACCAGATTTTCAGCAGAAAAGGATCAACATGGGAGCACCAATCGATCAACAATACGATGCGCTTGATGGAGAATGCCTCATGTCGAATGGGGAGCAGAATAGATCAGTTTGTGTGAAGACTATCAGGTTTGAAAAAGTGCTCTCTAGAACTGAAACTTCTACAGCAGTAGAGAACCATGAATTGAGGCAGATTCAGCAGCAATATGGTGTTATTGTTGTAGCACAACACACCAAGTAATACATTTTCAAAGGTTTAATTTCTAATTAGAGGAATACGATCATCAATTTTGCCAATGAATCCTATGTGCACAGTATAATGATAGGTTACAGATACCACATTTAACCTATGAAAATGATAATAAATATACATGTAAGATTAATCATTCACCTCAGCGAAACCTTTCAGGCAAAAAACCAACAAAGTTACAACTCCAGTAACCAAAGCCTCCGGAGCTCCAACTAGAGATGCGTTCACCCCTTTAAATCTTCTTTTCCTTTCTGTCCAAAACCATTAACAATGTCCATACTCGAGCACTCAAATAATCAAAACCTGACATATAAATACCTAGAAAATACTCAAATGGCCATAACAAACTAAGTTGGAGCATCCTAGAGTGAATACGGTCCCAATTTTCACAATTAATTGCTCAAGAAACTAAAATCTGAGCACACGTATACAAAAATCAAGAAAATACAACAATGAACATAAACGAAAAAAACTTACTTTGACCATTCTAGAGTGCACTAAGTACCAATTTCCATACTTGATCACCTACGAAACCAAAATTTGGGTATAAAAATACATGAATCAAGAAAATACTAACATAAACATAATATCACTATCTTAGAGCATGACTACAAGCTGCTCCTCTTAGCTTCATACTTGTGCGTGATAGCCTTGAGTTTATCATTATCAGTTAAGTGGGCCTCTAGGGTCGCAGTTCCATAGACATATAAATTGAACAAATACAACCAATCATATACAACTCAAGGTAAGGGTTTAAAATACAGAAATTAGAAGTTATTTCAGTTGAATAAGTGAGAAGCTGTGCTAATGTGCCCTCCAGTAGACGCCAGTTTTTGGAAATCTCTTGAGTCTTGACTAAACATAAAGAACCATTGTCTGATCAGTAGCAGAAGACAAGAAGAACCAAAGAAGAGTGGGGTGCCTAGGTGGAACATGAAAGAAAATAATCTTATTAACCTTTCATAATTTATTATGCAAACGTACAGGGAGTTCCTGAAAAGCGAAAACAAGGAAATGCCTCGCATATATTATTGTGACAACCAAGTATAAGTGGTAACAAAAACCTTATTTTGTTCAAAAAAATATAATATTTACTCGTCTACCCAATTTCCAGCAGTAATTTCTACAAAGAAGTCTTACTCCAAAATCGTTCCTCAAAGAAACATATTAATACCACCCTGATCAAACATATCCAGATGAATAACTAACCATTAACCTCAATAAGCGAGAGTGCAGTATACCAACAGTGCACCATGTTCATATACACTACAATGCCAGGAAATTTAAGCTCTGAAAAGACAACTACTATATATCAATATATTGGAAATACATGACAAAATTAGTTGACTTTCCAAATAAAATTTAGTAGTTTGATCTTTTTCCGTTTCGAGTTTATAAACAAATAGAAGTAGCACAATCAAGATATCACTAAACCATCATAACTCAGCCTGAACTCGGATTCTCTATAACAGTTAAGAAGAAGCATCAAGCAATATAGCAGCTAGCTTCTGACATACTTGCATAAATATAAGACAAAGGGTCAATCAGGAGGAAAACTACACATTAATGGCACGGCCATGGGTGTATCTTTCAATTATTTATTTGTTTCTAAAAGGTTATTGTATAATGGAACCTGGAGGTATCGCAAATCAACGAAAATGAAGATAGAAATCCATGGGAAGTCTCTCGATCTGGAACGCTTTACCTGGACAACCTTAAGCCGGCGGACCCCTAGCCTCGGCCGCCTTCTTCTAATTCCCATGGGGGCTTCTAAGGCGAAAAAGAGGCAGAGGTGGAGAAAAAATGGACAAGAGGAAGAAGCTAACGAAAAGGATGGCAGGGGACACTATACACACTAGAATAGTGATTTACTATTCCCAAATAGTGATTTTTAGGATTGAAATTACTATATTACCCCTCCCATTTTACTATCTCAATTATTACACTTCCAAATAGGAGGGACAAAATAGTCATTGGATAAATAGTAATTCACTATTCTGGTGTATATAACAGATCAGGAAAAAATGGAGAAGAGGCAGAAGGTCACGCGCGAGGACGACGAAGACGAAACGCGTGTGAATCAATTTAAATTATAACTACAAAGAAACCAAGGGAGTATAGAATATTATAAAAAGCTCTAGTGTTTGATCATTAAATTACCCTTGTAAACACTCAAAAAATCACATTTTATAAAAAAAAACGCGAGAGTGGGTTGTTTTATATACAATATCCAACGTCGGTGATCGGAAACAGTCAAAATTGAAGCATAGTAATTGAATGCAAAATTCTCGTAAACGTGAGTGATCGATGGTGTCAGTATTTGAATCTAACTTCTTTCGTGGCTTGGCGGTATGTTAACGAATTGGTCCACTACGGAAACCAGGCTTTATAAGTTCCGGGACTTAAGAATGGAACAAAAAACGGGGAAATTCAATCGTCTTCGTAATTGACAAATTAATAAAGAGTTGTTTCCTAGGCAACCGTGTTACAATATATGATTTTTCTAATTTTTTTAGTATACTACATTAGAAAAATATTTACAACTTAATCCATTTTCCAAGGATCTTATTATTCATGACCAGGATATTGAGCAATTGTCCATACGTAAAATCAAAATTATTGATATGGTTCTTTTCCACTAAAAAGGGGAATATTGTGTCTGGTTATCAAATGATTGAACAACCAGGAATAATTTACTTACAACACTTAGTTGACATTCACAAAAACATATATGATATATTATGTATTCAATACATATTTGAACAAGATCGATGTATCAAGTTCTTGAATGCGCATATTTCATTTACGCATTCATTTGATCCCAAATGTTTTGATAATATGATAAATAAATGGCTTTTTGACCGTTTGCCCCTATACTATCGGCTAATTTTCTATGTGGTCCCTGAACTATCAGTTCTTTTCTGGTTGCCCCCTAACTGCGTTTTTTCAACTTCAAAAGACAAAATGACTATTATACCCTAATATTAATCTAAAGTATAGACGGTATATTTTCACATAATTAAAATTAAACCCCCACCCCTTTCTTCCTCAACACACCCCACCCCATACCCCACCCCCAAACCCGATTTGCCCCCCACCCCCAAACCCGACTGCCCTGCCCACCACCCCACCAAGACCAACCACGGCCAAATGTTACCTCTTCAATTTATGCATAAACAAAGCTCTAAAATATGTTTTGGATCTCACCATCCATTTTGCTGGATTCAATCAAAATAAACATCGGAGTCAATTTAACATTGATATAATATTGATTTTTAATTATTAAAATTAACATATTTGATGATATCAATTGGCACTCAAATTATGAATCGAATCAAAATCATCAAGATTGAAGTCAATTTGATAAATACAGCTTCCTTTCTAAAATATTATTCAAAGTTTGACTTTTTAAACTTAAAGTAATAAAATTTGCCATCTTATTAGTTGAACCCCAACTTTAATTTAAAAGTAACATAATCGAATATATTCAATTTGAATTGAATACTAAATGATTGTAGATGGGGTGTAATAAGATCTGCAACTGACCTTGTTTGAGAGTAAAGTTGCCTAGTTTTTTCCAAGTTGTCTTGGAGTTAGTTCTTCAAGGTTTACTGATTTTTCGTTTTATTTTAACGAAATAGTAAAATGTGAATTATTATGCTGATGAGAAGGGACTCAGATGGGTCAATGGTGATATCCCTACCAGAGTTAGATGGGGAGCTTCGTCAGAGTATGAGTTGAAGGAAGATGATATTTGGGGTGGGGTGGGGTGGGGTGGGGGGTAGGGGGTAAGGGTGGGGTGTGTTAAGGAAGAAAGGGGTCGGGGTTTAATTATGTGAAAATATACCTCTTATACTTTAGATTAGTATTAGGGTATAATAGTCATTTTGTCTTTTTAGTTGAAAAAAACATAGTCAGGGGGGCAACCAGAAAAGAACTGATAGTTCAGGGACCACATAGAAAATTAGCTGATAGTATAGGGGGCAAACGGCCAAAAAGCCTAAATAAATCACTAAGATAATGATATACTTGTCCTTAAACTCGAAGTGCTTAAATACTTTTTTCATAAAATAACAACGGCAAACAGCTGGGATGATCACCTTATCTTTGGTTTAGGAACGTAGTTGATCACTTGACTTTTAAAAGGTCTCAGTTGATCACCTAACTTCTTAGATGTTTCCATTCAACACATTGGTCAATTATAATGTTAATTGTCGCTAATTAAGGTTAGTGATCACTAATCAGCGACAACTTAATAATTTCACATAATAGTTTAATGAATAAAATAATCCCATTAAAAGTAACCCCAAATCCCCAATTCAATCCCCATTCGAATCATTTTTACTAGAAAGAAAAAATCTTTGTTACTAAACCGAATCACCAAAAAATCGAATCTTTTTTACTAGAAAGAAAAGCAAAAAAAGAAAAAAAAAGAAAAAGAAAAAATTGTATCAAATATCTAAGGGTAATTTTGTCATTTTACCATCCTAAGTACTAATTTGCTAAGAAAAAAAAAGTGCTGAAGTTAATAAAGTGTCTCCAAAATGTCCATCAAATTTTTTTTTTGAAGTTTCCGTTGCAGGCAAAAAAGTAATTTCATCCTAAAACCACTATTCTGGTGTGGGTAAAGTATAGCACCTCAGCCCAAACCCATACCACTTTTTGCCAATCGGTCCACAACCACACAACCGTGAAACCGGAGGCGCCGCCGTCGACTCCCATTTTCCAACAGCTACCTATACACAAGCTGAAGGTAAACGATCTTCTTGCTATATATGTATATATGTGTCTAATGAACCTTTTTTGTATTCTTTACTTTTCATATAATCATATTTGATTCAATTTCCTTTTTGTGATTATACATATTGGGTTTTTGTTACGCTGGTAGTTTTGAAGTTTTATGTATACTCTAATCATCATTTTCTGTGTTAATCTATTTGTTCACATTTCAATTTAATCAGTATCAGTAAGCAAAATTATAAAAATTAGATCTTAATACTAATGCATGTTTCTTTTTTTTCTGATTATAAATATGTTGGGGGTTTTTTTTTGCAGTGATAGCTATGAAGTTGTTTGTATGCTTAGTTACCATTTTTTATGTTAATCTATTTGGCCACATTGTCAACCTAATCAGTCAAGGAAAGTATAAAAATATGATCTTTTAGCTTATGAATGTTAAATTGACCAAGAAGACTCTATTGGTTGACCTTTTATCTGTATAACATCAACATTGCCCGGTTGCCTACGAAGAGGCTCCCTCCTAAGCTGGGTGAGGGAGGTCGAATAATGCGCAATCTTACTCGTTTGAAAACAGGGAGGCCGTTTTGGATTGACCCAAGAGTGAGTACAAACACTATCACAGTAGATAAGAGGCTCCCGAAGATTGTTTTCCTTTTTCTGTGCCTTGGATTTGCATATCATAGCTAATTTAGAAGTGCCTATATATCAGCTTTTTTTGAATTACTGTGGTTCGAGTGTAGGCATTTTGTGGAATCTGTTAGGGCGTGTTCGATACTGAAGCAGCATGAGCTAGTCTGAGGAGACGGGTTTACAATGAATGAAAGAAAATTTGTTTTATCATATATTTTCGTGGACTATTTTTGTTAGGAAGTGCGAACATTTCCTTCATTTGGGTTGAATTTCCAAACTACTTGTCAGTATCTTGTGTTATTGTTATTTTGTCTTCAGTGATTTTTATCTGAATTATATAGAAGCCTCCTTGAGGATAGTGTTTACGCACCTTAAATTCTTGCTGACTTATGGATAGCGAAAAATTACTGTAGCGTAATGCAGATGCTAGCTTCATTTTTTGTAGTTGTTGGCTGTAGTTTTTTGTTTTAACATGTTGGGTTTTGACTGTTGAGATTTGACTTTCACACTGCATAATTGTTTTGTATGGTGCAGCTACTGTTTGGAACGATGTTTCTAAAAACCCAACTATCGTGGAATGTTGTCATCCCTGCAAAGAATCTGGACACTAATGGGCTGATGCTTCAGAAGGCCATTATTCTTCGTCTCATGAAGAACTTTGCAGAGAAGAAGGCCACAAAAGAGTTGGGCTATTTCATGGCTTTAACTACTCTGGATGAAGTAGGGGAGGGAAAAGTGAGGCAGACTACTGGGGATGTACTCTTTCCCGTGCAATTCAGCTGCATCACCTTCAAAGTCTTCAGGGGAGAGATACTGGAGGGTGTTGTCCACAAAATACTGAAGCATGGTGTCTTCTTGAGGAGTGGGCCATTGGAGAACATCTATCTGTCTCACCAAAAGATGGCAGACTATCGCTATATCCCTGGGGAAAATCCATTTTTCATGAATGACAAGCAGTCGAAGATTGAGAAAGATGTCGTGGTGCGCTGCATTGTGATGGGAGAGAAATATATGGAAGCTACAAAGGAAATCTATACCATTGTGAGCTTGGAGGGTGACTCTCTTGGTCCTATATGGAGATCTTGAGTTGTTAGAGCTATTGCCTTCATGTTTAGAGAAGAGAAGTTTCAATTATGTACTCTGTTTATCTATCCTAATGTAATTAGGTAACTGCTATTGTAATTAGGTATCTGCATTTTAATTTTAAGTTGATTCCTTTCTTGAGCTATCTTTGTATGTAAGAAGGGGGACGTTTCTTGTAGGTCGGAAAGCTAACTTCATATGTTATTGAAAACACCAGCTCGTGCCGGTATCATAATTGTTATGTAAGGCTCCACTTCTGTTTCATGCCAAACCCTCCACATTTCTGTCCCTCACTTCCTTCCCTCACGTGTTCTGAATTATCTGTGCATACCTTGCGCTCATGAGCATATCTATTCAAATCCTTCTGTGTGTTGATTTCTATGGTAGAGGCAATTGATTCTCTGATGGACTCCTTTTTTCATTTGGCTATAGAGATTACATAATATTTGCTGCTAATTTAATGACTTGATTTTTAAGTTCATGCAACAAAACATTGAAAAGATTATTAGGACAACCTCCTAGGAGACATAGTTCCTCTCAATTATTAAAATGCTCAAATTTTGCTAAACATAAAGTTCAAATGCCCACTTTCTTGTTACACCTATACTTTTTTGTTGGTGACACTGTCTTAAAGGATAAACAATTTCTTTCATTTAATAGTGCCATGAAAATTTCATGAAATAAAGTAGAGATTAAAGATTCCATTTCTATGTATGAAATTGAATAGTCTTCTGAGTTTTTAGTGTTGAAACCTTATATGACAAGATTAGTATAAATAATAGTAGCTTTCAGAATTCAGAGTTGAAGTTTGATCATGTGGCACATGATCATGTGATGTGAGAAACATGGGACCATGTGAGCTATCCTGAAAAATCTGCCCTCCTTTTTTATTGTGTGGATATTTTAAGTTGAAGGAGATGGACTATCTCATTGCTTGGGAATATATTCTAAATATGTAAATCCAAAGATATCATATCAAACCAGCACATCTTCATCACATATCCATTGGAATTATCCCCTATTTACCCTCACAAACCACCCTTGACTCGTACTTGAGATTTCGTTATTGTGAGTAATGTCGAGTGACCACTAGGTGTGAGCCTCGGAACTTCATGTGCGAATCCTCAACCCCACCCCACCTGTACTATCTTCATCTATGAGGTCTATAATTGATCCTCAAGCTTATAGTATTTTTTAGTTGGATGCTAGGATTTTTGTAGTTCCTCATGAATCTTAGATCATTGACAAGGATTTATAAAGTTGAAGGGGTAGGAAAAAATTAATTGAGCACTGTTAAAAAAGATAATATTACTTTTTATTTTTAGTCCACAAAGCACCAAGCGATACACAAAGCATAATGTGGAAATAGATTTTACTGTGCCTACAATAGATGTACTAACTAGAGAACACACCCTTGTTGCATGGACATGTGTAAAAATATACACGACAATAGATCGATGCTATGCCTACTTATGCCCGGCTCCTATGATATGCACATTTACTTTAACCTCCGGAAGTTGAAGTTATACAGAACTATCAGAGAACGCGAAAGAGCAATGTGATGAACCCTGTGAAACCACATTCTTTGGCTGAGGAGATCTTGTAGGAGTTGGTACTGAAGTGGCCTTTAATATCTCAGGCTGATCCGCCCTGGTAGGATCAACGTCATGGCGAATTTCTTTTAGCATAGCTACAACGTCCTTCATCATTGGACGTTCCTGAGCTCGTGGACTGAGGCATAGGAATGAAACTGCAAGTGTTTGCAGCATTTCATGCATCTGAGGGTCTGCCCTCCCCCTCAACATAGGATCAAGAATATCAGCTGTTTCGAGCTTACTGTGCAAATGGTCACGAACCCATTGTACTAAGTGTGCTCCTCCAGGCAAGCTCGGGTCTAATGGATGCCTACCTGTCAAAACTTCTAGGATCACCACGCCAAAACTGTATACATCACTTCTCTCATCAATCCTTTGCGTTGTAGCGTGTTCTGCAGAACAAAGAAAGAAAATACGATTAGCCACATGCAAATTTGCAATCAAGAAACTGTATTGACATTCGCAAACCATTCTCTGTTCAGTTTATAGGAGAGAAAACATTACCAGGTGCCATGTATCCATATGAACCAACAAGCTGAGGCTTTTGGCTATGCTTTAGAGTCTCATCTACAATCTTGCTGTTTACAAGCCTTGCAAGTCCAAAATCAGCAAGGTAAGCTTCCATGCGAGGGCCGAGCAAGACATTCATCGCCTTGACATCTCCATGCATTATAGGAGGAACACAATCATGGTGCAGGTATGCAAGCGCATGAGCCACACCAAGTATGATATCGTATCTCAGCTCCCACTCAACTCCCCTTCCTCCTTTTCCAGAGCCATGAAGAAGTGAGCTCAAACTTCCATTAGGAAGGTAATCATAGAACAATATTCTAAGACTCTGATTTGACCCCCAACCAAGAAGGCGGACAATATTCTTGTGCCTGATTGATCCGAGTGTTTTAATCTCTGAACTGAATGCACCTGATTCTTCTGATGACCACATTTTCTTGACAGCTAGCATCTCTCCATTTGGAATCATCACCCTATATACTACTCCCGAGCTCCCAGTGCCAATCACATTGGCTGATGTTAAATTCCGAACAATATCATCAACCGAGAAATCCATCTTCTGATAAAATGTTAATTCCCAGGAGTCAACCGCCATAGACTCATGGCTGGTGGCACGAGACTTCATCAACAGGTACACAGCGAGGAGGACTAAAACTGCACTGATGCTGACGAGAATTGACATAGCCAACTTCATTGAGGTTCTAGAATGAGCAGAATCATGCTGATTGTTGTCAGATGCAAGACTTCCAGAAATGTCTAGAGCATGATTGCCATCAAGGTTGTCCAAGGGGAGCTTCTTGAAGAAGGGTGTGTTTGGCAAATCACCAGAAAACTCATTGTAAGAAATATTTAGAGTCACAAGGTTTTGAAGGTTTGCTAAGATGTCTAATTTCCCGGTGAGCTTATTGTGGGAAAGATCAAGGTTTCCTAGTCTGCTAAGACCTGAAAAGGATGTTGGTAGTTCACCTGTGAACTGATTGCAACTCAGATTAAGAGCGATTTCAAGGGAAGGAATTTGGCCTAATTCTTCGGGTAAATCACCCGAGAACCAATTATTTCCAAGATCAAGTAACTGCAGTTTACTACATGAAACTATCTGTGGAGGAATTCTCCCAGAAAGCTGATTCTTTCCAAGATTAATTTTTGTTAACTCAGACAAAGAACCAATACTAGGACTCAATGGACCAGTAAGCCTATTGTCTGAGATATCAACCAATTGAAGGGCAACAGGAAGAGCATTTGGCAGAGAACCCGAAAGGGCGTTGGAATGAAGATCAAGAAACTCAAGGCTTCGGCATCCAGAAAGAGACTGAGGAATGCCTCCAACTAAATGGTTATCACTCATGTCAAAGAAATCCAAGAATTTCAAATTTCCTATTTCTGATGGAATAGTACCAGAAAACCTATTGCCATTGGCTCTAAATCTATTTAAATTTGTACAATTCCCAATATCAGGAGGTATGAAGCCTGATAAATCATTGGAAAGTAGCAATAACTTGGTTAGATTCTGCAAAGAAAAGATTTGTTTTGGTATCGATCCAAAAAGGTTGTTATGAGAAAGATCAACAGCTTGAAGATTTTCACATTCAGATATAGATTCAGGAATATTTCCAGTCAAGTTATTTTGCCATGCAAAGAATATATTCAAGCTCTTCAAGTTACCTATTTCAGCAGGAATCTCCCCTGAAAAATCGTTGTTGTCGACTTCCAAGTGAGTCAATGATGTGCAATTTGAGATTTCAGGAGGTATGGTACCTGACAAATGATTGACACTCAACTGAAGCTCCTTGAGTTCAGAAAGGCCTCCAAAACTTGCTGGAATTCCTCCGGTTAATAGATTCTCCGAAAAATCCAACACCAAGAGTTCCTTGCAGTTGCCAAGCTCAAAAGGGATTGTTCCAACAATGCTGTTCTGCCATAACAACAAGCTCTGCAGCTTTTTCAGCTGGCCTAATTCCCCCGGGACAGCACCGGATAACGAATTCTGGTATAAATAAAGATTTTGGAGCTCACTGCAGTTTCCAATCTCTCCAGGGATGTCGCCTGTCAAAAAAGCTGTATAGATAGCAATCGTTTGGATTCTTTTCAGCATGCCAATCGACGACGGAAGATTCCCCGAAATACTCGTTTCAGCAAGGCCCAACACTTGCAAGTTGCTGCAGTTGCCTATCTCAGAAGGCAACTCCCCTTTCAAATTCTTGTTCCCACCAGCCCTCAAGATTTCAAGATTGCCCAACTCTCCTATACTCTTTGGAATCACCCCACTAAGCTGATTATCAAAAAGCAAAAGATTCTTGAGACTGGACAACTTTCCAATCTCAGAAGGGAGCCCACCTTCAAGACCATTTGTGTTCAACACTAATGATTGCAGCTTCTTCAACCTGCAGATTTCAGCTGGTATTTCGCCATTTAGCGAATTATCACTTATATCAAGCACAGTCAGCTGAAGATAATCTCCAAATTCCCTAGGAATTGTACCAGTAAGATTTGCTGATGAAAGGACAAGAGTATCCAAAGATATGAGTGGTTGTAAAGTGGAAGGCAAACTCCCCTGCAAATCCAAAGATTTCAAGAATATCTTAGTTACTTCTCCATGAGAATTGCAAGAAATCCCAAACCAATTGCATGGGCTGTTTTGTGATGAATCCCATGATGCAAGAACATTTGAGGGACTAGTTAAACCAGCTTTCCATTTAAGAAGAGCTTGGCTTTGAACATCAATGGAGTAGCAAGAATGAAAGAAAAGAATGTTTATTGAGATTAGTAAAAACAAGGAGATAATTTTGGGAGAAAGTAAAGGATTTCTTAGAGTTGCAGGCATTGCTGCTGAGAGCTAAGCATAGACTCTTGCTGCTCAGTTTTTTTGGGATTGAAGAGAGGAGATGGGGGGCTAAATCCCATGTTTTGTTTATAGAGGAAAATAGCTTAAAGATCTGGATCCAATCAAAGTACTTGTTTCATTTTTATATTATTTCACTACTTTTTCATCTCTTGTACTATCCTACCCCGCTTATACGAGAACCTCTTCATAACCACGCATGGGACATGTTAATGTTAACGAGTTTATTTAACCATATATCATATATCATGGTTCTGCACTATTAGCCTATATTGTTTGTTTGCTTCTGCTGTCATAATTTAGTCTGTTGGTAGTTTTCGTATTTGTTCATTTCCTTTCCTATTCATATGAGCTAGTTCCATTAAATCTTGAATGTGACTTTTCAGTTTCAATTATTTCATCACATTTTCAAACTGAGGAATTAGGTAAACCGAAAATCATTTCCCTTACGATCGTTTTGACATTATCACCGGCCTTATCGCCTTACCGAAATGAAATATAGGCTTGCTTTCTCATGGCTTTTTAGATTTTTTGTAGCTTTTTGCTCAGTTTTATTACTGCTGTGAAATTACTTTTTCGACATGTACTAGTTTCATTGTTTAAGAACATCTAGGAAATAGTGTTTCCTTGCAAATAATCATATGGACCATATTGATATATATGAGTACAAAGTACAACTGTTTAAGCAACTACCAATTGAATGTTGAATGTTGGGCATAGCAATTAGCATTTCATTCGTTTCAGTGAACATCATCCATCCACCCCTCTTTGTTTAGCTTGGAAACTGCAATATTTATTGTCCATTTTACTTAGTGGTACAATAATAGTAAGATGAGTCACTTTCATTATGGTGGCATAAACGTTTTTTTGAAAAAACAATATGCGTTTAGTACCATAAACGAACGCAAGCCCTGAAAATAGCAGCAGTGAAAATAAAATTCACTAATAACACAACTTAGACCAACATGGTAAGTTAAATATAAATACTATTGTATGTTTTAAGTAAATCAATTTATTTTTTTGGTTAAATTGAGATAGAGAATATAATTTGAAAAAGGAATCATGACATTTGTCTGTAATAAGTTTAACTATGTTTCTATGGTAATGTATGGAGATTTCTATAGGAGTTACATAGTATACTATTCCCTCTGTTCTTACTTGAAGGACTTGTTACTATATATGTATACATTATGTCTCGAGATACACAATATTCCTTTGGTTTTTCCGTTAACGTTTTAGCCATTTGGATATACGTTTACGCAATAAATTAAAATAGAAAAAAGTATACTAAAAATGTCAATGCAATTAGTTGAAACTATATCATTTATTGACTGATAATTTAAATAGATAAATAATAAAATAAAATACACTAAAATATAAAAAATACAATTTTATGATGGTAAAATCTAAAACAAAAAAATTAGATCAAAATGACAACAGGGAGAAAATGGCAGAAAGTTATGGTATTACTAAGTTTTTTTTATTAAAATTTCTTCTAAGGATTATGATGATGATTTATATAACATTTAGGAATTAATTGTGTGATTTATGCATTGAGAAAAAAAATTATACAAAAATTCTTAATATAACGGCAACCGATCTAGAGAAAATGTATCCATAATTTATCTTGTATTTGAAATTAATCGCTAATAATTTTTTTTTTGTAAATTAGCGATGAGGTGAGTTTCGAACCCAGAACCTTCTGATCACTAGCAAGAATCTTTTCCACTAGACTATTCGATTAATTCATTTAGTTGCTAATACTTGAAAATTATCTTACATAGATTGATCATAGGGATCTGAAATGGTTTATCTTAATAGAGCAATGGGTAAATGATGGTAATTAAGTATTAATAATAAAGAAAGAAATGCAGATGAGTCTCATTATAATTTATATGGATTGTTTGAAAATGGAGTGAAGAATCTAATTAAGAGTAGTGAAGAGCACATGCTCCTCTGGTAGATTTACTTTTAATTAAGTATTAATTAATTTAACTGAAAATCTGGTCATTTGTCTGATGGCTTTGCTGTAAAGATTTGAAAAGAAGAAAAATAAATGAGGCATTGCATCAAGTGGAAGCAACACTATAATTAATTAATTAATTTTATAATATCATTCACACACATAAAAAAGACAATTAAGTGGCCTAGTGATGAAAATAAAAGTAAAATTTCGTTTAATATTTAGAGATAGATCTAATCACGTGACACCCTACTGTGAAATAATGAGGTCACGGATTCTAATTATTTAGACTTCTAAGATAGACTTTGAAATTTTTTTAATTATTTATTTTTATAGTATACTTTTTAGTTATGCTTTTAACATATAAATAAGGAGATTAGATACTTGTTTGCTCACTCCATTCCACTTTAATTGACTTCACGTTTTTCGAAACACAACTTCAATCATCAATTACTTTATATTTACATTATATAAAATTATAAGAAAATAATATTGTGAAAGTATTTTGAAAAACGAATTCAATTTATATTAATTTTATATTTTTTGGCTAATGAATACTATAAGTAATTTGTAGTCAAAGTTTGACACGAATTCCCAAAACGTCAATTAAAGTGGAATAGAGGGAATAGTTTGCTTAGTCTAAGGATATGTGTTGAATTTAAAAACTAAAATTTTAAATTTATTTCGTAACTTTGCTTTTCTCTCCATTGAAGTTACCAAAATAAGAACCTAAAAATGAATTTTTCTTATGTTAAAAAAATATCTCTATATATCAATTAGGGATAAATGGAATATAAATCTGGAAAAATTCGCACCTATGTATCCATCAATCATCTAAGAGTTGTTGACCTATGTATTTAGGTTACAAAGTTCAATTGTTAATGTTATATTTGGGAAAATATTTATTATCGATACAATTAATTATGGCTTAGTTTATTTTTGGTTATTTTTAATTGAATAATGTCATAATAATGATTAGCTTATATCTTACGGATTTTTTGTGTTTGGTTAAGTATTGATTTTGTTTACATATTTAAATTATTTGCTAATTAATTATATTTTAATTGATTCCTAAAAATAATCACAATTAGAAAAATAATCAAAAACAAATTAAACCTAATAAATGTATGTGGTGTGAAAATATAAGAAGACATGCATATTTAACATTAATTGATTTGAGATTTGGTAGCTCCTCGATGTACCTCTCTTAATCCCTAATTAGTTAATTAAAGATGAGAGTAAATAACAAAAAGTTTGGATAGTAAACTTTAAGAAGAAGCAAAGCAAAAGTTAGGAGAATGTTAGTTGATACAGTAATTAAAAAAATTAACCTATCTTTTTGTTACAAAGCCCAAGATATTATTTATTACGTGAAAGAATTATCGCGATTACCAATTAACCACAAGACATTAGTAACACATTAATTTTCGTCGCTTGTGTTGTAATCAATTTCCAGTAACATCATTTTAGTGCATGCATGTCAGCATGTGTGCTAATAAGTTGCCTTACAAATTGGTATATCATGTTAAGAATGCATTCATTTTAGTCGCCTCAGACACAATATACAGGTCTAGTGATAAAAAGTTTGGGTGATCAATGTCACGTTTTGTCTTCCTTTTGCACTGTATATATAGGTTCGAGACACTTATGATACATATTAGGATGTGAAAGTAATTAACGGACACCTTCAAATCTCCTGACCATATGATGCACATTTCGCGATTTATCTCCTCAAAACTTTCCATAACAGAGAGTGACAGAACCATTAAGATTCTGATTCAACCTTTTTTTATGCATTTGTTTTACCCATTCATTCCAATACGATTTAATGATCGGGATTTGAGTGAATACTCAATTTTCAATTTATTGCAATTTATAACAACGATTTCCTAAATTACTCAAGTGTTTTCTAATAAAAATTACGAAGACCAATTTTTTTTTTTTTTGATAATTAGCGATGAATTGTGACTACAATGATATTACAAACATGAATACAGAAATTGCTAATTAATAGAAAGTTAGAGTATAATATGAGACAAATATGTCTCCAACAAGGTTCGAACCTATGACCTCTTACATGAAAGGTTAGGCCGGATGCCACTAGGCTATTGAGCCATCGGCGAAGACCAATTTTTTTTTTTTTTTTTTATTAGCATCATTTGATTGAACCATACTTCAATTTGAAAGATCATACCAATAATAGATAACATGCATCCCCCATCATATAAGTAGCAAATGATTTTATTAAAATAATGGTGTTATGTTGACCCGTTTAATCTACATATAATTTTGTTTCAAGATTCAATATTATATTATTCCTCAATTTCTCTTATACGGGAGAACTAAAGTTTTTTAAATTTGAGTGAATATATTTATATGTATAGTTGTTACTAGGCATTACTTCTTACTTCCTCCAAGTATCGTACCATGACCGTAGACGGTAGGTCGAATTAAAATATAAAAAGGAGGAAAGAATATAATTACTATATAGTATATTATTATTGATAAGAAGTTGCATTTAAATCAAAATTATATATCCATTAGGACCTTTAACTCTAATTCAAACAACATTTATGTTATAAAAAAATATAAGGAATGATTCTTTATCACGGATTATTTCAAAAGGAAGAATTAATGCATGTTATACTCTTCTCTACATAAAATTGTAAAATGTTTATGATCAGAAAACATATTCCCAAAACTTATTTTTCCTGCTTCAACACATGTTTCGTGCGTTAATTTTTTTATATAAAATAGTACCTCACATTCGATAATAATCACATCAAACGTGAACCGTAAAAATAGTTTTTACCGTTGTTATTGTAGTGTGATGCAAGAGGTGACATGCATAGGAGGTAGGTAACAAAAATAAATAGTAAATGAAGGTTTCCTAATTTATGAAAAAAGTGATGAATTATTGGGTCCAATGATGCTAGGTTTGGTAGGAAGGAGAGTTGCCATGTATGTGTATAAGCAACAAAAAAGTTGGTGCATAGAATTGAAGGTAGTACATTTAAGCAGAAGAAAGGCATATCATCATTTTCATTCACTACTTTCTGCTCTTACTACTCCAATCAAAACGGATTTCAAATGTCTCTACCATCGATATTACCCAAAAATATCAATGTATTTCAAAAATAAATTACAACTTGTCACATCATATTGTCTTTAAGTCATATGGAGTACTATTATCAAATATTTTCAAATATCTTTATTCTTCGTAATAGATACTTTTTCTGTTTCATTATGTTAGATATTAAAGGTTAATAATAACTTTTAATATAATCCATTAATCATTAAAGGTTAATACTAAAAGGATTAATATCCATTAATCATTAGATGGTTATAATTCATTCTAACTTTCTATATAAAGAAAGTTTATGTATTCATTTATTCATATCTCAAATACAAACAGTTTTCTTCTTATTCACGTATCCTTCATTCCACTTTATTGTGATTCTTATATAATTATCTTATATTCATTATCAAATTATTAGCTGCATTCTCTATCTATCGATCCTCATTTTATAACAATTGGTATCAAGAGCTTTGGTTAAATATTGATAGAAGCAATGACGGCAAAATTCGATATTGAAAAATTCAATGGGAAAAATTTCTCATTGTGGAAATTGAAGATAAAGGCGGTCCTTCGAAAAGATAATTGTCTTGCGGCAATTGGTGAAAGGACAGAAGATGTAACACAAAATAAATGGGATGAGATGGATGGTAATGCCATTGCGAATATCCATCTAGCACTAGCAGATGAGATATTGTCAAGCATAGAAGAGAAGAGAACGGCGAAGGAGATATGGGATCACCTCATAAAATTGTATGAGGCTAAATCCCTTCACAACAAAATTTTCCTTAAGAAGAAATTGTATACACTAAGGATATCGGAATCCTCTTCAATGACGGAACACATAAACACGTTAAATACATTATTCTCCCAACTTACTTCGTTGGATTATAGAATAGCTACAAATGAACGTGCTGAAATATTACTCCAAAGTCTACCAGATTCGTATGATCAACTCATCATCAATTTAACAAATAATTCCCTGACGGAAGTTTTAGTCTTTGATGATATTGCAGCTGCTATTCTCGAAGAAGAAAGCCGTCGCATGAACAAGGACGATAGAATAGCCAATATGCAACAAGCGGAGGCATTGGCGGTGATGAGAGGGAGATCAACGGAACGGGGCTCAAGTGGGAGCCAAAATAAAGGTAGAACAAAATCATGGAGTAAGAAGATCATAACATGTTATAATTGTGGCAAAAAGGGTCACTTGAAGAAGGATTGTTGGAGTATAAACAAGAACTCCAATCCTAGTGGGAATATAGCGAGCACCTCAAACGGAGGTGAAACTTTATGTTGTGAAGCAGCGACGACTTGCAAAGGGAAATTGACATTTGCGGATGGATGGCTCATTGACTCGGGAGCCACCTTTCACATGACCTCACGGAGAGAATGGTTTCAAGATTATGAACCCGTCTCTGGAGGATCAGTGTATAGTTGCAATGATCATGCTCTGAAGATTGTCGGTATTGGAACCATCAAGTTAAAGTTACATGATGGTATGGTGCGCACTATACGAAATGTGTGACACGTAAACGGCCTGAAAAAGAATTTACTTTCACTGGGTCAATTGGATGACCTTGATTGTAAAATTCTTATAGAGAAAGGGATCTTGACAATTAGTCGAGGTGCGCTTCTACTTATGAAAGGAGAAAAGATAGCTTCAAAGTTGTATCTTTTAAAGGGAGAGACTTTGCAAGAAGGAGAAGCATTTGTTGCTTCAAACGATTCAAAAGAAGATGCTTCAATAATGTGGCACAAAAGGCTTGGACATATGTCTGAGCAAGGAATGAAGATTCTTGCAGAACAAAATCTACTCCCTGGACTCACAAAGGTAGCTTTGCCCTTTTGTGAAAATTGCATCATAAGTAAGCAGCACAGGTTAAAGTTCAGTACATCGAAGTTCAGAAGTCAGGAGATTCTAGAATTGGTTCACTCTGATGTGTGGCAAGCACCGGTTACGTCTCTGGGAGGAGCAAGGTACTTTGTGTCCTTCATTGATGATTATTCCAGAAGATGTTGGGTGTACCCAATCAAGAGGAAGGCAGATGTATTCGAAACTTTTAAGGCTTTCAAGGCACGTTTGGAACTTGAATCTGGAAAGAAGATCAAGTGTTTAAGGACAGATAATGGAGGGGAATATACAAGCAGAGAATTTGCTGAGTTTTGCAAAATTGCAGGCATCAGAAGACATTTCACGACGGCATACACTCCTCAGCAGAATGGAGTGGCAGAGCGGATGAACAGAACCTTGTTAGAGAGAACAAGAGCAATGTTGGGAACTGCAGGCTTAGAAAAATCCTTCTGGGCAGAAGCAGTAAATACCGCCTGTTATGTAATAAACATGGGACCGTCAACAGCAATTGGGTTAAAGACACCAATGGAGATGTGGAATGGTAAGAAAGCTAATTATTCAAACCTTCATGTATTTGGAAGTCCTGTGTACGTGATGTACAACGCCCAAGAAACAACTAAGCTAGATCCAAAATCTAGAAAATGTATGTTCTTAGGGTATGCTGATGGAGTAAAAGGGTACCGGTTGTGGGATCCGACATCCCGCAAGGTTATCATCAGCAGAGATGTTATTTTTGCAGAAGACAAGCTGCAAAAGGATAGTAACATGGAAATAACGATTCCAGAAACTACGAAAGTTTACATGGAAGGTGAATCTCAGCAAGAAAATTTATCTGAAGATGAATTGGAGCATGAGATACAAGAGCACGATGTAACGGCAGAACCAGAAAACCGACGATCGGATCGGTTGAGAAGAAGACCAAGTTGGCACTCTGATTATATCATGGAAAGCAATGTTGCATACTGCCTTCTCACTGAAGATGGAGAGCCCTCAAACTTTGAAGAAGCAAAGAGGAGTTCAGAAGCATCTCATTGGATGACAGCAATGCAGGAGGAAATGGAAGCTCTTTATAAGAATAAAACTTGGGATCTTGTACCATTACCACAAGGAAGAAAGCCTATTGGTAATAAATGGGTATATAAGATCAAGCGTAATAGCAATGATCAAGTGGAGCGTTATCGTGCAAGATTGGTGGTGAAAGGATATGCTCAAAAGGAAGGCATTGATTTCAACAAAATATTTTCACCAGTTGTCAGACTTACAACAGTCAGAGTAGTCTTGGCAATGTGTGCTACATTTGACTTACATCTAGAGCAATTAGATGTTAAAACTGCTTTTCTTCATGGAGATCTTGAAGAGGAGATTTATATGCTCCAACCAGAAGGTTTTGAAGAAGAAAATAAGAATATGGTTTGCAGGTTGAACAAATCTCTATATGGTCTCAAACAGGCACCGAGATGCTGGTATAAGAGATTTGATTCCTTCATTACAAGCCTTGGATACAACAGACTCAATGCAGACCCTTGTACATATTTCAAGAGGTTTGGTGAAAATGATTACATCATTTTGTTGCTGTATGTAGACGACATGTTGGTAGCAGGCCCCAACAAAGATCGTGTAAAAATATTGAAAGCACAATTAGCTAAAGAATTTGAGATGAAGGACTTAGGACCAGCAAACAAGATTCTAGGGATGCAAATTTACCGAGACAGAAATAACAGAAAGATTTGGGTTTCTCAGAAGAATTACTTCAACAAAATCTTGCGTCGTTTCAATATGCAAGATTGTAAGCCAATTTCAACCCCTCTTCCTGTGAATTTTAAGTTATCCTCAAGTATGAGTCCTAGCAATGAAGAAGAAAGGAAAGAAATGTCACGTGTACCGTATGCATCAGCGGTAGGAAGCCTAATGTTTGCCATGATATGTACTAGACCAGACATTGCACAAGCAGTGGGAGCAGTCAGTAGATATATGGGTAATCCTGGAAGTGAACATTGGAGTTTTGTGAAGAGAGTTCTAAGATACATCAAGGGAACCTCAAATGTTGGATTATGTTATGGAGGACCAGACTTTATCGGCACTGGTTATGTTGATTCGGATTTCGCTGGTGATCTTGATAAGAGGAAATCTACTACAGGCTATGTGTTTACTCTTGCAAATGGAGCTGTAAGCTGGGTTTCAAAGTTGCAAAGCGTTGTCGCTCTATCTACAACAGAAGCAGAATATATGGCAGCTACACAAGCTTGCAAGGAGGCCGTTTGGATTCAAAGGTTATTGGAGGAGCTCGGGCACAAACAACAGTGTATGACATTGTTTTGTGACAGTCAGAGCGCCTTGCATATCGCAAGGAATCCTACTTTTCATTCCAGAACGAAGCACATTGGAGTACATTATCACTTTGTTCGTGAAAAAGTGGAAGATGGAACTATAGACATGAGAAAGATTCACACTAAGGAGAATCCGGCAGACTACATGACGAAGGCAGTCAACACAGACAAGTTTGTTTGGTGTCGAACTACCAGTGGCCTAGGAGAGACACCTCCAGCATGAATGTCAATGAATAAATGTGATGTGAAGATTGATTGATCTTCAATCGAATCTTCAAGTGGGAGATTGTTAGATATTAAAGGTTAATAATAACTTTTAATATAATCCATTAATCATTAAAGGTTAATACTAAAAGGATTAATATCCATTAATCATTAGATGGTTATAATTCATTCTAACTTTCTATATAAAGAAAGTTTATGTATTCATTTATTCATATCTCAAATACAAACAGTTTTCTTCTTATTCACGTATCCTTCATTCCACTTTATTGTGATTCTTATATAATTATCTTA
The DNA here is from genome assembly GCA_003412495.2 of Echium plantagineum. NCBI lineage: Eukaryota > Viridiplantae > Streptophyta > Magnoliopsida > Boraginales > Boraginaceae > Echium > Echium plantagineum. The sequence continues at coordinate 20,129,007 of CM016567.1, read as the reverse complement.
TATTCATTATCAAATTATTAGCTGCATTCTCTATCTATCGATCCTCATTTTATAACACATTATACTTGATTGTTTAAATTTTTTTTACTTTTTTAAATATTTGATTCTTTATATATAGTTTCAATGTAACTTTCAGATTATTTTCACTTTTTTACCCTTCAATAAAGAAATAGTATTTCAAAATACCTTTACTTTTCAAAGACATATTAATAAATTCTTCATTTTCCTTAATAAAGTATTTTTGTCTAAAAAATCAAGTGTAGTGAAACAGAAGGAGTAATATCTTACAAAATAATTCATTTTTGATACTTGAACTCACTTTAGCATGTAATTCGAGATTTTACATATATAACATTATGTGTCAATTTTTAACTATCATAATTACTCGATCCAGTTTTTAGTTACAAAAATGTAAAAAATGCAAACTTCCTGTTAAAAAATGCACACCCACATCGGATATCGATGTCCTCCCGGGTTAATATATAAGATCTTGGGTTATTCTCTCTATTGCCAATTGGTTTTAGAGTCTAACAACCCTCAACACCACCTCAATCCGTTAGCACACCTCCAGAATTAATTTTTTTTTTCTTCTGTAAATTAGCGATGAGATGAATATCAAATCCAGAATCTTCAGGTCATTAGCGAGAGTCTTTTCCACTAAACTATTTAATTAGCTCTCCTCCAAAAAAATTTAGTTGAACACCCTAAACACCAACCATAATCGTCTTAGCCCACTAAAACTCGATCCTAGTTTAAAAAGCCCAAATGGGCATGGGGTATCCTTGTTGTCGTTGAGTGGTGACTGGTGAGGTTGAATTGTAATATACGGAGTACTTTTGTTACAATGTCAAAAAAATGGTTTAAGACAGCTTTGGGATGGGAATGAGTTTTCATCTACTCCCTCCGTCCCTAAAAGATTGTCACATTTTGACTTTTGGTGGTCAATAAAACACGATTTAAAACATAAATATGTATTATTGTACATGCAAAAATATTATAAAAAGTTAATATTTCAAAAATATATATTGAGACGAATCTAACAAGGTCCCACAAGACTATATTATTTCTTATCGTTTGATGGGAATTCATGATCAAATTTTATAATGTTTGACTAACAAAAGTCAAAATGTGACAATCTTTTAGGGACGGAGGGAGTATTTTATTATCGAAAAATATTTAGCATACAAATTGATAAATTGATAAGATGAAAATATTATGAACAAGAGAAACGTATTGCGGAGCATCTTGAAAATTCAAGGATAATTTGGACTATTATTGGACCTCGTCATTACGAGTTATATCCCATCACTGACTAACGTTAATGGTTATACTCCCTCCAATCCAAAAGTAATGTCTTTTTAGACATTTCAAGAATATCCAAAAATATTGTCTTTTTACATAAATCAATGCACAATGTATCACTTTTTCCCTTAATATCCCTAAAAAGTAATGATTGCATCATATAGTTAATTGAAAAGTGGGTTATTAATGATTGCTTTATAGGGGTATAAATGAAAAGTGTGAATGTAATGATTGTTTCTTAATTTGTGTGAAATGTCTAGAAAGACATTACTTTTGGATTGGAGGGAGTATTAACTTAACCTTAGACGTGAGGTATTATGTCGGTGTAGTTTCTCATGAGCATGTCAAGATTCAATCATTTGAAGTCTTCATTAATAGCTATTCAAGGTTAGAACACATAAACTGTACACTATTCACCAAACGAGAGAGAATATGTATGAAGTTGAGATTATCATATACTCCATATTGGGTTAAATCTTATGCTTAAACAGGGCTCGAAGTTTCCATTTCAAATTTATATGATTCATGATATGCTGCTTTCACGTTTCCTTCTTACCCGTGGTAGTTGGTACTACCTAATCTGCCTTCCAGTTCACCAATCGTACATTCCCTTCGCCTTTAGCATAGTTGTCGTCTCCTGGAGCTTAATTCCCTGAGATGAACATTTGCTTCTAATCTAGTTACCTTATATTCCAATGTATATAACAAACAAGGACTGTGATCCCCGACAGACATCAATTCTGAAGGTAGACAATGGGGCTGACTTGGATAATCGAAAAGACTATCTTCCTCTCCTATTCCCCTGAACTTTGAATCTCAGCATACGTATGTTAGTATGTGACAACTAAAAACACAAAGAACCTATAGTCTCAATCAATTATTAAGGACAATGCCAGACAAATACTGTATATGCTCAAACGATGTGTGAAGTAAACTATGCTGATAGATACATTCAATCAACTATAAAATGTTTTCATAAGCACAAAAAAACAGACCATAAGTGAAATGCAAATACATAAGTCCTCCGGGGGAAAGATTTAACTTTCCTTAGGACCCTCCCAATTCAAAGTTCAAAATAGTCACCTGTGTTCCAGTCCCGGCCACTTGTACGCAGATGCTGCGCATTGTATTAGTATACTAGAAGCCAGAGCAAATCTGCTCCAGGTAGGTGGTCATTTTAACAATGCCAGAGATTATCGGTACAACCATGCACAAGAAACACTAGCCAAGCCAAATTCGAGATATAGTTACAAGGAGAAGTAAGACGCAACATTAGAATTCAGAGCAATCACTCTTAAGAGTTGGCTCATATTCGCTTTCACTGTAAAAAGATGATCTATAAGTTAAAGTGGCCTCACCACAGATTATCTGTGTGCTGATTCATCTCTTAGATTATCTTTATTTCGAGTCACAATTAACAAAACTTGAACAAGTTGTTCCTTTCATTTCATCACGACACAACGTTCACACAACAATTCTAGCTCAAAAGGCAAACCCAAAGTAAACCATAATTGAGGAAAGAAACATTTAACAAACGCGGATACAAAATTCCTCAACAATTCACAACAAATCCACCTCCATCTACACAAACAAATCCAATACATTCTCATCCAAAGTCAACAGCAACACACATACCAAACCTAACCAAGCTTACCCCGTTCAATGGGGTCTTCTGTATGAGTACTATCCCCATTGAGCGGGGTCAACTATATGATTACAACATCTCTTTTTGTCGGGTCATTGCCTCCGTTAAGCCCATATAGCTCCAACAACAACACACATACGATCTGGAAAAATGGATCTAAGAATCAAACAATAAACTTTTCAATGATCCAATCTTTAAACAATGTTAGTTGAAGATATACAACATCGAACTAGTTCACGGAATTCCACCATTATTGCTCGATTTGGGCGCGACCAACCCATTCGAAACAGCATCGTGTTCATCAAGAAAACCCCCCTCCGGATTCTTGAAAGCCCCATGCAAAAAACACAACAAAACCCCAACTGAAAACCCAACTAATAATTTATTAAACACGCCCATCCCAGTATACCAAACAGCCAATAACGAAGTGAAAATCAAACCCCACAACACATTTTGATTACTTATTTCATACCCAAAAACAATAAGAGGGTCCTCACGGAAAAAGTAAAACAACAACCAAAAAACGAAGACTAAAGCTAAAATAGTCAACGCTGCTGGAGATGAGAGGAGAGATAAGGCTGAGGAGAGGGTGAGGAGGAGGGCGTAGTTGATTGAGAAGTGTTTGGCGTTGAGGCGGAAGCGGGAGGCAGCATCGGAAAGGGAGGCAGGGAGGGAGGCGGCGGAGAGGAATTCCGGCAAGGGGCGGAGGCGGGAGAGGGTGGTAGTTAGGTTGTGGAAAGAGCGTGAGATGAGAGCGGAGATGGAGATGGGGATGGTGGTGTAGGTGGTGGGGGTGGGGGTGGTGGGAGAGAGCATTGTGAGAAGGTTGACTTTTGAGGTTGACTAGAGGGGGGAGGGGGTTCAAGAGGTGAATTATGTTAGGAGAAAATGTACTATATTAAAAAAAGGAAAGAAAAATGATAGAAATCGTTGTCCCAACGACACTTAACATGAAATACGTGAAGATGCGAGGTTGGTGCTAGCTTGCTACTTAGCACTCTATGTCTCGGCATTACGGTTGTACTAAATGTAGTCACTTGTGATAATATAGATTTTGAGTGGACTTTTGATTAAATATTACAACAAATAAACTCAAATATATTAATAAAATTGGAATCTAATCGAACACTGGAAATCAACTAAAAAGTACATATAATGAAAGTGATAAAATTTATACTAATAATAAAAATAATACAAATGATGTATCTACACTATATATAATTGGGGAAGGGGGGAATTAGTTATTTTGTAATGAAGCCCCATGATCTATTAATTCCTTGATTGTAGGAATAGTTATAAATACAAATTAGTTTAAAATGATTTTTATATCTACACTATCTACTCTATATATAATTGGGGAAGGGGGGAATTAGAAGTTACATTTACAAAAAAAATGAAGCCCCATGTTCTCATATGGCCAATCATGAAGTAACATGTGTTGAAATTAAAAAAAACTTCCATTTAATTATTTATCAAGTAATTTAAAATTGTTTATTTTTGTATGCAATACTGATGTATTTATGTTCCTTCAAATTCTGTTTTGAAATTATATATATGATCTTTATATATATATATATATATATATTTCATATATGTGTTATAAAGTTTGTATCAATATCTAATTAGTTATACAAAAAAGAAATTCAGTGAGAATAATAAGTTCCCACAGGTTGGACTGTGTACAAACGACTAGTATATAATTGGAGAAGAGGAGGAATTAGTTATCTTGTAATGAAGCCCCATGATCTATTAATTCCTTGATTGTAGGAATAGTTATAAATACAAATTAGTTTCACAAATGACCCTTAATTTATGAATCTTCGTAAAAGGAAAAAACCATTAACACTAAGAAATGGAAGAACTATTTTTATTTTCTATTTTCTAATATATACACTTAATGTCATTTAATTGGTCTTTAAGGAGTATATGTTTTTATATTATTATTCTCTTGTAATTTCTCATAATATAATTTAAAAAATTAGTTGATGTTCAAAACTTAATAACGGTATAATACGTAAAATACTATACATGTAATTTAAAGGCTTAATTTCATCTGGGCACCTGAACTATTTGTCAATTCTCAAATAGGCACTTAATGACCTTTTTGTAACAAGTAAGCACCTGGATCTCAAATAGGCACCTGAACTATTTTTTAATTCCCAAATAGGCACCTGAACTTTTGTTTTTCACAATTTTTTTAATTTCTCAGATTTTAAAATTTTAAATAGAGGGCAAAATAGTCAAACTACACTTAAAACTAACTCAACCTAATTATAGACTAACCCAACCTCAAATATTTAACCCAACCTCATTAAAAACATTATCTTCATCCTTTCACCCCACCCCAACACCCTAATTGATTATTTTTCAGGGAAGCCAGAGGCGATGCAACTGGACAAAAACAATTTTGAAGATTGCCCAGAAATCTTTAATGCAACCCAAGCTCTGAGCCCCTCACTGAGATTTGACAAATACAACTTCACACTACAATATTCAACATCTACACAATAAAGCATTACATCTGTTCCGTGGACCGTGAATCCGTGATGTTAATTTGCAAGCCTCGGTAACAATTCAATTCTGTTAGTTACAGAAATATACCACGTCCCATGCGATAACTCTGGAGGATATCGATTTTCTCAATAAGGAGAGGCAGGTAAGAATGTTAAAACTCGTGGCGGTTTTCGTGCTGGGCGCCGTGGTGGTTATAGCAATGGCGATACTGTCGCAGGGGGGGGGGATGGGGGGCTGCTGCTGTTCTCGGGGGGGATGGAGGGGGGGGGGGGGGCTGCTGTCGCAGGTGGGTGAGGGTGGGGGGAGTTCCTACTGTCGCAGGTGGGGAGGGGGGGGGGGGGGGGGAGGGTTCATGCTGTCGCAGGTGGGTGGGGTGGGGGTAGGGGTGGGGGGGGGTAGGTTGTGATTTTTTATTTTTAGTTTTGAGAGGGTGATTTTTCATTTTGGCGTCTAAAATCTTATTTAGTAATGGCACCTGAACTTTTCTTAAAAATTTTGCCTCTAAAAAGTAAATATGACTAACTTGTCCCTGTGTTAAAGAATTTTTAAAATTTTAAAAGAGAAATTAAAAAAATTGTGAAAAACGAAAGTTCAGGTGTCTATTTGGGATCCAGGTGCCTACTTGTTACAAAAAGGTCAGGTGCCTATTTGGGAATTGAAAAATAGTTCAGGTGCCCAGATGAAATTAAGCCTAATTTAAAATTATCTAATAGTGATGTAATAGTAAAAAGAATAACAATAACTAACTAAAAATAACCTTTTAATGGAATATATATGATCCTACTGAAGGTCAAAATTTACCAATCATATCAACATAGAGCAAAAATGACTGATCAACTGTTAGAGCAGATCAAATTACTGCAAACAAAAAATATCAATATAGAAAATTAAAAAATGTATTGCTACTTGCTAAAATCTTATAAACTAAACAGTCATCTTGTAGTAAATCTACTTTCCCTTCCCCCCCACAAGGCAAAAATCTCTACAACTTTACATCTGCGATCCACGTGACAATCTATTCATGAGTTGATGGTGGTAGACAGATGAGCCGCCTGAGTTAAGTGCAGGTTCCGAAATAGGCTCCATCTTGGGTTCTCCTTTAGGTAACATGAAGCTCATGTCATCCATAAGATGCGGCTGCCCGGTGAATGGATTTGCAGATATTCCCGGAATTTGCCCAAGGCCAGACATGGAGAAGTTACCAATGGTTTGCTGATTCATTCCATAGCCAAATCCATGGGAGAGGCTGAGTTGGGACCTCCAAGGAGCAGAATAAGAGCCAATTGGAGGATGCCTTTCAAAACATGCCATGCTGTTGTGGATTTGGGAACGTTCTGGTCTACGTCCAAGACTTTGAACCACGGAAGTAGCTTGTGTTGACAGGCTATTGGATATCCCAGAGTTAACATGGCTGCTATTACGAGCTGCAGGAACATCATGATTGTGCTTTCCTTCATAGGTAGTGACCACCGATTTAAGGTCATATGAAGCTCTCTCCACATGTTTCCTTACTTTGCAATCAGCACTAGTGCATTTGTAGTAACTCCTGCAACGCAAAGAGGAAATATAAATAAGTTGAAGTAAGCTCTCGTACTATCTTGACAATTACAAGTTATAGAGAAAACTGAAACAAGTCAAACCTTGGATTAGGATTCCCTTTCACAACTTTCTGCCCATACTTGCGCCATCTATATCCATCATCAAGTATGTCAACCTCACTGGTTGTTTGCACCACGACCTTAGGTTCCCTGATTGCTCTAGTGGCCCCACTCATGTCTGCAGCGTAAACCTCCATTTTCCTAGATTTCAAGAAAAATTAATCAAGTTATAGGTCTTCTCTAGCCTTCACATATAGTATACCAAGCATTTTCGAAAGATCTAAATACCTTCTCTTTGACTCAGATTCCTCCCCTTCACCGTATTGACCCAACGATCCACAGTCAGTATTACGGTCATCATCTTCATCATTTGATAATGTAGGAGAGCGCTCAACCGCGTCACCTGATACATATCCATTTCCATATTCAGAGCCCAAATTAGCAGATGGTGTCACCTCAAAGTTCCCAATCCTCCAATCGAGCAGTGAAGAACCATTTCCGTTTTGTGTGGCTTTCCAGGTATGATTAGTATTTATTCCAGTCTGTTCAACATTTTCAAGTTGCATATCACTAACTGCAATTGAAGATCCAAGGGAAGATCGACGATTTGGTGGAGGTTTTGGGTGATTATGATGACCCTTGTAGATTATCTCTGTGATGTCACCCTCATGAGATCGTTCTACTTTCTTCTTCACTGGACAATTAGGATGAGTGCACTTATAGTAACTTCGAGGATACTCACTTCCCTTTACCTGTTTCTGCCCATATTTTCTCCAATTATAACCATCGTCAGCAGGAGCACTCCCAACACCTAAATCTGCACTAGCCCTTTGGTCTACATCCTCATCTTGTTGATCGTCAAGAGGAGGAGAATGTTCAGGACTTCTAATAGCATGGAAGCTCCTTACTTCTGAAGAGGGATTAGTATCACCAATATCCTTCTCAATTGTTAATTTACTAAAGTCAGCCTGCTGATGGGTGTCATGTTGGGACAGAACTCTAGAAGGCGCTCCAAGTCGATGAGGTGAGTTCTCTGAGTCAACTGCAGGCTCCATATTGTGAAAATTCTGCTGAGATAAACTCGTAGAAGTTAGCTGTCCATACTCCATAAAGGATGCGTTATGAGTAATGTATGACTATCTAATCGAAAACATACTGAAATCTGACTTTGTTATGAGTAAGTTAGGTGAATAACTGGTCTTAGGGAGGTAATTTTATGATGAGATAAACATACGACTTTATGCTAAATACATCAATTATCCCGAATGTTTTTACCAAAACTTCAACATATAAATGTATAATTGTGATACAACAGAAAGTTTTGAGAGAAAGTGAGTTATTATTACTCTGCTTGTAGCACCCATAAATAGGGATGGCCTGGATTCCTCAACAGGTTTGAAGGTAAAGGAAGAATTAATGCTCTTGAAACAATTATCGTTGTTTTCACAGGGAGCATCCAGTCCTGATGATGAGCCGAACCCAAACTTACCAGTTGTTGGAGATGGCTGAACCTGCATGAGGTCAACAATTGAAGAGGTATCAAATATTGAAGATCAAACAATCCATTGCCATATGTGATCTCAGAAATCTCCTGCAAGTGATATGTTTATGCCCATCTATGTGGCTAAAAGAACATTTTTATGTTTGATCAGTGGTATAATATTAACGGTCCAAAAAAATCTAATGCATGAGAGAAAATTTGGTCAACTAACCATAATGCAATAGTAAATTTGTTGTCTAATATGGAACATATTTAGTGACAAATAGCATAAAATGTGGAATTAAATTAAGAAAATTCAAGAAATTAATTTGTAGTAAGTATAAGAAGCACGCTAAATCGATTGTAATTTTATGAATTATTAATAATTAGGCCAAGAAGATGTGCAACAGAGATGTGTGTATATAAAGTTATAACCACATTCATTTCATAATAAGAAATACTTCAATTAGTGTGCATGAAGACCTTCATGATTAAATTAATTAAAAAATAGCAAATGCACTGCAATTAACAGTTGAAATTTACCAGGGAATTCGATAGGAAAACTGGAGAGTCCAACAAGGTCGTGGGGCTGAGACCTGAAGGAATTGTTAAATAAGGAGACCGTATTTCTTGACTTTGCGACATATCAGGTGACCTAATGCTTTCAGTGTTTAGTCTAGGGGCATTGAACCCTGCTCTAGCTGCCCTCCTATCAAGGAGACCACCACGAGCATTTGTTTTCTGTTCAGCGAGTACATTGCATGTAGCTACTGGATCGCCAAGTATATTATCATACCCATTATCTGCATTTGCTGTTGGAGCTGGCTGTTCTAGCCCACTCTTGTTCTCAGTTGTCACTGGTATATCCAGTGATCTCTCCGCAGTATCTTCACCCAGCAAGGTAGCAAAAAATGTTCTAGGACTTGGACTTGGACCAGGACTAGGAAGCATCCAATCTCCCAATGTTCCTAGGTGGTCATCATATCCACCCATGAACTCAAATCAGATAAGTCAAAGATAGCTTACAATGGTCAAAACCTGCACGATACGAAAAATAAGAGTACAGCCAAAGGAGTGATGTTTAGAGAAGTAATTAAGCAGTGAAAAGGTAACGGTTTGATAATTCTACCTTCTTTCAATTTTATTATTTCCTATTAAGTCTTTCGCCAGATTCACAGAAGATTCTTTCTGCTAAAGAGTACATGAAAGACAAACACAGAAGCAACTGTCACCAACGGCTTACTGAATCAATCATCTCCAAAAAATCCATACTACCCAGTCCAGCTTATTCTGAGTAAATATACAATCACCCATCTTACATTTACTGCTTTTAAGATTTACTGAAACCACAATCATGTCAATCTAACGATTTTTTCGTAAGATCTCTGAGGACCGAGGTCAGAGACATTAAAATCTTGCCTATGCTCTCAAAGGGTCTTATTGAATAACCAATTCACAGCATTGCCTAAGATATAACAGTAACAGCGAGAAATTCAAACTAACCACATTTTCAATAATCTACAACTTTTAACAAAAAATTAAACCACATCAAGGCATAACTATCACGCGACCGCGTGAATTATAACCCTTAGACTAATCAGAGAAAAAGAGAGTCCTTTCATGGGACATAAGTATTTGGCCAAATGGACCACAATGGCAAAAACAAATACTGTATAGATAACTCAGTAACATTAATCAATGATTGCAAACTAATGATCAGAATAATAATAAGACTGACAAAGCAGTATTAACTCAGCCAAAAAACAAAAAATAGTACCTCGTACCTTTTCTGACTATCAGATTAGCTTCTGCTCAATTGGTTTTTGCTATTTAGGCAACCAACCTGGGAAAAAAATGGATTACTTATCATTACTTTTATAATGACCACTATGATTAATCTAGTGAATACAGATATTACTCGCAATGAAAAGGTCCCGTTTCCTATAATAAATCATTACTTTCATAATACGAACATTAAGAGACATTCCAAATAAAAAAGTAAAGTAGCGCCAATTCCAAGCTTGATCTCCTCGAAATATGATCTAAATCCTATGTAGTACACCTTAATATATTACAAAGAATATGAAAAAAATCAATAAGAAATGGAAAATAGCAATCACCAAAGTGAATATATTTCAACCAAAAAAATTGAACAAAAAGAGCTAATTGAAAACCACTTGAGACCCAAAAACGAAATAAAATTGATCTAATGTAAACCAACAAAACACACATATAAAAATAAAAAAATAAAATAAATAAACAACCTTATACCCAGAAATCAAACTGTAATATAAACAAAAATGAAGAATTTCACATAAAGATTAAACCTTTGAACAAATTCTTGAAAAAAATTCAGGGTATTAATCAAAAGATGATAAAGTTCCTATCTTTATAAACAGGTATATTATAAACTATTAAAGAACCAAAAAAAGGGGTAAATTCAGAATCATGAAATGGTTATTACCAGAAGGAGAGTGAAGAAGTAGGGAAATTAAGGTGATGAACATTTAGTGGTTTATTTTGCTCTCTTCATCTTCCTTACATGCAAATCATATAAGGAAGAAAGAAGATTGGTTCGTTGTTTGATGTGTTTATATCAAATGGTTTTTGGAATCTTAATGTGTAAATAATTATTACTACCTTAATTATTTTTTATTGCTCTTTTTAGTTTTTGCGTGTCAAATTTTTATGGACATTAACTCTTGATTATTATATCAATTTTTAGAATGTACAGGTTAAGATGTCAACAAAGAAAAATGTTCGGTAATTAATTTTAAAAATTACTATGCAAATATTTTTTAAATGTATTTCCTCAATGTGTGAGGGCACATGTTAAGGAACTCAATTGATAATTAATTACATTAAAAATTTGAATGTTATCTTATATGCTTATGAATGTTACCTTATACGTTTATGAATTTCAAATTTTATTTTCATATTGAATGTTTAGCATGTGTCTTAACATATATTCTCAAAAATTATTTGTACTCGAAAAAATTTAAAAAAGTTATTTGAAATACATATCAGTCATATCAAATTTATATCTATTGGATTAATAAAAAAAATTAATAATCCAAGTTTAGTATGGAAAATGATTTCACCAATCAAAGAGATCATATAATTATATGATTATTATAATTATGATTAGAATTTACAACAATATTTATTTCTATATATGTGACTATGTGAGACTTAATTGTTGTTTTTTAGTGAATTGATTATTTGGCTAGGTTCGTATGATATAAATAACTGGTCTGGTTTGACCTTCGAATAATAAGATGATGCCACGAACCATTTATGTTTGACCAGGGATTAGATCGTAATCTAGGATATATTCTGCAATATAATTAAATATATCACCTATAAAAAGGAAATTAAATACATGGCAGAGCAATTTTGTTTACTTCGCCTTACAAAATTTTAAGAAGTAAAATATGCTAAAATATTTGTAATGTAAATAATTAGCGTATTATTAAATAATAATAATGAGTAATTGAATATGGTTTACATGCATGTAATCTATTTTTATGAATTTATGAACTTAAATTAATTTTACTTATTATTTTTTATCATGTTACTTCGAAGCTGTATTCAGAAATATTTTTCTAATTAAGAAAAAAATATTTGAGATATAAATATATATCTGGCTACCAATTACCTAGCATGTATTATTTCATTTCAAAATTCCTTCAACTATTTATTGTATAATTTATTATCCTTTATTTCTCAAAATTTATTAGATGGACAGTTCAAAATATGCTCCGTAATACTAATGCAAATAAACTGAACCAACAGTAAGTTACGTACTATAATACAGTATAGAGTAATAAAATCTATATTTTATTGAGGAAGGGAAGGGGAAATTTAAAGTTACATCTATTTTTTTTGTTTAATTATTTATTATGTAATTTTAACTGATTGAAATTATATATATATACTTATGTTTCTTCAAATTTAGTTTTCAATGTATACGAGCTTTTTCTAATATATTTTTTCATATATATGTTACAAAATTATAACAATATCTAAGTAATTATACAAAAGAATTTATTAAACAAATTTGCACTGGTTGAATTATATACAAACGACTAGTTCACTTTAATTATTAATGTTACCTTTATAAATTGATTATTATTACTAACATAAATTTTCCATGTGAAAAATATCTCCCATTTAATTATGGAAAATGCATTAACATATAAAAAGAAATTGTTATCATATAAGGGTATTACTATTGACCGAGTTAACATAAAAAAATGTTTATAGCAACTAACTCATGCTTTGTTGTATTGATTTGCAATGTTATAGCCTTCGGTTGTGTTGCTGTGTAAACTAACAAAACCTATGGAAATGTCTTTCACTCCGTAACGGTTTCGGATTTTTAGTTAAATTGTTAAACATATGGGTTAAATATTAGTATTTGGGTATTGAATATCTCACAAACTTATTTTGTAATTTCATTGAAAATTTTTAAGTATCGGGTTCATACCATTTTTTCATGACCGCAATATCGTTCTCGTGAAACTTGATCCTGACAATCATTTAAATAAAGATTATATTTGATTAGTTTAAATGTATATGTCATATATCAATTAAATCTAGTTTCTATTCTAAATAAAGTCTCTTTTGTACTATAAGTTAATTTTGAATCCTTAAAGAAAAGTAAATTTTGAAATGAATGACATTCTAGAATCTTTACTAAATTAATTAATTGTGTACATGGTTAATTTAATCTATAAGGTTATTCATGTGCATGGTGCATGTATTTGAACTGATTGAATATTTGCATAGTTGCACATATACAATGGACTGTTCTTTTGTTATCTACTCTCACTTCAAATTGGGAGGCCAAATTGCGTGTATGTAAGTGAAATTAAATAATTTAAAATATGTATCGATGTAAGTCCCCATCAAAGATTCGAAATTTGGTACGAGACTTATCGAGATTTGATCGTGATTTGATTAGTACTTATCCGATTTCGATCGTGATTTCCCCATCTAGGGTTTTTGGTGTATTTCTGGTGGACTTCCAGGCAGGTATCTTAGTTTCTTATGTATTCTTTATTACCTATAAATAGAGACTTCTTCATAGAGACATGTATGACACAAAAATACATATAATAGATTTACTGGTTTCTATTATTCATCTGAGATGACATTCGATCATTTGTAATATGTTCAAAAACTATTATAGTAAAATTTTTGGGGGGTTATACCCGTGGATCATTTTAACACATTGTTAAGGACACCACATTGAATTTGGTGTTCTTTACATTCGGTTCTTTATGTTATTCCAAAATCTAATTTGTTCACTAAACAAGACTTGTTTAATTCACTTCCATTATAATAAACTGGTATCGAGAGTTAAGATTGGTGATTCTGATTCCTGAAGATGAGTGGTAAAAGTTTGATAAATGAGAAGTTTAATGGGAGGGACAACTCAGTCTCTGGCAATTCAAAGCTAAGGTGTTGTTGAAACGAGATGAACTCTAGGCACCTCTCTTGGCTTATCCTCCGGAACTTGAACCGGTTAATATGGAAAATCTAGAGGAAAAGGCGCACTTGATGTTATTATTGTCACTAGAGGATCATGTTAGCAGCAGGGTTATGGTTGAAACTCGAAAGTATTACATGACCAAGAGTTTAACAAACAAGCTGCTTTTGGAACTACGCTTGTTTGGGTTTGTTTGTGAAGGAAGTTATATATCAAGATAATCATATTGAACGGTTTAATTCAATAAGTGCTTGATTTGCGTGGTATTGATGTGGTGATTGATGATGAGGATGTTGTCTTAATTTTATCAATGTCTTTATCCGATTCTTATGAGAACTTTGGAGAGAATATGACTAATGTGTTGGAAATCAGTAATTTTATAATTACTAATTTCTATAAATAATGTTCATTAGACAATTGTTGTAACAATTCATTTATTAGATTTTGTTAAATGAGATTATTCGAACTAAGTATTCAATAAATAGTAATTTATAATTACAAAATTGGAACTCACGATAATATTTTTTTTATACCAATCGATGAATTTTTATTAAAGAAACTAAAAAGAATTACAAACAAAAGGAAGAATTTGGGCTTCCATCCAAAACTATAAAGCGGACCACATGCCCCCTAACAAAGTCGGACAAAGACAAAGTCCAATAGAGGTTCGATAGAGGCCCTTATGTAAAAGATGTGTGTTGGAAATATGAGATTATTGTAATCTCATAAAGTGTGCCCGTTGAACAATTAGATTGTCTCAAAAGATTAGTACATTTAAGATATTAAGTTCAAAAGAATAATATAATAAATTATTTGATATTTAATATATTAATCGGAGTTACTTAATTGATAGTAGGAGTTACGATGGTTTACTAGGAGCCCGCTCATAATTTATGTAATAATAATATTCGGTTAAATATTATATTACATTGCTACTTTAATTAAGTCAAGAGGTCACACAACAACGAACCGAATATAACAATAATAATAATAAGATTATTATTTAGAACAACCGGAAAAGGTGTGTCATTGTCAGGAGGGAGAAATATTATTGTGCGAGATTTTATCATATGATAAAATTTCACACAATAATAAGGTGGTTTGATTGAGCCATAATGATGACATTGATGAGCGTCATTATGTTCATCATAAGGTGGCTTGACCAATATTAATAATCATAATGGAATTCAATGAAATTAAAATTCACCATTATGTTTATCAAATAAAACCACCACTTAATTATTAGTGAATATGATTCATGCTAATATAAATAGACATAAGAGAAACACAATGTTCTCAACCCCATACTCATGGTAATGTACATGAGTGTCAAAGAAGAAAATAGTTTTCTTCTTCACTTTTTCTCTCATCCAAAACACACCTATAATGTTATAGTGGAACGACGATTGATTCGGAGCATTCGTTGGTCTGGACTACATCTTGGAGGTGCTAGATTTCAAGCACTTTGGAGGAGGGCTTCTCATTCCTCTGCATTTCCTAAAAGGTACAAAATACTAAACCCCTCGAATTATTGTCAATATACATTGTAGGATCTTGGTTTAGGGACGTTCGTTAGAATATGTTCTAAATCCCATCAGTGGTATCATGAGTCATACTACGATTATTTTGACATAGTTAGAACTTGTATGAACTGTTCATACAGTTTTTAATGTGTTTACTGTTAATTTTGGACATTTAGGAATTAATTCGATGTTTAAGGGTTTTGAATGATTATTTAATTAAAAGATAATTAAATAATAATTATTTCGGAAAATAAAAAATTATGGCTATATTAGAAATAGTATTTTGAGGCACATATAATTTTTTTGGATTTTTTCTGAATTTATTTGTTGTGTAAATATATTATTCGAATCGAGTAAAAATGTCTATAAAACAATCTGGAATACACTGTCTGTTTAGTGTACCGTGACGTCATCAGCAACTTGGTTTGACCAAGTTGACTCAGTCAACTGAGTTGACCATTGACTCGACCCGGCGACCCGACACAATTGGATGACGTCATTTTGATTGTTTTAATTAAAAGGCTATATCTAAAATCGTTTTAGATAGTTTTAATTGATTAAATGTTGGACATAAATTAAAATTGTTTTAATTTATATAACTATAATTTTATAATTCTGATTAATTTAGAATTGATTTAATTGATATTTTGAATAACAATTAAATAAGAGATTTAATTAAATTTGATTGAATTAAAGTATGTAATAATTTATCTAAAATTGGAGGCTTTGAGATTTTAAGATAATTAAAGTTTCTAATATGTTCATACTGATGAATAAAACCTTTAAATTAAGTGTATAATTTTATTAAGTATTTTAAGAAAATACTAATATGTTAATATTTAGAATATTAAATAGTAAGATACGAGAATAAGATTCTTGGTGAAATTTACACTTAAATTGTCAAATTTATTTATAAATGAAAATATATTAGAATAAGATTCTAATTAATTTTCACTTAACTCCTCGGATTCTAATTAGTGTAAAATTCATACAGTATTTTTTGTAAATACTAACTTATTTATTTAAGTGGGCCTTAGAATAAGATTCTAACTCACCTTTGCACTTTTATTAGAATTGCTTGATTCATTAGATGAATGACCAGTGTTAGCACTTTATTATTCTATATGTGTGTTTTGAGTTATCATCCATGTGTGCGTTGTTAATACTTGATTAATTGTTTATGCATGCCTTGTTTCATACATATTTATGGATGATAATAGATATAGGACGAGTGATATGATCTGGTGTATTTTTTAATACAACATGCGTGTTGTCTTTTATATGACAACATGTGTGAACTTATTTTTCTTAGACTAGTATTGACCTGTATGTCAATTTATTACATAAATTACCCACCAAAGGAATGACACAGGAGACATATAACAATAAAGATGATGGAGATCATTGAAGATCAAGACTTAGTTTAAAACTTAGTCTTAGATTTATTTATTTACTTTAGATGATCATATCACAAATCTTATTACGTGTTATATTTTATCTTTTGATCATTTTGATATATATTTAATTGCTTGTATGAATATATATGCCCTGCATGATCATGAGTTATAATATATAACAAATCCCACCTTTTTTTGTCTAGATGGAAGCTGGTAGGCAGGGCTTGCAACACTGAATACACGAAATTGGGATCTCATCTGTCGCATGGCAAATCTTTCTATCGAAAAGCCTCGCTTATCAAATCATAGGGCTTATTATTTTTAACTCTTTTTGCTCATAAGTAAGTAAGCTTTGATAGGTACTGGCGGGATGATGAGTATATAAATAAAAATTGAGCCACAAGATCAAAAATAAATGAAAATTATCTACTCCAATGATATCTAATTAAGTTATCACAATAGTAACTTACTTGGCGTTAACATATACAAAATGCTTTACTAAATTACCCAAATTTAACACGATACTAACTTTTGAATTAGCATATCAATATAACTTCTCTTTTTTTCATTCAAACGGTATAAGTTACAAACAGATATACGATAATACATTACATTTCTAAACTAAGCAAATGGGAGTCTAAGCTCAAAATAAACAACTTCGTCATCTCGACTGCTGCTGCTGCAGTGAACATTCGCTTCCTGGATGTGACTCCAATTCACGTAATGTTTAAACTTCGCTTCTTGGAAGTGAGTCGGATCCCCAAGTTGTCTTGAAACGCCCGGAATCCCGCAGAGTAGGTGCTGGAAACCGTCGAAACGCCTGAAATCCTACACAGTTGGTGCTGAAACATAGGAAATATGTTTAAATATATTCCTCTGCGAAATTCGAACCCTCGAATCCAATATCACTAGGCTAGAAGCCTTGATACAACTCCTCTTTTCACATGTCATTATAAGTTTCATCCACACTAATGAACAAAAAGATAGTCATGTTGTTTTCAACAGTGATGACTACTAATTTATCTTAAGAATTTCATCTACAAAAATAGGTTATTGATGAACCTAACTCCCAAACAATAGAATCTTACAATTTTATTGTCACAATATAATATGACACGAAATTTTAGTTTTTTATTATATATGTATTCTTGAATACTAGTATACGATAATATTATATGAAACCATGAAATTATTAGAGTATTATTTAAACAAAAATGTTGTTGTCACCAGTATGCTTAAATACAAACTCAAGGGATAGCCGTCCTAGCAAGACTCTATATGCAGCTAGTAAACAAGACAATGATTAAACATCCAAAACAACATAAAATAGCACACAGACCCTTTTAAGAGTCTCATCCAATACCTAACACGAACTTCATAATAGTAGTGAATCATAGTACGGACGGAATCCATAAAATACATAATGATAGGAAATTAAAACGTTGTCTTCAAAATATAACACATAATCATCGGTCAGTAAGGTCGATTTCTAATGACATCACATATTTTCTCAATCGCCGCCACGAGTGCCTCCGTATCACGACTTCCACTTACACGAAGTGCTTCTTCCCGTATGACCTGCCAATCCTGGAAAAATAATTGGGTTAATTAAAATCAAATATAGTTCGTAACAAGTAATAAATAGATTATAAAATTTGAAGATGACGAACGAAATATCATACCCTTGAATCAAGAGCAAACTGGGTGGGGCGAGGGGGTGCAGCCGGCTCATTCAGCCTATCCGGATTGCTCACACGAACGTGGCCTCACCCTCCGAAACCAGTCCATGTAATCAACAGAGCAAGGGCTGGGGCTGCGGACTACCAAGGGCCCTAAGTAATCGCCATTCAGTCTGTGTGCCTCTTGTGCGTCCCATTGAGCATCATTGATGCCACATTCTTTCTTGTACGAATGAGGCTTCTTATCAAAAACACACATGTGCGGCTCTATAACCCTCCTCGGAATGTGTTGCACTCGACCGAACTGTCTAGATATCCTATCCGGCATATACAGTTCAATGATACCAAAAAACCGTATAGTACCGTGATAGTAAGTGACATGGCCCTCGGGAACAGGACCAAAAGGGGTCCATCTAACCTGTAATTGAAAAACATAATCAATATTAGTTGGAAACAAACACAAGTATATTGGTCATGAATTACTATACTGTATCATCTAGTTATTAAGAACATAAATGACTATAATTACTATACTGTATCATCTAACATGAATTACTATACTATATCATCTAACATTTTCCAAATAATGTGCAGTGACTAATGTAATCTGCTATGTATATCCCCCATCTTATAACAAAATCAACTATTCCGTAAGTATACTCACATCGGTAGAGGTCATCGCGTCCAATGCCCGCCTATAGACAATCAGTGCATGAGTAGTTTTCTGCGTGCGAGCGATATTGGACCATCTAGTGACTCTCGGTTGGCCTTCTATCCATGCACCAGTAGTCCCCACCTCGAAAGCTGGGAAATACTCATATATCCAAGCCTGCAAGACGATTTAAGAAGGTTTATAAGAGTCCAATATTCACAAAACTAAAAAAAATCAGTCCATTTACCTCAAGTAGAGTCAAACAGCCAGAAAGTTGCTTTGCCTTAGCTCTCGAACCCATGCCCATCTGATCATATAAGAAAGCAAGTGTGGCTGCCCCCCATGCAAGCCCGGATGCGGCATCGAGATCATTGAAGAGGGCCGTATACGGCAGTGGAACACAATCCCCAGACTTGTTCGGGCACAACGTGGATCCGAGCAAGTAAGAAAGGTAGCAGGCTGCACGTCGTGCCGGAGACAACAAAGTAGGGTCTCCCCCAACCCTCATCATATGTTTCCCCCTGAAACTAGTCTTATTTTTGATGCCGTCCTGACCGATAGTCCTCAAAATCACCTCATCTACCCCATGTTCTGATGGACGTACCGGATCTCCATAACATCTAATCCCTAGAATTTGCTCCACATCAAACATCGTGATGCTCATCTCGCCAAAAGGCATATGAAAAGTGTTAGTTTCCGGATTCCATCTTTCGATGAAAGCAGTGATGAGAGACATGTTATGTCTCTCGAATAAAATGTCACGGATATGATAGAAAGGACAGGCTGCAATTTGGAGAAAAATATAAGCTATCAAATTATAACACAGCTGCAATATGATTCCACAGTGTACAAATTATATAACACTAACAGTTTTATAACATAGTGAATAAGAATTGACTAAAAAACAGCCTAGAGGATTAAAAGGCAAGATAAGAGAGATCTGCAGAGCATCCAAAAACACCAATCATCATATATTCATACTGTGGTTAAATTGAAGCCACTCCCACTTGACCAATCTTACATTGATTTTAGGAAATAAGTCAACTTTACTAGTACTAAATTCTTCACTCTTAATATTTTGAAAAAGTTAAAACTAGACAATCTTTATGGGAGGGAATGAGTAAATCTTGATCTAGGAATGATTTATCCTGATTGAGCAAAGGAGAGCGACTAGAACATATAGAAATTAGTTTCTAATGTGAATGTTATCTTATTGTTGGCAATTTTCCGAACAAATGTTTCTTCAACTTCCCTATAACTAGAATTAGAATACTACTAAGTAAGAGACATCTTATATTAACAGTCTGACAATAGTTTCGGTTATATTGAGAAAAAGAAGTGATGATCATAAAGCATTACACTATTACACCCCTAAAACAGTTAGTTGAACAAAACAAAGTAAATAGACCATAACAAATATTAGTTTGAATATGATTTAATAACTACACATTTATCTGATGAGAGGCAGTGAATCACGCAAGCCATACTAGTGATGATCTGCAATGGATGGTGTTAAACTAGCATTCTTGATTGTAATATTATTTAATTATCTAGCAAATTAACATGTTAACTATTTAACTAACTAACAGTTTGAAGGTCTTCTAACCTCTAACAAGTGCTATGTGTTGTCGTTGCTCGGCCGAGTCCTGCCACTGTTGGTGCTCCGGCAGTAGTGTCTCGGGATGCCACCTCTTTATTGATTGTGATCGTGTGTGACAAGTGAGCACCGCATGACAGTTTTCATCCCTCCAAATCTCCTTGGCAATATGGCCGCCAAATCCGTAAAGAATAGAAACATCTTGGGGGCCGCCTCCCGGATCCCTCGTAATCCTCCATCCATCTTCCACGTTGTTGTCGTCATACTCACCGTCATCATGACCTTCATCAGTCCCATCGCTCCGGTCATCTCCCTCCCCTCCATGTGGCCCTTGACCTCTTCCTGTAGCTCCCCCTCTCCCATGTGACCCTTGACCTCTGCCCCAACCTCCCCCTCGGGCCCTCACTCTGCCTTTCGTTCGACCTCCCCTTGCAGGACCTTCACGACGAGCAGGTGCCTGTACATGAACATCTACGAGTGGTCCCATGTCAACAGGATTCGCATTACCAACTGGAACCTCTATGTTGCCACGACTCATTGAAGACGGAGGCAACAATATATCGGCAACATTCACAGGGTTCGGACTCGGGGTAGTATGTACAACAGGTGGCACACGTTCTTCTTGGCCAGTTGACTCCTCTATTGGCACAGGTGGCACCGGTTCTTCTTGGCCAGTTGACCCCTCTATTGGCAAAGGTGGTACATGTTCTTCTTGGCTAGTTGACTCCGCTATTGGCAGAGGTGCTGATTCGCTAGCGGATTCCTCGGCATTCTGCCTTTTCCTTTTTTTTTTGGAACATAAGCCTTGAGCCTTGCTGACATTGTGCAATGACGAGCTCTCGATTTACGTTTCCCACCCAAAGAAACACTCTTACGACGTCCGGCCATGGTAAAATTTTCTGTAGAGGAAAATTAGAAAGAAGTTTATACATAACACAACAAAGAAAAACGAAAATGTGAACTTTTTAGTTTGGAAGTTTATAATTCTCTTTAACACTACAACAAATAAAAGAACAAACTTTTTATAGTTTGGAAGAGTAACCTATGTTTAATTCAATTCGACAACAAAAATGTGCAGTTTATTAGTTCTTGTTTCGAAATTCGACAACAACAAATTTATATAATTCTCATTAACACAACAAGAAATATAACAACAAACTTTATTATAATTTGGAAATTAACTTAAATTTAACAAAAATGTGAACTTTCTTAGTTCTTGTTTCGAAATATGACAAGTAATGAGAATGAGCGAAATTAGACAACTTTCTTAGTTCTTGTTTCGAAATTCGACAACAAAGGAGAGTTATTAACCTTAAATTGGAAGACAAAAAGAACAAACTTTATTATAGTTGGAAGAGTTATTTACCTTAAATTGGACAACAAAAATTTGAACTTTCTTTGTTGTTGTTGTTGAGCCCGCCAAAATTAGTGTTGTTAAGGAGTTTCGGATGAAAGCAGTTATGGGTTATTTTATGATCTTCTGACTCATGCGAGAACATCTAGATCTGCACCATTTGATGGTACTTCTTTGGTCTATCACGGACAAGCGCGGGGAGATGGAGGGATGATTCCTTGTGGGGATTGTTTGTTGTGGTAGGGTTTTCGTGGATGTGGGGTTTGGTTTGGAAGAAAGTGATTTGAATAGTCCCACTCACCCCCCGTTTATTCTTTTTCAATTGTATTTTTTTTTTAGGTTAATCTGCCAATACGTGTGAAATCATCATCAGTAGTCAAATTGTACAAGTACGATTTACACAATATATCACAAGTTATGACAATTTGATATGTTTAGCCACATAATCATCCTTTATTTTTGTTTCGATTATTACGAATGATTAATTAATCAATTAATTAACACGACTATAAGTGTAATGGATGAGAAGAATCATTATTAAACATATTATTAGTTAATAAAAAATAATATACTAACATATTCATGACGTTCCAATCTTTTGAAAGTGTTACATGACTAATCATATGAGATGTTATGATCGAATAGACCGACTGAAGTAATCATTCACAATGCGCCATCGAAGACATTCTTTATAAATATTACTATTTTTCATACAAACATTACATGACATGGGAACACCTAATGTCTTCACAAAAGTTATATAAATTTGTTTTAATTATTTTATAAAATAAAAAAAATAAAAAAGTGGACATTACCATCAATGCTAAAACGTGTGAAATCATCATCAGTAGTACAATTTCACAAGTGAGATTCGAACAATGTATCACGAGTTATGACAATTTCACATGTTTAGGCACATAATCACCATAAATACAGGTTCTCAGAAATCATTTCACTTTCACCCCTTTAAACAATATCAGTATAAGAGAAATGGCATTCGAATTTGATACAATAGGTTGGACAACTTTTCTACTTGTGGTCGAAGATCCATCAAGTCCGCGAATGGTAAGTTAATATCCACAATAGTTTTATACCTTGGATTTAGCGTTTGTTTGTAAAGTTTTATTAACATGGTGGACAAGAATTGTGTGACGAATATGTTGAACATACTAATCTGTCTCTAGAAGGAATATGTCGGCTTAATGTCAAGGCCGAGGATGGGGACAATGACACTCACGTGATGGTGAAGATCGAGGCTGGTAAACCGGGAAAAAATGAAGATGGTAGGATGTTCTTCACAAATGGTTGGTTAGATCTTGTTCAAGCGATAAAGGCAAACTTGCGTGACACTTTATTTTTCAATTCAAGTCTCATGTGTAGTAAAAATAATTCTGTAGTTTATGACGTTCACGTCAGGAGGCATAAGAACGTACCACTAATTGGTTACGACATTTCCTGGGAATTTGCCTTTCTAGGAGACACTCATGAAGTTTCTATTTCTTGAAACCAAATATATGTATGGCAAAACGTGTGACAATGTAATCCTCTATATGTTATAATGATGGTCAAACACGTTCGGGTTTTTTCTGATAAAGTAAAGATTCTCTGACTTCGATAAGACATGCAAAGGACTGTACTTTATTTCTTTAAAACAGGTGCAGGAATCACTGTGAACATATTTTCACTATGGTTCCATACGTTTACATTTTAGATATTTGTAGTTGTTTTGATGAAATGCTTACTTGTAAGACTTCTTTTAATGAAATATAAATATTTCAAGTTCTCGGGTGAAAGCATGTGGAATTGTCATTTAGACTTCTACCGTTGAGTGCGGTAGGCATAACCATGATTTGGCTTTGTACGGTGAGGGTCATCCTCTTGGGAAGTTGTCGGCGGATGAATATGTGGAGGTGTGTGAGTCAAAACGTTTTACTGTGCGCCCAAATGACATTCTTTCAAAATTGAGACGGCAAGACGAAAACAACGTCAGCACGCAACGCCACATCCAAAATGCTCTAATGAAGTTGCAGTTGCACGAGAGACAAGGAAGGTCGCCCCTGCAACAATTCTTGAAGTTATTGAGAGATAATAACTACTATGTGCAAATCCGGAAAGTTAACGATTCAAATGTTATTGGTGATATCTTCTTCTCTCATCCGGTTGCTTACAACTTGCTTAATTTCTTTCCTTACGTCATTCAAGGCAGGGACAAAACTAGGGGGGACGAGGGGGGGCGCTCGTCCCCCCTAGGTTTTTCGGTATCGTTTATTTTATATACGGTTTTTTTGAATTTTTGTGATATATATGATAAAAAAATGTTAACAAACTAAGGGCCTGTTTGTTAAATCCATTAAGTACTTAAAATTAATTAATTCAGTAATTATTTCATTAAGTCTGTTTGTTAACAAAAAAATTTAAGTACTGAATAAATTCAGATCTGAATGAAATCCTTAACAAAATTTTAAGTCAAAATTTGCTACTTATTTTTCACCTCTTAATGACTGAATCCCACAATTATCTCAAAAAACCAATTTGCCCAAATCTAACCTCAGAGATTACACGAGTCTTTTCTCTTCAACACTTCTTCTCCAAATTATCTACTTCCATTGATGAGGAAATTTTTGTCAAACGGATTAATAATACTTTTCTTTTTCTCTATTTAATTTATTTTTGATATTATATATTTTCAATGTAATTCTCTATTTTAATTATGATAATGTTTTCTTATGGTTAGAACTGAATTTTTAATTTTTTTTGCATCTTTTTGTTACTATTATTATTAAAATATTATTTTCATATTGATTTGGGTACAGATTTTGCTTATTAAATGCGATTGTGATTGTTGATAATGATTTATGTTGCCAATTGCTGTGATTGGTGAACAATCCAATTACTACTATACATCTTGATATAATGTGTGTATGAAGAAGTGATGATGAGGCAGTCGATACATATATATATGACTAATAATTATATTTTTTTTGTTTGTTAGGCCATGTATATGTTATATTTTACTTTTTGGATTTTAGATATTGTAACTTTTAATTAAATATTTATTTACCTACATTAATTATCTTCTTTATAATTTTATAATTTATTGAATGATATTAATTATTTTATATAAAATTTGAATATTTATTGAATCATATTATTATATTTATACTATTTATAATTTAGATTATAATACTTATATAAATGACTTGTTTAGTAATTTATATTATGAATGAAGTATGCTATGGGGCAATTTTGTCAATTCGACTTAAATTAAGTCTTTTTCTGTAAACCGTTATCAAACACTTAAATATTTCAATATTCAGATTCAGTTATCATTTAGATTCAAACATTCAGTTTTCAGTCACTTGTTGTCAGACTTCAGACTTCAGATTCAGACATTCAGTTTTAACAAACATGCCCTAAGTGTAAGTGTAGCTTAGTTGGTTAGTTCCTTCCTCCAAAGATAGAGGTCATGGGTTCAAGCCTTGTTAGCTTCATTTTTAACAATTTTTCGGGTCTTTTAACTATTTTTTATTTATTTTCGCTCCCCTTAATTTTTTCTCCAAAATTCGCCCCCCCCTTGATTTTCATCCTGGTTTCGCCCCTGATTCAAGGAGACTGCACCTACAAAACCAACTGTTATGGATTATCATTGTTGCAAATTGTTGTCACCAGTATGCTTAAATACAAACTCAAGGGATAGCCGTCCTAGCAAGACTCTATATGCAGCTAGTAAATAAGACAATGATTAAACATCCAAAACAACATAAAATAGCACACAGACCCTTTTAAGAGTCTCATTTCATAAAATTAGGTCATAAAAATAGATGAAATTATATTTGTAAAATAATGAATTAAATTGTTCTAAAATTTTATAAAAATAAATAGTCATTAGAAAAAATAATAAAAATAGTAGTAACTATTATTTATATTGTGTAATGGAGTACTGCCTCCATTCACTTATCTAAAATTTTATTTAATTTTAATACAAAATTTATGAAAAATTCGAACTTCTCTAACAAACTTGTAATTATTTAACTTGAAATATGTTGGAATTCCTTTTTTGAAAATATATAAAGAAAATTTAAACTTAAAAGACCTAGTCAAAAAGATATCTTGACCAAGTATTTGGTTGTGAAGCTGTGTCACCCTTGTGACAAATTAGGAAACCCATTCGGAAGTAGAAAGGAAAAAGCTACAACTATTAACGGGTAGGCCGTACACAAGCATAATCACAAATTACAATACTTCCTCTATCGTAAAATACAAGACTTTTTCCTTTTCTCGTATTTAACTTTGATTAACAATAAGCAATTAATTATAATATAAAAAGTTATAACAAGTTACTTTTATGAAAATACTCTACAATATAAATTGATCGATATAAATTGATCGATATAAATTTTATGGTTTTTTAACAAAAGACTAAAACGTAATTGACGGTCAAAGTTGGACACGCAAAAATAAAAACGTCAATTAAAAAGAAATGGAGGGAGTATAAAACTAATTGTAAGTTCCTTGTTAATTTTTGTATTGTGTGTGTATGACACGGATTTGTGACATTGTGACGTGTGTTAGACCACTCACATCGAGTCCGGTTTCGGTGCATCAATAATTTCATGCATCAGGTTCATCAATGTACCCATTTAAAGGTTTCACGTGGGTATTGTATTCACTTGAAATTCATAATTGGTACAAGAAATAATATCAACATAACTTGTACCCAAATTATACTATAACAATGGTACAGTACCACATATTTATCAATCCAAAATAAAAGTAGTAAATATATATGTGATTTGTAAATTGACCCACAAATATATAGATAATTGTAGCGTGACCCTTAATTATATAGATAATTGCATCGTGACCCTTAATTTATACGATATTATGCCCAAACCCCCTTGATGAACCTGATGCATGGAAGTATTGATGCACCCAATCTTTTCACACTCACTTCAGTACCCTCAAAATCATATAATAACGAGTCAATTAACAAAAAATGTAAAAAATGCTATTTTTTTTTAGCTCTCCTAAAATAAGTTGACCCCCTAAATAATTATTCACTTTCCCCCTTGGTCCCCTAATCTTATGCGCTCCTCATCTTGCGGTTACACTTTTTGTTAAATAATACGTGATCCTTAGAGGGGGGGGTGAATAAGGATTACTACACGTATTGATACTTTTTCGATTTATATAAAAAATACGACAAAAGTAGATGCTCACTATATTAATATAATTAAGATATAATTAAAGCGGAATATAATATAGCGATAAAACTTGAACGATACTGAAATAATAAAGATGCAAGAATGTAAAGAGTTAAGGGATAGAAATGCTCAGAGATTTTAACGAGCTTCGGTTCCCCTACTGCTCGACCGTCGGCTTTCCAACCTCCGGATTTCGGTAATGATCACTAGTAAAAAATGGAACGCTTCCAACGTTTAATACAAGCTATCAACGACTTCTAGCTACCCTTAACTAGACACCCAAAGCACCTTCAGGATTTCAGATCTCCTAATACCCGTATCAGGAACCCAAGAACACACTCTCAGGATTTCGATTTGAACTAATGATAATAAAGGATTACAATGAATCAAGCAATGAACACTTAGTTGTCTCACTTAGATCTAGGCAATAGCGTGCTAAAGTTTTGCGTAATAGATCTCAAGATGTTTAGAGTTGAGAAAGGTGAGGAATGATTTTCAAATGAACAAGTGTGGGCTATTTATAGTTGATATATAACCCTAGTGTTATATCAACTTAAAACAATTTTTCAAAATCTTTTAGGATTTATTTGAATCAATAAATATAGCATTAATTGACCTCTTTATATCACGAAGATATATCATTCAATTTCTGCGATATTTCGTGTTTCAAACATAAAGTATTTACCAAAAATTCCACACTAAATTTTAGACCAAAAATTCCTTCCCTTTTAGTTTTCGGAAAACATTAAAATCATTAACCCTATATTGCCTAATCGCGTTTGACAACTCGTGTTCGTACAAATACATAATTACTAGAATAAAGATTCTTCACGTCTGCGTCTTTGACTCGGATTTGAATATCGCCTTCATTCGTTTTAGTCAACGTATAATTAATGCTCTTTGATAGGGCTGTTACTGGGCCGGGAGACCCGAGAACCGCCCGGGAACCGGTCCGAAACTCCCGGCCCGTTTACCCGCCCGATAGTATATCGATCCGGGACCGGGAATTTTTTTTTGCCCGAGTCCCGTTAGGACCCGGACCGGTAACCCGATAGCAGACCCGACAAGAATGGGGTATAAATAAAACCCTTTCCACTAGGGTTTCATTATACCCATCTCTCAGCCTCCTTCTCTCTAACCCATCCATACTCTCCCTCACGCCTCTCTCTAACCCATCATCAAGTTGAGACTTTTAGTCTCCATCTATTTCTCCTGCCTCCATCTAATTCTATCTACTCTCTCGAAAATCTCCTGGCTCCTCTCTGCTAATAATCTCATGGATTCTCTACGATTTTGCTCATCGAATATTAGAATCGATTTGAAGCGATTTCGACTTAGTGCCTCAATTCGTGAAGGTCATGCTGATTTGAAGCGATTGAGAGTGTTTCGAGTTGAATCTATTGCGATTCTTGTATGAATTATATGTATATGTTGCCTCAATTGGTGAAGGCCATGATGATTTTTGTCAAATCTGAGCCTCAATTGCAATTCTTGATTTTTGCTATTCTTGATGTTGGATTTGTTGTGATTCTTGATGTTGGGTGTTGCGAACTTGCGATTCTTGATTTTTACTATTCTCCACTTCTTCTCTTCTTGATTTGTTTTTCTGGTGATGAATTCTTGGTTTGATTTCCGATTTGTTATCGGTCGGTCCGGGTACCCGCCCGATAATTTTCGGTTCCGGTTCCGGTCCCAATTTTTTACCCGACAAGCTTGTCGGATCGGTCCGGGTCTACCCGATAATCTTATCGGGCGGCTCTCGGGACTGTCCAGATCCGGACCGATCCGGACCGGTAACAGGCCTACTCTTTGACTCGAATTTGAATATCGCCTTCATTCGCTTTAGTCAACGTATAATTAATGCTGGAACTAGGCAACAAACGATGTTAGATCAATTGTAATTTGTTATCGTCAAAACATACGAGTATGTCGATTTTTCAATTAACACTTTTTTCCCTTCTTTTGTCACTTCTTCCCACCTGATTTTCATCTCATGTTCCCGCAAAAAAAATCATCTTTTGTATAATATTTAAAAATAGCATCTTTTTTTTATTAATTTTACATTCATATGATAATTTCATTCCATAAAATATTATTAGTGATTAATTTTTTCTTAAAATGTTGATGCTATAAAAATTATTTAATATGATGGTGAAAA
The DNA here is from genome assembly GCA_003412495.2 of Echium plantagineum. Classification (NCBI taxonomy): domain Eukaryota; kingdom Viridiplantae; phylum Streptophyta; class Magnoliopsida; order Boraginales; family Boraginaceae; genus Echium; species Echium plantagineum. The sequence goes on along the minus strand of CM016567.1, from coordinate 20,099,410 downwards.
ACTTTTAAATTTGTTTGAATAAAAAAGAAGATATAAACATAATTAATTACTACCTATTTAAATCACACATGTGATTTGAAAAATATAGTTGTTTAAATTTGAAAAAACATTGACATAATTACAAATTTTAAGTTAGTGTGAATAATAGAGAATCTGCTAAATGTCTATAAATAAAAAGTGAACCCCAAAAATAGAAAAGTGATGGTTAGAAATATATTTTAGAAAAAATTATAGAAGGGCTGATGTAAGTGCTCTTAGACATGATAATGTACTTGTCGGGCTACGTCCTGTGGCTTATGTGACATCTTATTTTCAATGCCACAAGCTATCATTTTCAAAGCTCATTTCATAACTTCAATTACTAATTATTTTTTATTATGATATTATGAAAATACTTTTAAAAATAGAATTTGATAGTATCAATTTTATAATTTTGAAGTTAGTAAATTTCATTTTTCATTTAATGGTATGACCAATTACTGAGTTATGATATCGATTATTATATTATAATAAATCAAAGCTATATACTACCAATATCATTATTATTAATTTATTATATGTGTGTAATATTTCTATTATTATATATATGTCATATGCGTATGTAAATATTGTATGATAGATTATATCTTAGACGATTGTTCAATTACATTGTTAGTATGTTAGTTTAGCGGAATTCTTATTTCATCCCAGGCGCTTGAGAGATAAAATTAGGTTCATGCCAACAAATCTCGGTAAAACGTCCTAGTCGAAGTTTCAGCTCATCCGTTACAACCTACAGGGAAAGCGCTACTAGTCATACTCTTTACTACCAGTGAGTCTCCCGCAGATGCTTATTGCTTAGTGTCCCAAGGACTTTCGAAATGAACTAATCGGCTTGGGCTAGCTGGAAAAGCGCTATTAAACCCTCCGGGAACATCCAGACATTTATTCTGATGGTCATACACACTTGTTTAGCCCCAATGCCTTCTATAACCGTATTGAAGATTTCACCTTTGAAGAGGAATAGTGTTCAATCGTAAGTGCTGCTTTGAAGCCCTTGTATTAGTCTTGGTGGGAGCCCATGGCAAAGCAGTATAAGACAATGGAGAAGTCTCCACCCTAGATCATATTCGAATAATCTGTTATACGAGTAGATTGTACTGTGAGTCGATTAATCTAATAATTAAGTATTATATTATATACAATTATCTACTATACAAGCAATCAGATATTCCCAAAACCAAAAGACTAGAGGACTTCAACTTGAAAAATAACAACCAAACGAATCATTTAACCTTCGAACGAGATAAAAGTGATGAATAATTCTGCATTCTTGCTTCCACTTAAAACACTAGAACCAGTGTCCAGAAATGATCCAATCCTGTACATGTAATCTACCTTTCAAAATAAATCACTAAAACAGCAAATATGTTGTACAAGGACTTCACCCCTAGGCATCCAATTCTGCTAGCTTAAATATGCACTTTTTAGTATGGAATCCCCGCACCTGGCGTCCCCTGATCCCGACACAGTTCAGCCTTTGACATTGTACGGGGTAACCAAAACGGCGTACCTGATCAAGAATAGCCTTTCTGACATCTTAAAACCATTTCCGCCAACTGGCTGATCGTTTGTCGGTTGATAAGAACCTGGGAATACTGAGCAGACTATTCACCCTAGTTATACCTTCAAGAGCTGACCACTCGTCATCTTCAGCAGTTGAAAGGCACTCAGCTAAGCTCCGTTTCGATTGCCCTATAGTGTTAGTTGAGGAGACATCCTTTTCTGTTTCATCAACTGGCACTATCTCACTACACTCTTTGGTAGTACCTAAACGCTCGAGAGTAGATTCTTGAGAAGGCAAAGCACCATCAATCTCTAAGCTATTATCCAGCGTGACCAACTTTTCCATCTTCAATTCGTTGGACCTGTTACTTGCCAAACTAACTTGTGGTGCTGTATCAACAGAAGTTGTGTGCTCAAGGAAGAGACAGACGACTGCACAGTCATCAGTTTTTGATGTTGGGTATTTGAGTCGCCATGCCCTGGTAGCACAATCTACAAGGGCTCTGGCAGCTGTTCCACGCCCAGGGGCTGAAGCCACAATATCCACGGCTTCCTTGTTGGATAGGACATCCCAAACCTGCATGGAAGATCATTTCAATCACTTTAGGTAGATATTAGCAATAATTTGATCAATCAAACTCATTGATTGGAAAATAAAGAAAACATTTTGCTGTATTTTCGGGAAATGAATGTATGTGAACAAAGGTGAACACCAGAAAAACTAATTGTCTTCCAAATTTGCAAGACATTCATTACCCCATCACTGGCCAGAATTACAAACTCATCTTTGTTGGTAATTTGATGGTAATAAACATCGGGAACAGAAATTAGGCCAAAGTCTTTGAGGCAAAAGTCCCCAAAAGCTCTAGCCATAGCCAACCCTGGAGAATCACTATATGGCAACCATACACGAGAAACCTCTGGTTCGTCTTGCAAAGCAAAGACCCTTCCTTTGCATTTCTCAATTCTTGCAGCTTCTCCTAAACAAAGAAGCAAGATCCTGAGAGCTCTATAATATTTGACACCAAAATTCTAAGAGCAGAAGCACAGAATGAGTTCATCTAAGTTTTATAAAAGTCTATGTTTACATTCATGCACTCTTGATATTGAGAACAAGAAAGGGAGATAGATGTACTTGGGAGATTAGGTTTTAAGTCCACAGTCAACTGTACAGCCATCAAAGAGTTATCTGCCTCTCGGGTTGCTAGTATAGCTCGTGAATCACCAATATTTCCAATAATGATATCTTTGCCCTGAAAAGATTTTCCCCATTTTCAACACATTATTAGGAAGTTGAGGACTTCTAATATTAAAAAGATTGGGAAAGATTTCTTAGAACCAGAAAATATTGTAAAAATGTGCATTCAACACTTCAACTGAACACAATTTTCCAGCTTGTTCATGTTTTCACCAACTTTCATCATCGTACATAGAAACTTACTAAGTGTTTAACCAATCTTATACAATTTCTACTTTTTTTTTTCTTTTTTTTTTCATATTGCTTCCGTTCAGCTTATACAATTTCTACTTGTACATGGTATAAATGAATTGCTCATATCTTAAGCACTACATTTATGATTGTTCATATATTGCCTACAGGGTCCTTGAGTATGAAATCAATGCCAACATGTCAAAAGTTGGCAACTTGCCATCACTCTAACATGTATACAACCAAATATACTTATGCACGTGTAAGTGTAAGTTCTACTAAGATACGTCCTTTTCTAAAAGCATATGCACGTTTAATTTGCACATATATTTCTCATATAAAATGTGAATCCATACATATTGGTAAGGTGCCAAGTGTCAACAATATATCCATCGGCACCAAAGATATCTTTACTTGTCAAGACAGTCTCACAATATTCACATCATGAATTCTTACATCCAAGAAGATGTTATCATTTAGGAATATGACAGAAGGGTTTGGTTAGAACATTAGACTCCTCTATGGTATGAATTCATGATGTACGGCAATCACAAGATATCATTCAACATTTTCCAATGTAGTCATGCAATGATGCTACAGATAACAATTAACATTAAGATAGTAGAACATAAAAAGAAAACTACATAGTCAACTGCAACATTTTAAATTAGTCGTGCTACACATACTTCAAGATATTAGTGAGAGACCATATCGAAATTATCATTATAAACTTAAGGTACTTTCCATGTATCAGTATAAACAACATACCTGCTTCACCATTGTAACTGCAGTCGATCCACTGCAGTAGCAGTCAATTATTGGATTTAACTTTAGTTCTTTGTCCATCAATTTGAAAGCCTTTAGTATGGAGCTCTTGAGTGGAACATGCATCTCAGGAAATTTCTCATTTTCTTCAGGTTCAGGAATGTCAACGGAATCATTATCTATGAACTGACTGAGATCCAATTCCGTACTTCCAGCGGTATCTCCGTTCTCAAGATCAGAAGTGTGCTCACTATTAGCAGCAGATTCCCACTCAGTTCGCAACATAAGAGGAAGAGTGTCTCGAACTTTCCTTGACACCATATGCCCATGAGGCCCATGACCATCAAATACTCCACAAAAGATTGTATCACTTCTTGAACAGAATTTCTATGGTGGAAACATTCCAAGCAAGTCACAAACTGAGCCCATGGGCAAAACGATATCCATTATTTATGCAATTAACAATGGCGATAAATAGTTATACTTAAAACCTAAAACAACCAAAATGTTGCATAGGAGAACCTCCAAATTAGTGTTAGTTTAATCATTCTTTATTTCAATTTGAACAAAGATATTACTTTTAGTCAAGCAAATAACAAACTTCACAATCTAAGATCATATCTTTTCAGTTATTGAATGTTAACTTAATTAACATTCTGCATACGTAATTTTATTTAATTGAATTCTTGATGGGATTAAATGTAATTGAACAAGGTCAAAAAAATCGGACAACTTAACAGAACTATATCTTTCTAGACATGTTTGAAAATCCAAACATACAACATGAGAAACTTCAGCATAACTAAAATGAAGGCAAGTAAAGAATTACAGGCCTCCCAAACGGCATCTTGAATTTAAAGGCTAACAATGAATATCACAAATATAAAGACAATAACAATCATGTATGTTTAGTCATTGAATCTAAAGGTGTCAACTTTTAAATATGTTTAACTTAATTAAGTTTCTTCATACATCATATCAATTCATTTTTCTAAACAAAGATTGCATCGGACTAAATGTTATTGTACCATAAAAAATCTCAAACAATATTTAGCAACTTAACAAAAATATATCTTTTTAAAACTGGTGTAAGAATCCAAACATTTAACATGAGAAACCAAACCGAGCTTTATCCCACTAACTAAAATCATCCATATGAACAAGACACGAATACGATGTCTCTAATAAACCACGTAAAACATATGAAAAACCAAACTAAACTAACACTGTCCAACTAAATTGGGTCACCTATATAAATACTATGTCTCAAGTCAGCCAGATACAAATACAACTCATGAAAAAACTACAGCATAACTCAAAATCAAAAGAAATTAAAACCAAACCGAACCAAGCCTTATTACACTAAGTGAGATCAAGTATATCAGACAACGTCAATCGAAACAAATTTTAAATGGACATAAATTGAGACCTCCCAAACAATCATGGCATCTTGATTAGTCCCTTTCTTGCCTTGCTGAGTATACAAGCATGCCACGTGGCTTGCACCATTAGCAACCAGCCTCCCCGGAGTTTGAAGCAACGCCCTTTCTTGGGCAGCTGCCACCATGGCGCCGCCGCCACTAAGCTTGCTAAAAAAGGAGCTGAAATCACCAGAGACCCTCTTCTTCTCTGCACCTTTACTATCACTTCTACTCAAAGAATTCACATGTCTTGCTTTCATTGAAGAATTACACATACCCATGTCTCCAAAATTTGAACTTTGGTATAAAATCAAAAGAAAATAATAACAACAATGATATATTTAGAACCAAAATTTTCACAAAACCAGTATTATGTCTCGTGATTGCAATAACAATTTAAAAACAATTAGATTTCCACAAAAAGAATAAAGATAACTAGTAAATTGACTATTGCAGTCAAAAGCAAAATTGCTTCAGAACATTCTGGGGTGGGGGTGGGGGTGGGGGTGGGGGTAGATCGCTATGATCAATATGGTGACCGGTGAGTGTGAAATGTGCAGTGAGTGTGTGATTAGGTACATAAATTAGTCTTAATATTCATTTTTCTTTATCAATGTTTTTTCTTATAAAAAAAAGTTAGAACCGCAACTTTAACTGTCATATCGTCCCTTATTTTAGAAAATTGCGAGGAAGATGGTACTCAAGTTTTTTACCATTTGACTTGTACCTACTACTATTATTTAGGGTTAATGGCACAGTCGTTCATTCATGTTTTACAATATTCACCATTCGATCACTCATATTTCACTTTGACTTTTTTTATCACTCATGTTTCAATATCATGTCTCAGTTGGTTTGTGGATTGACTTTTCCGTTAAATTCAATTTTTAGCCAAATTGATCCTTAACTCAGAGGGGTAAAATAGTCAATTAACATAAAATCACTTTTTACTCAATTAAATCTAAAACTCATGCTTAATTCGGAGGGTTTTTAAATTACGGTGGCTTCAAAAAACAATTTATGTTAATTGACTATTTTACCCTCCAAATTAAGGATGAGTTTGCTAAAAATTGAGTTTAACGGAAAAGTCAATCCACAAAGCAATTGAGACATAACTTTGAAACATAAATGATCAAAAATGTCAAAATCAAACACGAGTGATCGAATGGTTAATGTTATAAAATATGAATGAGCGATTGTGTCATTATCCTTATTTAAGTACTAATTTGCATTTGACTATTTGACCTCATTACAGTTCTTTTATTAACATGTTACTGTAATCTATTTATGAGATACTGTATTAGGAATAATACTTAGAAATATACATAATATTATAACAATGAAAATATTTGAATGTGGGTATTTAATTATTGTTTGAAAGCTTAGGATACTGTTTGAAATTGAAAGCTGGAGGTGGGAATTTAATAAGGCAACAAGAGAATTGAATAAAGAGTGTGTTTGGCTTTAGCTTAGCATTTCAACTGTCATTAGTACTCACAACTTTATTTATGTTTGGATCCAAACTTCTAAACTTTAATCTCAAATCCATTTTGTCCCCTATAGTCTTTTTTCAATTATAGTAGTAATATTTTCATAAATTCTTACATACTGTATCTTATAAGTTATTCCTTCTATGAAGTCATTTTAATAACAAATAGTATTAAAATCAAGGGTTTAAAAAGAAACTGTACTCTTTACACATTTTTATACTAATTTTGATACATTGTGAGAGTAATAGGTGTTCACGAAAAAATTCATTTTTGAAATAAACCTTTCATATTATGATTAAAACAATAATTCGATAATAAATAAGTAAAATGATCAAAGGGATGATAAAATACTATAACAACCTAATTTATATAAATAATTAAATATTGAGGAGTAAGTAAGTTAGCATATTAAAGAAACAGAGGTCATGAATAGTGTTGTTAGGAAAGAGGACAAATTGTGGTAACCAAGGGACCAAGGTCAGCGTGGCAACACGTGCGATACCTTGGAACTATGCTTTTGGGTGTGTTTCAAGATCTCTTTGCACAAAATTGGAAGATTACCTCCTTCCCTCTTTTTTATTTTTATTTTTGTCCCCCTCATTTTTTTTCTGGCTTCATTGATCACTCAATTTTGTTAAAAGACACTAGTCGGTTACCTTAGTATGACTTTGTATACTTTTGATCACTCATATTGGGTATTATGTATATTTTGGGTCACCCACGCGTTTTTTGGAAAACTTGTGATTTTTCGAAATTTTTGACACTTTTGTAATGGTATTTTAGTCATTATCTCATAATTTTGTCATGGAAGTGTATAGTGTAATGAAAGTTAGTTGATGGAAGTTAAAAAATTATGGGAGAATGACTAAAATACCCTTACCAAAATGTTAAAAATTTCAAAAAATCACGATTTGTACCAAAAAAATGCGTGAGTGACCCAAAGTATACATAATACCCAACATGAGTGTTCGAAAGTATACAAAGTCATACTAGGATGATCGACTAGTGTCCTTTAACAAACGTAAGTGATCAATAAAGTCATTTGCTCTCTCTTTTATTTGTCTAACCTTTTCTATTCATTTGACTTTAAACTAAAGAACTCTCTCCCTTATTATTCTTCTTCTTTTCCACAACAACACCACCAACCATCATAATATACCATAAATAGTCCTCGTGCAAAACAAGTCCGGCCCGCCTCCCGTACCATGAAGAACGTCCTTAGATGCAAAAAGAAATGATGTCTTAAACGCATCCATCATGATCATTATCGTGACTTGATGAGACAAAACAAAACATATTTCACCAAAATTCTTCTTTACCCACGATCTTCAAAAGAATTGTAAAACTGATGCTCAACAAATTAGTTCATGTGAAAATTTGACAGATATTTTCACCAAGTCACTACCTACCTCAACGTTCGAGAAAATTATCCAAGGGTATGGAACTACGTCGACTAATTGATGTAAAATGATGTAGTCATGAGAGAGAATTAATATGAGTTGTACTCTTTTTCCTTCATCTTGGATTAATATTATCAGAGAATGTATTAGTACGGTTCAATATTCTATCTCAGTTAATGGAAAAGTTTCCTCCCCTTGTAAGCCTTTCTTTGATTTCTGTCAAGGTGATTCCCTTTCTCTTATCCTTTTTGCTATCTGTACAGAAGTTTTACCTGTCAATTTGTGTTTTGCCCAATTTCAATATGACATCAAGGGAGTTGGTATTACTAGAACTAGAATCCCTCCTTTTTCCGATCCAGTTCCTCCACCACCGCGAACCCCAGTTAGATTCAGGCATGCTACACTTTTTAGTTATTGGGAGAACCCAAGTACGCTCTTTCGGATTCAGGAAACAACTCTCAGAGATCTTTTTCCCTTAAAACTTTCTCACTTGTTATTTACATATAATAGCTTCTTTTTCTTCAAATTAAACTCTAAATCTATTTCTAACTTTCATGATATTATGACAATTATTGTAATGTTTCTGAGCAACTTATCAATTTTGATAAATCCCAGATTTATTTCAGCCCTTGAACTCCCCAATTTGTTAAATATAAAATTTTAAATCACCTTAGGATTTCAGAGTCGAATTGCTTGGGGAAATATTTAGGGATTAATCTCGATGTTCACACTAATAAAAGTGGGATATTTCAAGATATAGTAGATAAAATTGAAAAGAAAATTTTAAATTGGAACTCACAATTTCTTAACCAAGCTGATAAGATCACGCTCATAAAATCAATGCTTACTTTCATTTTAGTCTATCCTATATCTGTTTATAAATTTTCCATTAGTTATATTAATAAGCTAGAGTCCGTCTTTGCTAATCTTATTTTTCATTCTTAATTCCAATATATTCATAACATGCCTCAACATTTTCTAAATTTCTTTATAATGCATAATTGTAGGTGTGTAATGGTGGTTTGAGTTGATATTGTTATTTAAGATGAATGGTGGACATTTATGTCTGTTCTTGGTGTATTTGACAAACCATATCTCTACTCCTCACCTAATCTAATAATGTAGGTGGGGTTACCAATAAATTGTCAAGATTTTCACATTATCCGTTTTCTTCTTTAAGTATTTGAAAATAATTTAAATTATCTATAATGTAACGCCCCGCCCCTGAACACTGGGTCGGAACGTTATTTGATTTGATGGACTGGCCTCACAAACCACCACGGGTCTTTCCAGCATGTTTTGTCCTCACTCACATGCTCACCGGGACACTTCCCAGTGGGTCACCCATCCTAGAATTACCCCAGGTCAAGCACGCTTAACTTTGGAGTTCTTCTGAGTTGAGCTACCGAAAAGAAGATGCATCTTGATGGTATGAGTAGTACCAATCAAATCATATCAAATATATCACATCGCCCACCTTGGGCCGGGTATTACATATAATATATTTATTTTTAAGACGAAGTTGACTCTTTGTTAAATGAGACACATTTGATGACTTTGTTAATTGTTAATCACACAAATACAAAAAGAAATTAACTAAAAAATAGTCACAAATAGATTAAATATGATGAATTTATTAACTAAATACGAAATATTGTAGACCGTCACAACTCTTTCACGGGTTAACGATTGCTTATCTTGTTAAGGACTCATGAATCATGGTATTTGAAAGCTCATGATAAACAATGCCAGGCTTTTCAGCCTCAGCATTGCAACTGAGATCCTGCAATATCACAACAGCACAAACCTCTCTATCATCAATCTACAGGCATGTACCAACAAAAACATACTTTCAGGGCATTTAGTGTCTATCCATCTCTAATTCTTGCCTCTTTTCGAACTCCTCACGGGGCCATTTGAATCGAGGCATTCTCTTTCAGGACCAATGCATCGCACAAAAATCTGTCGCACACCATTTCCACCCTTCAATGTGGAGTACTCGAATGGATGGGCACGAGGGTGTCCCTTGTGAGATTAATCGCGCAATGAAGTATCTACTGGCAGTAAACCAGGAGACTAATCAGATGAAATTCAGGATGGGGAGCACGTTGAGACTCACTAATGGAATATGTGGCGTATCTATCAGGATTCCATTCTTGTTGTTCTTTTGATGTTGATGAAACACAATTGGATACAGGCATTGGAGAGTAGAGTGGGAAAATCACGCTCATCATTCTATCACATCTACTTCTTCGGGTGTCAAATTTACATGGTACTCAATTCTATGAACAATAGGATACTTTATCCAAGTTTCCAGAGCTGGGAACGGAAAACAAATACACTCGCAACGAACAAAAATCATACAGTTCAGTTTTCTAGCTTCCCTTCATCTGCATTCAAAGATATAATGAGACATTTGGAAAGAGCAAAGAACAGTGGAAACGTGTTACAGGCTTCGGTCACATACTGCAGTAAAAGTCATGGTGGCTTGAGAAGTATCTCCAGAAGACAAGCCAAAGCTGTTGACATTCTCCGACCCAGAAGATATATAATCATACAAGGCATTGACATCTGGTTGAGTCCCTGGTGCGCTTCTGACCTTTAAGTCCATAAAGTCAGTAATTAGACCAGGTTTCGTTATCTTATTCTCGTCAACATCCATTTCACCTGCTAGCATCTTCGCAACAGTTGACATGGAGGGACGAAGCTTTGGAGAATCTTGAGTGCACAGAAGGCCAATCTTTAAGAATTTACAAGCTTCTTCAACTTCAAATATTCCGTTTAGTGATGTATCTACGAGGCCTACTAGTTCCCTTCTCTCATGAAGATGCCATGTCTGCAAAGTAACTCTTAACAAGTCAAACACAACGTCTCCAAAGGGAAATTTTTCAGCCATTAGAAATTCGAGACAGTAAAACTAAGGTGACAATAAGGGGTATTTAAGCTAGTGAATGGAACAGTACAAGCATTAAAAATGAAGATGGAAGAGTACAATGTAGCCAAAATTCCACCAACTTGATAAAAAAAACTGAAGGAAGAAAGTTTTATCCAATAAATCTCAGAGATAATCATAAAAGGAACCCTCAAATTAGTTATCTTTTGACAGCAGCAACATAATGATTACGGAAAGTTTCACACCGTTGTCACAAATATGTTGGCATTTAAAGGTACTTCTCAAACTAAATCACGCGAAAATATATTACTCTTTGATAGTTTGCATTACAGGGTTTGCAGTTATCCTACCATAATCTTTTAAACAAAATATCAACGATTAAATTGGCTGATCAAAATATCTTGTGAAACCAAGAGTGAGGATATTTGAAGTTTCTTACTCGTTCTAGAAGATACTGTTCTTCTACTGGCAAGCGAGTATTTGTGTTACATCTACCACTGACAATCTCTGTAAGTAGGACGCCAAAACTGTAGACATCTGCTTTGCGTGTCAATTGGCCTCTAATCGCATATTCTGGTGCCAAATAACCTCTGCATTTTCAGAGAAACTAAAATCACTAACTCAGACTACTAAGACGGAGCAAATACTTCCCAATACATGCGCAAACAAAAGAGAGAAAAATCGTTTAAAGAAGAAAAAGAATAGAGGGAGTAGTAGATAAAAAGAGTAAAGTCTGTTAGATGAGGCACTCACATAGTCCCTGCCACTCGAGTACTGACATGAGTCATATCATGAGGGATCAACTTCGCAAGACCGAAGTCAGAAATCTTGGGGGTCAAATCTTTGTCTAAGAGAATATTGCTTGCTTTGATGTCCCTGTGAACTATATAGGGTCTTACTTCCTCATGAAGATAAGCCAATCCTCGTGCAACCCCTACACAAATTTTTCTTCGCGTTGCCCAACTAAACTGGATATTACTGTGACCTCCACCTGAGTACAACAAAGAGAAAGTCCGAGTTCAAAATTTGCAGTTCTGACTTCTGACAATAGTTAAATCGCCAAGTAGTTCTTAAAAGGACTAAAGATAAATTAGTGACATTTTTCATAGTAAAAGCATATGAGTAAACATCTTTCTACAGTCAATATTGCACAGTAAATGTTGCATGATACATAAGCTCACAATTCAAAACCCATGCAGCAAGGAACACAATTGTGGCCCTTAATCTAGGTGATCAACAAATTACTAAACTGGATATATTGCATATCTTTAAAGTAATTACCGAGAAGGGTGTGAGCGAGGCTGTTATTTTCAAGGTAGTTGTAAACTAGAATTCTGTGGTCTCCTTCAACACAGCAACCATAAAGCTTAACTAAGTTTTCGTGCTCTATATCTGAAATTACTTGGATCTCTGTCAGAAACTCCCGCACTCCTTGTCGCGATCTTGCAGAGAGCACCTTTAGAGCAGCAATCTTCCCATTCTTGAGCTTTCCCTGCTTGGAAAATCATTTGCAAAGATTGTTAAAAAATATAAGACCATAATCAACGAACACACTCTCTCATTGCAAAACCATAAGCATAAATGCTCGATCATGGAGAGAACATTCAAGTGGGCAATTTTCATCAGCGACATAGAAGCAGGGGGGATGGAGAAGGTGATGGACTTGATTGTTTACCTTGTATACGGAACCAAATCCTCCTTCCCCAATTTTATTTACTGCGCTGAAATCATCTGTGGCGACCCTTAACTCCTTATAGGAGTACACTTTAACTCCATGGACGTTTGGAATCTCTGTGATAAATTCAGTTTACTTTAGGATACTCGAAATAAATTAAGAATCATCTTACAGGAACATAACACTTTCAGCTCATTCAGAAACACTAGAACAACGAACAACGAACATGTCGGTAAACACTTTTCCTTCCATTACGTTCTAAAGGTAACCTACATAACCAAAAGATATCGATATTTACCTTCATCGAGTTCATGTGCGTGTTCCGACTTTTTCCGTGATAAAAAAGAGAAACAACTCATAACTGGAGGCTCCACTATTAGGAACAATTGTCAACAATAGATTCTTCAAATGTATTCACCAAAATCCTGAAAAATGTAAACCAAACACAGTATAAAGAGAATCAGCGAATCTTTTTTATTTGAGCACTATATAATTTTTTGAAAATTGTTCCAAGATTAGTAGCTTAAGAACTTCACAAACTTATTACATGGAGAAGCTTGCACTACATGATGAAGGAGGCCAACTATTTGAAGTACACTGTAAACACGCACAAATCGAGAAATGGTCCAAATTCTTGATCTTTTCACAAAATCACATAATGGTTTCACATATTGAGATCTTGATCTTACATCTCCTCTTTAGACAATTCAACAGACTTTCTCAAACTGAAAGCAGAATAATCAATTCTAATCTAATCTTAGAAATTAGAAACAAAATCCAGCAGATTAAGACAACTATTGCATCTAATTCTATACCTTCCAAATCACTTCAGAAACATCCTCAAACACTTAGCATGCTCGTATCGAAGAACCAAAGAAGCAGTTTTTACTAAAATAAGTGCATTTTTTACCCAAACAAATAGAAAATTTTTAAAGAAAGTAAAATCAAGCATGCCATGATCACCAAAAGGGAAAAAACAACAAGAAAAAGAAGATGAGTTACCTTGAAATGAAAGAATAAAAAACAATCAGTGGGCAATGAGTAGATATTGTTGTAATAATATAATGATTATAGAATTAGGTGAGCAAAATTGAATATGAAGAAGAAGAAGAAGTGAGAGAGAGAGAGAGAGACAGAGAAGCTAGGTGACAGCTTAGTTATAGTAGGCAAGAAAGTCTAATTGATAAGTCAAATGATTGAGATTTGAAACACACACATTTACTCTATATATAAACATGATGCAACCTAAATTGATATAGTAAAAGACTTTGAATATTATGCCCTCCTATTTACGTTATTACGTACATACACTGAGACCAGGGATAATCGACAACAAGACAAGAGGTGGCGCGACTGGTCAAAGCTGTATCCCCTGTACCCACCCCCATCCCCCACCCCCATCCCCCACCCCCCACCCAACCTCAACGGGCACAGGCTTTAAGAAAATCCAAGTATGTGCCTGCTCCAAATTTAACCTTTTTTCCTTTTAGAGTATGTTAGACTAATGGACAAGTAACCCTAGCCCATAAGTCAGGTTAGGGTTAACGTTAACATGTACCTATAAATATAGGTGTTTTCTATATTGTATGAAGAACAACAACAACAATTATCATTAATAAAATATCTCCCTCTATATATTTCTACACACTATGTCATCTCATGCGCCTATTACTCGGCATTATTAAAAGATTGGGTCCCAATTTTAACTGTGCGTCATTTTTTTATCTTGGAAAATTGTAAGAAAATCACTTGCGAGATTTGTTCTGATAACTTAAGGTTGTGCCTTAATCATTTTCACAATAGATTTTATTTCATAAAAAATTTCAACTCTAACGTTACAAAATAAGTAAGACGCGATGTTACTCACTCCAAATTTTTTGTCACTTGATCTGTGCCACGACACATTACTCCGACACATTACTCCGCATTATTGTTGCTACTAAATTTGATGGACTAACGTTATCAATTACTCCTACTGTATTAATGCTCTTTGGTGGTATCTTTGTTTCCATTGGTGTATGAGTTTGGATCACCTGTAACACTTTTATACGACATTCTCTGTTATATTTCTATTATTTTAATATTTTTTTAATCTTTCAAGCATATTACCTTAACAAATAATCTTCATAACATTATTTGCTACCATCTCCAATTAAAAAATCTCGTTAGTTTTGCTTTTTATGAAGAAAAATTATAATTTTTACTTTTTAATGATAAAAGTTACAAATATTCAAATATTCGTCTCTACAAATATAAATGCCAATTATTTTCAATTAAATATGCTAGTATATGTTTACAACAATATGATTAAATAAAATATGATGTTTGAAGTAATTTATAATTCACACGAGATGATGTATTAACACACGCGTGCATCATAAGAAACTTACAATAGTGTTAGATCTTCTATCTAAATTTCAAAATGAGATTTAACATGCAACATAAGAATTTTGACTTAGAATGAATGCATATGAACTTATATTATCTTGAATTTTGAAGGGTTAATGGGAGGATATCACTTATTTTCCTTCAATATCACCGGTTGATCTTATTTTTAAAGTATCTCAGTTGATCATTCACTTTTTAAAATTTATCTTAGTTGGTATATCGATCATTTTTCCGGTCAATCAACGCCTGTGATGACCATTAATAGCTTTTTCGCTTATTCATATTGGGATTAAGGGTTGATTTTGGTTTATTTCTAATTTGTAAATCTTTTTTTTGGCTTAATTTCGACATGAAAAGATGAAGCCCTTACTAATGGTCATCTCGAACGTTGCACTGTGGTGACCAATTGAAAAAATTATCGATAGACTAATTGAGATAAATTTTGAAGGGTGAGTGATCAACTGAGACCTTCTAAAAGTTAAATGATCAACTGATAATATTGAGAAGAGGTAAATGATGTCCCGACCATTACCCAATTTTGAATCATGGGACAACCTTAAATTTTTGAAAGAAAATAACTACTCACATAAGACAAGTATTGTAATAGACTAGTAGTGTCCTTTAGTATACCTTAAAAGTCTAATGTTCTCTTAGTCAAACACTAATTTTCTTGATAGAATTTTTTCTATCTGTCATTTTTGAAATGCTTCAAAATTTATTGTTCGATTGCCTTTTCTATTCATTTTTATTGAGTATGAAATGTTATGTTGGCATCTTCTTGAAGATGATAAAATTTTGTAACTTCATGATTATACTATTATTTTTTTATAATCCCTTAATAAAGTTAGTTTAAGTTAAATTATTAATTATTGTGATTTTGGTTGAAATATATTTGTGATAAGATGAGATACTATTCCATAAAAATAATTATAAAAAGTGAGGTTATAGTACATAGCACTCTAACTATTTATCAGTTGAGTTACGCCCGAACGAACCTACAAAATAATTATGTAAATACTAAATGGAGAGCGTTACAAACAAAATAATTACTTATTACATACCAACAAATATGGGTGCATCATTTTTATTTGAAAAATTATAATATACTTTGGAAATTATTATGTCTCTCAAAATATAACATCCTTAAAGACTAAAAAAATTTACGAAGGTGAAAACATGCATGTCCAATATTTGACTTATAACTTTCTTTGAATATTTGTCAAAAGTGTGATTTGAAACACAGAGGAATCCATTGAAATCTTTTATTTTTTATTATTGTTCTATATGAAACCAAGAAAGTCAAGTTATGTGTTTGATAACAAAAATCCTTTGAATCTTGCTATTAAGGTAAGGTCAATTTCACATTAAAATATGATCACAGTGTGAAACAATATAAGAATATTAAATTGTTCTTTGATAAAGTTGAAAAACAAATAATATATAATCATCGTTACTTCATCAAGTGGTTTCGTTAAGGTTTCCTAAGTAATTGTCTAAAAGCATGTGTTACGGAATATATATTTATTTATTCAAAGAAATTGCGTCGCAAAATTATTTTATTTGGAGTTAGTTGTTTTCCTTGACCACCAATTATTGTAAAACTACTTCACAACAAATACTCATACTCTAAATTACAAAATGGGAAATCATAACAAATGCATGTAACATTGACTTTCCATAACAATTAAATAGCTAGATTTAATCAAGTCAAAGATTTGGCAAGATTCAAACCGAGGCAAGTGTTACATTTAAGCTAGATCGACTTCTTCGAGTCGAAGACTAGCTCGACTCGAGTGATCACCGAGGCATTTAAGCGTTTTCGTTTTAACCATTTTTGTTTACAACATCCCACATCATAGTAATAAGTTGTAATAGAATGATATGAATTATATAAGCAACTCAAAGTACATGTACTATCGAACTTTGAACCAACAAATGAGCTACTTGGTAGGAACTAAGAATAAACGTTTTCAACAATGTGTATAGAAATCATATTAATAAACCATCAGAACATACACGAGAACAATAGATCCTCACTTATAACCAACATCAAATAACATAAAATATAAACTGAAAGCAGAACAATATATGGATTTTATAAGAACATGGTCGTGCCTTGTTGTCGAGTTGCCTACTTGTTCGATGGTGGTGGAGACGTGAACGGAATCCCCGGAATTGAAGGCATGGAAGGGAAATTCGGCAGACTAGGCATGGTTGGGAAGTTAGGGAACGTAGGCATGGAAGGTAAGTTCGGAAAAGTAGGCATGGAAGGGAAGTTTTGAAGTGTTGGCATAGAAGGCATTGGTGGCAGAGCAGTTGGTATAGGGATGCTCGGCATGTTTGGGATGGACGGTAATCCAGGCAATGGTGGAGCATTCTGTTGCAGCAGATTGCGAGCAGCCTCACATTTCAGGGTGCTTGTGACAACGATTAGAGCGAAAACAAAGATGCAGGTGGAAATGATTCTAGCCATGGTGAGTACTTAATTTGAACTTCTTGATATACTCAGATTTCAGTATAAAGCGAAATGTGTTCAATGAGAAGAGATCAAAGTTAAGTTATATTTATAGCAACCTATAAAAGAAATGGTTCTATTATTGGTAATGTAGTTGAACAAATTGAGATTGATCAACTTAGGTAGTCAACTTTCCTGCCAACAAATTGTTCTGTTTCGAGTTTGGCCATCAACTTTAGTGAAATTCATACGATTAAGAGCATCCATAGATGAATTCAACATATTGTTGAGAAATTCATTTCATCGGCAGCATAAACTTAACATATAATGGTTGCTTGAAAGGTTCCCTCAGGACTTCAGATCCCTAGGTACAACTACCCGACCATCGTTGAGAAATTCATTTCATCGGCAGCATAAACTTTTATTCTTAGTTCCTACCAAGTAGCTCATCAAGACACTTACAAACAAAATCGAGCCCCACAGAACAATTGGTTCGCAACATCAGGCATATCTTGTATTTTAACATGCACTTATGACTTCGTCAAGGCACAAAGGATAATATTTCAAGTAAATATCTTCTAATTCTGGAAGAACCAATATATTCCAAATTTATTTCATTAGCAGTAGTCAGTAGATGAGAAAACAGGCTCATTTTTAAGTTCGAGTCGTGCAACACGGTCCAGACGAGCACTTACTCAAACACCAACTTTCTTATATAGGTAAAATAATATCTCCATACTTTAAATGTTTTAGTACGAAAAAACAGACAGGGGCGACTAAAACAGTGAACAACAACTGGTAGACACTGAATTGAAATCTAGCACCACCTTTAGAAATAAAGCTCCAGAAAAAACTGGTCCAGCAGAGGAGAAAAGCTACTGCATTCCTCGATGAATCTCTACTTGGATCTCTGCCTCATCTTTCGGCGCTTCCTCTTCAATCTCCTCATACGCTTCTTCTTCCACTACAATAACATAAAATTAAACCTCAGAAATCAATCATTAATCACATAGAAATGTTTCTTTCTAATCGTGAGGGCGTTCTTCACTATTAAACTCGACAAAGCGACAACTATTCTTTGTACATTGCACAAACTACGATAAAGTCGATGAGAAACCGATCAGCTTTAGTACAACTTTACCATCAATCCACCTATTACCTATCCTGAAGGCATATTTCTTATCAAAGCAAAAAACTTCTCTTAGCAAATTGCATAAGAGTCGCACGAACGCAACATAATAACAATCACATACAAACAAAACACTAAAAATTATCAAGTTTATAAATTGTTGTAAATTTCTATTTTATAACTCAATTTAATGTAAAGGTCGTACCTTTATAGTAAAGATCCAATCAAACAATTACGCTAGTAATAAATAATCATATAAAAGTGGAAAATTTAAACACAAAAAAATCAATTCCACCATAAAATTTTATACTTCACATATATAATTCTCAGGAGCACTAATTTAATTGAAACTCAACATGAACTAAACTAAAATTTAATTTAGTTTTTTCTGTCATTTAAGTATGCTAAGAAGTTAGAAATTAAACAAGTAAAACATAAACAAATGAGCTCACCTTAGCTCTCATGTTTGATTCAGATACGACAAATCGTCAATCGACCACTCCTTTTACCTCGCCTGAAACCCTAATCTTCTGCCAATTACGTTTCTTTATATAGTCATCTAGATAAACCCTAGGTTGGGGTAACACGGACAACACTATACACACCAGAATAGTAATTTACTATTGCTGGAAATGACTATTTTGCACCCCCATTTATCTTCCTCATCTACAACACTTTAAAATAGGGGGGCAGAATAGTAATTTCCAGCTACAGGAAATCACTATTCTGGTGTGTATATAACAGATCAGGGGTAACACTATACACCAAATAATGTTTTTTTCATGAGCGAAAGTATTATTTTGCCCTTAAATAGAATTTTATTAAAACATTACCGCTACAAATGGAGGGTAAAATAGTACTTTAAAAAGTGAGTTCTGGCGGAAAGGGTAACTCACATCTATTCTTTCGGTTATGGATGATTTTCGCTCGAGTTTGACCTGGTGTGTTGAGTCAGATTCTTTTTATTATCGAGCGTTTGAATAGTCTGTCATTTATATATAAAATTGTACATAAAGTATAAAAGAGTTAAGTTTGATCGATATGGAAATACATATTTTGCCGAGTCTAATCATTACTCACTTGCTGATTTCGCTAATCAAACGAGTTGAGTTCTTGGATTTAGACTAATGAGCTCGTAATGAACACTATACATTACCTTACTCCATATATTTAGGCATTTGATTTTTACACTCCAAATTATATAACCACACTCCACTTTATCACTTTTTGAAGATTTTTATAGAGTAAATTGAAGAGTAAAATAGAGAAAATGGAGTGTAGTAATCAATGTTTGGAGTGTAAAAATCAAAACCCTATATTTATATATGAACATGATACATAACTCACTCCTAGTACATAAATTTCTCTCTAATTGTGAATATAATAGGTTCTTTAATTTGACTTTATATTATTCTTAATGATATTAATTGACTCGATAGCAATATTCACAAAAATGTTGCTCATATTTCTCATTATTCAAATAATATAAGCTCAATGTTCCTAACTACATAAGAATATGGGATGAAGTTTTGATAAAACATCATAACACAATTGAAAAGTTAAAATGATAATTCAATTTCGTTTTAAAACTAAAAATATCGCTATTTTAGACTTATATAATATAATTAAAAAATATTTATAAACAGATGTTTGTGTAGCTTGTGCAATATATCTTACATATTTATTCAATCGCTTTGAACCATTTCATTACCTTATTTCATCATTTGTGAAATTCAATATCTATAATTATTGTACATTAAACGATCTTACTCCATCATAATATAATTTAAAACATTGGAGAGTGCACAAATAATTAGTTGAAGAAATCACTTCATAGGCAAGTTTTCTAATTGGAAGATGAATCAACTAAGACAATTATTGTAGAAATATGATTTATTCAAAAATAAAGACCCTTGAGCTAACAATCCAATGTCTAAATGGTTGGCCTTCGAATTCATTGAAGGGAATGAAAACGTTTCAACTTAAACAGGCATTTTATTGTATCTGTATAGCATGCAAAATATAGATGTTCTTGTTTCGATTTCAAGAATCATTAAGATAAATTTGATGCTAATTAAAAGTTAATTTCTCAATAACTTGGCCTGAAATGAGAATTTGATAACTGATAACATAAGAATCTCAAGAGGTTAATTGGAATCTCAAGACGTTTGAAATCATATATATTTAGTAGTTTGAAGAACTATATAACCCCCCCTGCATATTCACTCATAGTTTAGAATATTCTCTATTTCTTCGATTTTTCGAGATATATAACTCACTTATACTTTACTAGTGATTCATATAATAAGCAAAAAGACATGGGTGTATCTGCAAAGAAAAATGCTCTTAAAAGAAAATTAGCACCTACAGAACAGAGTACTGGTAGTAACTCCACTATTGTTGAGGATCAACAAATGCCCCTCGCCGTTGTGGATAAGGAGGTGGCTGCTCCGATAGTCTCTTCTTACAATGAGAGAATCCGGCCACTTCTTGATTGCGTTGACAAGCTGCGCCATCTGAAAATCATGCAGGAAGGGATTCAGCTTCCAACGATTGTGGTGATTGGTGATCAGTCGTCTGGAAAATCGAGCGTGCTTGAATCTTTGGCTAGCATTAGCCTTCCAAGGGGTCAAGGAATTTGCACAAGAGTGCCTTTGATCATGAGGCTGCAGTCTCATGAAAAGCGCGAGGCAGAGCTTTTCCTGGAATATAATGGGAAAATCGTGCCTACTGATGAGGTCAACATTGCTATCGCGATCAATCTTGCTACTGAAGAGATTGCAGGATCAGGGAAAGGGATATCTAACACTCCTTTAACTCTAATTGTGAGGAAGAATGGAGTTCCCGATCTTACCATGGTTGATTTGCCTGGAATCACTAGAGTGCCTGTTCACGGCCAGCCCGAAGATATATATGAACAGATTTCCGCTATCATGATGGAGTACATTACACCCAAAGAGAGCATTATTTTGAATGTTTTATCAGCCAGTGTTGATTTCACTACTTGTGAGTCGATCAGGATGTCTCAGAAAGTTGACAAAACCGGTGAGAGAACGCTTGCTGTTGTAACCAAAGCTGATAAAGCCCCTGAAGGCCTATTGGAAAAAATTACTGCAGATGATGTACATATAGGCCTGGGTTATGTTTGTGTGAGGAATCGAATTGGTGTTGAGTCATATGCAGAAGCTCGTGAAGAAGAAGCAAGATTGTTTGAATCCCATCACTTGCTATCAAAAATACCAAGATCAATGATCGGTATTCCAGTTTTGGCTGAAAAATTGGTTCACATCCAAGCTCACATCATATCCCAATGCTTGCCTGATATCGTCAGGAAGATCAAT
The DNA here is from genome assembly GCA_003412495.2 of Echium plantagineum. Classification (NCBI taxonomy): domain Eukaryota; kingdom Viridiplantae; phylum Streptophyta; class Magnoliopsida; order Boraginales; family Boraginaceae; genus Echium; species Echium plantagineum. The sequence continues at coordinate 20,077,479 of CM016567.1, read as the reverse complement.
GACAAGCTAGATGCCAACGTCTCTGATATGAACAAGCTGCCGCAGAATTTGACCTCAGTTGCTGATGCTATGGCATCATTTGTTCACATATTGAGTAACGCTAAAGAATCTTTGAGGAAAATTCTGTTGAGAGGGGAGTTCGACGAGTATCCTGATGACATACACATGCACTGTACAGCTAGGTTAGCTGAAATGCTCAACAATTATTCCGATCAGTTGCAAGCCAACTACGTACAGAAGGAGAGCAAAAACAATTTCTTAATAGAAGAAATCAAGGTTCTTGAAGAGGCTAAAGGGATTGGGCTACCAAATTTCCTCCCTAGACCTGCTTTTCTGACCATATTACAAAGAAAGGTCAATTTTATTTCTTCAATGCCTGTTGCGTTTGTTGAGAAAGTATGGATTTACATGGAGGGAATTGTGGTACCAATCTTGATGCGCCATTCTGATAGTTATCTTCAGCTTCTTTGCTCAAAAAGAAGATCCGCTAAAAATCTAATCGCGAAGAAGCTTCAACAGTCGAAAGAATGGGTACAGGAAACAATAGCGATGGAAAGGTTAGCCGACTATACTTGCAATCCAGAATATAATGCGACATGGAATAACCTTATGGCTCAACAGCATGGTGTCATGGAGATCCCGAAAGACCCTACAAAAAATCCAAAAGTTACTTTAGATGGTTTTGGGAATGTCGACATTGGTCATCTGAGAAACCATTTAGTCGACGTGCAACAAGCCTTTGATATGAAGATGAGAATGACAGCTTATTGAAAGATTGTCCTGAGGAGATTGGTAGATGCTATGGCTTTGCATTTGCTTCATAGCATTCACAACTTGGTGAATAGCGAGCTGGAGAAGGAGATCGTAGCAGAGCTGATGTCGCCCCACGGTGGAGGGATTGAAAGGATTCTGGAAGAGTCTCCTGCACTGTCTGATAAGCGAAGCCGGCTGAAGCGAAGCATCAAACTGTTGAAGGAGTCCAAGGATCTTGTTTCCAACATAATAGACAATGTTGCATCCTATGGTGATTAGATTTTTCGCCTTCTATTAGAAATGGTTCGGTTTTGTTTAGCTTTCAGTAAGTTTCTACCAATCTGGTATAAAGTATGCTTAATAAATGGCACTATTTCATAGTTTATGAATGCTTCAGTGTTAATGGTGACAATTTACGGTTAATTTCGAAGATCCTGTGTACCTCGGAACTCATTCAATTTCATTCAGCAGAAGAATTCGTCTTGATTTAAATTGTAAGAAATAAAAATGTTATTAACCAACTCACTGTACAGTAAATGCAATTAACCCTATTATGTATGAAGAGTATTAAACACCTTCTCAACTGCATGGAAGTCAATGTCCAAACCATAACTTTGCCCTCCATACAACACATATAAATATCCTTTTGAAGATGATGGAGGTGGCAGTACTTGAGAGAGGTCTGGGAACTCTGTTGATGGTGGCGACGGTTTTTCTTGCTTTGTCAAAGAATAATAAACATCGGCTACAAGAAGCCATATAAGATCAGCATCTATCGACGAAAGTCCTTTGAGAGCCTGTATTGATGCTTCTTGCAGACCCTTCACTCCGCTACACGCGATCCCCACCACGATGCCGCTAATCTTCTTTAGGACAACCGTGAGAGCTGATGCGCTCCTCTTATTTCTAGCTAACTCGGCAATCATATTGAGGATTGCCACCTGGACTTTCAGATTCGTAATTTCAGAAAAAGAACTCTCCGAAGATGCTTTGTTTTTCCTGTATGGTAGTAGTAAGGAGTGTTCTTTAGAGATGGACTTCTTCTGAAATGGTGATGAGCTTAGGAGTCTCCAGAAGTGAATTCCATCAGTCTGGAAACGTCGAGAAAAGAAATCACCTCCGCATATTTGGACTGCATTGCTAATCACTATAGAACATTTACGTACAGCCTGCAATTAGAAGAAGTATCTGATGGTTAGAAATCAGTTCACGCATTCCTCTTATTAGTAGGAGTATCTTTCAAAATGTTGAGAAAAACTAAGAAAACATTGATGGTTCACCACTGGATTATTCTGCCGAACACAAGAAATCAAGAAAGGCCAAACTTTATTAATTGCTGGTAACAATCTGTTCTCTATAGTTTCATCCTCAGTAGCATTCAGAGTGTCCATGAGATTATAAAATGAAAGCAACTCGAGCACTGGTTCAATTGCCTCTTTAGTATTCTTTTCATGCTTGTGAGCTTCTTCAACTTTTGAAAGTGCCAGGATGCTGTCCTGTTAAGAAACAGAGAAACCGATGAGAACACGAGCTGGATAAGCAGACTCAATATCTTCTACAATATATCCACAGCACCCAGGTGAAATAGTTTCTAAACAGCAACACAATGCAAGCAAAAGCAATGTCAAATAAACTTTTATCAAGATTCTCATTTTCCTCAGAAATTGGTGATTTCTTATGCATGACTAGAAGCTGCCATTCTTATTAGAGTAATTTTTTTGCAGCAAATAGAACTCAAATTCATTATGTGGTATATGGTTGCAGGTATGTTGTCACCTGCTTGGTGGAATCAATTTGGTGCTAGCAAAGTAGAGCTTGGAAGCAGGTAAGAAACATTCAAAAAGTTCAAAGGTTTAGGTTCCATCGACCTTAATTCACCTTCTTTATTAATGATTTACTGAAGTTCAGTTCATTCACTGTAAATTAACCAATGAACAGAGACCACAACAAATACTCTTGCCTATTAATAAATCGATGCCTATCGACTTTGCAAACCAATAAGGCTTAGTTTGTGTTTTATTAATTTAATTGATTATGCTATAACTCATATTTTAATTGGTTTTTTGTATTTCGTTAAATATTGATTTTATATTTTAATTGATTCTTCATAATAATCACAACAAGAAATTAATTAAAAATAAAAACAAACTAAGCCTAAGAAGATGTTTTTTGGTACAACAAGAAACGAGAATCTTATGCTAGTTAACCTTCACTGTAGCTAGGGCCTACTATTATAAACTAAGTAATTAAAATAGGAAGATATTTTTTGGTACAATAAGGCTCTCAACAATAATACTTCAATTTGAAATAGAATATGAGAGTAAAATTAAGAAATGGCTTAATATCTTACGCACAGTTGCAACACAGAGATTGAGAAGAGGCTAGCTCTATATCAAAACAGTGGAATGCAAATTAACTAATGATACTGCAAGGTATTCCTAAACAATGTATCAAGAATTCCCAACAATTTAAAACCAATTACTGCTAAAACTGAAAAATTACAATAACAAAGTTATACTTAAAAGAATATTGATATAGTCCAAGGCTCAAAGCTCAGGTTTACTTCTTGTTATTTACATAGAGCGCCTAAAGATGTAGACGGATAGATAATATTTATGTGAAGTGCGACCAAAGTGGAAGTTGAAGAAAGAGCTTGTAAGGGAAATTGTGACAACAAAAGACATGGAAAGCAGAAACTCTGCTTCAGCCAAGATGGAATATGAGTACGTACTTTAAGAAAATTGGGTGTTCCCTACAAGCTAAACAAGTTCCATATCCAAAAGCAGAGATAGGTTGTTTTGGTAGATTCCTTTCTAAGAAAACAACTATTACCATGTTTCCTAGTCAGGACTCCTTAAGTAAATTGCAAAAACAACTCTAAAAAGGACAAAACAGACACCATACCTCAATTATATCAAGTGCTATAAGGCTTGTTGCTTGGTCTGCTGAAGCAAGCAATGGGGTTGCAGCAGCAATACATGATCCTCCTAGTGATCCAATTGTCATTCTGTACCGTTTAGAATCCTTTAATTTGAAAATGATCGTTTCCCAGAATTCCATTTGCATGACATCATAATAACTCTCTTTCCCTGTTTGAAGAACAAAATACGTTATGTCAAGTCGAGTAGTTTATACTATGGTCTAAACAAGATTATAAAAGCCTCGCCTACCTTTTGACTTTTACTTTTTCATTATTTTCTAGTATTGCAGTTTACTTAAAAACACTATTACACTAGCCTATAAACGATATTCGTATCTTTCCTAATGGCAGTTGGCGCTGAAAGCAAGCCATACTGGGCATGGGAAAAATTAGCCAGAGACTATAACTAGATTATTTCGGAGTCACTAACCATAAAACTAAAGATATATTACTAGTTCTCATGTGCAAATTGGCAGATAAAAGGTCTCACTGAAAACATCATTTATAAGAACGTACAGCTCTGGAGTTTTTTCAAAACTTCTTTCTGATGTTTTAGCAAGTATATAACCAAACTACCGTTTAACAATTCACCATTTGATATAACTCTTCAAAAGGTAATTTGCAATTTGCCCTTATATGTCATTTTACATAACACATTATATATTCATGTTATTCAACTATGTAACAAGAAATAACAAAACTTACAAGTTCACAACTTATAAGATCCACATTCACTTAAAAGATAGAAAAACAAGTAGAGCCAAATGGCCTCTAAATATTTAGGGAGATAGTAACATATGTATGTACATATATGTAGGAAGCAGTGTTGTCCTGTTAAGAATATGAAGTTCAGCACCACCTCGATCAGTCAATGCATGCGTCCAGATGTTAAATTAATTATAAAATGCACTAATATAAGATTTAGGACATTAAGCATGCCTACAATTTTAACAATACTCACTGGGTTCCATGGACATCATCTGATTGTAATTACAGGTATGTCGTGACTTTGCAGACTCAGACTGCTTTTCCTTTTCGATATCAGAAACTTTAATTCCCACATCCTTCAGAAATAATTCCGCCTGATTTGGTAGCACTAAAGCTTCATATTTTGATGCCTTGGAAATTTCTGCTACTGCCTGTATACTCAAAATAAAATATAAGAAACGAAAAAACCAAAATACAAGTGCTTGGTGTTCAAATGACTTAAACTCCATACTAACCTTTAAGAAGGGGATAGTCAGCTCAGGGTGTTGATGCCTGCCAAGAACTTCAAGTTCCATAGAAACAGCACGCATCTAAAGAAATATCAAGAAATGAAGAAAAGAAGAAGGGAAAATCTGCTTATGCTCATAGATATGTTTCAGGGGGAAGACCCATACCGGTTCATCCAACAACGGCAATATTTTATCAGCAACTCCAATGTGAGATAGCAGAGCAGCCAGCACACTTGGGATGTGGGGGTTAAGGTCTAAGTGGCGCAGCTGACGACATATAGCATCAATGATATAGTCCGAATTTGCTAGCACTAAGTGACCAACCTGCAAGAAATTATCATAGTTGAGAGTTGAAATAATAAGAATGGCACAAAAAACACCAACTTCGGTGCTCACCGATGGATAGCCATGGGTAGTGGAGATAACATGCAATACAGTGTCTGATGCACTTTTTACTTGATAATTTGCACATATAAGGTTCTCCAGTAACTTCATTAGAGATGAATGAAGAAAGCCACAAGATGAGAACTCCTGGCCAAGACATATATCAAAGATACCTATTCCCTCAGTTATGACCTGTTTGGGCAAACAAACAATCAACCAAGCAATACTTAAGTTGCATGCACATGAATCTCTAATTACTACCATTAAATTTCTTATCATCCAAAAGGGTGTGATTTAAGGTAGTCAATGAAAAACAGTTAATACCTGGTGTAGCATCGCATTATCATGGAAGAAGTGCAAGGAAAGTTCACCATCTTCATGGCTTGATTGTACAGGAGTTATCTCGACTGGAAGACTCCATACTTCAGTAGATAGATATTCGTGTAATATGTTGCCTATGCATTCAACCAAGTGACTTCTTGCACCTCTTCTCTGACACATTTTCCAAACAGACTCGTCTGGTTTGGTTTTGCAATGCTCATAATCTCCGGTTTTCTGAAATATACTATCAAAAGTGATAATTGCCTCATCCGACAGACTAAATATCATCTCATTTAATATACACACAGCCGTGCTAGCTTGTCGAACCAGTTTTCCAGTATCAGTTCGGTTATACCACGAATGCCAGTTTTCTTTACTGTATTCTCTTGATCGAAGTTCCAACACTAAGTTGCGCAAGTAGCCCAGGGGAATGTCAATAATCAAAGAGAGTGATCCTTCTGTTAAAGGAAATAAGATGATCTAACCCACCATGAAACTGAGATTCAAATAATAGTAGTAATAAATAGCAAAAATAGTAAAACCTACCTGCGAATACAGATACACCCACAAGTCTAATAATTCCTGCTAGAACATGATACAGCTTCTCACTGCCAACATGAACAAACCATGGGGGCATGCGTGGCAACTCATTTTCGTATTGTGCGATATCAGATGCCTGGAGTAATATTTTCTTTTGAAGATCAGAGAAGTCTGGACACATGGAATTAATAGGGCCGAAACTATTCATCTCAGCTATAGATGGTACATATCCTGACGAACCCCTTGCAACGACAATCTTCTCCAAGGAACCTGCAAACAATGAGTTGTGACTGAAACAGAGAGCAAGTAGATCCAGAAATTGAGCGGCTGCCACCTAGAAATTTAGCTTAATGAAGTCAGCACAGCAATAAAATCTTTTGTTGTGTACATAAAAATAATGTATATATGAAGCAACATATGAAGGAAACCAGATTATCATAACATATAAAAAAAAAATTATTGAGTTGTAATAACACATAAAAATACAAACTATTGAGTTGTTTAGCATTGCGCACAAAGTTGTAAAGCTAGAGAGGAGGATGAAGAGTTGAGAATTTATGAAGTAAACTATCTCCACATTTAAGGATTAATCATCCCACCCCCATCTTTCTTGCCTAAAGCTCTAATTGATAAATTTCAGAAAAGTTTTTTCATATCCTGTGGAATCAGAATCAAAAGCATTTATATTCTCTGGTTCGGGGATAGGATGGAATAAATCAGAAGGGCTCATTACACGATCTACACTTCTTATCTATCGTGGAGTAGTAGATAGTCTATGCAACACCATCCCTGTTACTGTAAGGGTAATGATGTGTATTATCTGGCTGCCCCCCTCCCTTACCTCTCACAGCCTCTACAGTGGGCATTGAAGCACGTTACTGTGATGTATAAGTGTCATAGATGAAGCTGTCAGAACCAACGTGTACTGAATTTTTCATGCAGGTTAGAGTTCCAATGTTTTAACAAACAGAAAGATATGGAAGAACTTAAAAGGACAAAAGAAGAAAGAGAAACTCACAGGAGACTGAAGTTGGTCAGACACAAGTCTAGGGCCTGAGAAATAGATTAATACGAGTAATTTTTGAAGATGAGATAATCTGACAGATTCGTCACCTCCCAAGAGAATCTTCGGAAGCTTTTTAATAAGCCTATATATAGGACAACAAATTAAAAAGACTATAAATAACAGAGATTAATATAAAAAAAGTCTCATGGAAAATCAGACCTGCTAATGATCTCAGCAACATCATGTATCATGCTCTGATCCTTCTTATTGGAAGAAAGCAAAAACTGAAGGAATACTTGGGCAGCTGAAGATACATCTCCTGCGTCGTCACACACCAATATACATAAGCATTCCTGCAGCAACAGCATTTAAATATTTTGAGCAGGACTAAGCTAACCCCACCTGATGTCAACATGCGATAAATGTGTAGAGTTTGGAAAGTATACAAAACAGGTAGGAGTCTGCAGGTGTGAAGAATTAACGGAAGAACTATTAATGGGAAATCAAGGGTCATCCAACTAAGTTGCAAGGTTAAGTCTGGTATTTCCATCTTTTTTTACTGTAACCAGTAATGTTATCTGAAGATTGTCAATTGGATATGCAGGTGTGAATAATTAATGGAGAAGAACTAATAATTATAATCAAGAGTCATCTAGCAAAGTTGCAAGGTTAAGCCCATATTTCCATCTTTTTTTAAGGCAACCAACAATGTTCTGAAGATTATAAAACTAGATATTCCTCATGAAGAAGCAAAGATGACAGCAACAACTATCAGGACAAATAAGACTTGCAGTGATGACAGCATTGAGTAACGAAAAAAAAGTAAATGCTAATATTGGAAATCTCATTTAGTTTTAATCTTCATCAATAACTGAACAGAAGTGGATAGAACCCCCTCCTAACATGTGCAACAATTCAGAAAAGATGTTTATTTGAAGTATATATATGTAGTAGATTTGAAGTTTTAACTTCAACATAATTATAAGATGAATACACTCACCACCTTGCATAGTGCATACTTCACATAAATATAAGGTACAATTGTTATTGGCAAGTTATGTTTCTATCACTTTTTATGATTCAATCATTGAATCTATCTGGAAACTCACCAAGAACATTGATCTGCTCTGCTTGAGGGTGCCTTTGCACTGAGTCAACAGTGCTTCGATGGCCACCAACAATCCCTTCCTCACTTTCTTGGATGGATGTAGGCAGAGCTGAGTAAATATCCGGATTAGCTATGGAAGAAACAAAATTAGTCCTCAACAACCAGCAAAAACAATACTTTGATAGCATACATGTGGAAAGGAGGCAGATAACAGTTTATCCACATTTGCAGAAGTTGTTGCAACCCAATCTCTTGTGCGATCCACTCGCATAGATCTCTTCAAATGGTCAGAGTTAGAATTCCCTTTCTCTATTTGAGCATAAACAGAAATGCTCCTGTCATTGGAATCAGTGTCTTTAGTCATTTCACTCTGACCTAGACCTTTAATGGACAAATGCCGAAGTTTATCCATAACCGATGCAGTATGTTCTACTGTCTTATGACCAATGTCAGTTGTTCCATCAAGAACATCTACATTGAGACAATCATTCAGAACAGCCCCAATAATTTCTGCCAGGCCTCTTATTGCCTGGTCTAGAGCTTCTGTACTTCCACTTGCCCCGCTAATCATCGACTTTGAAACATGCAGAACTTTTCCAATTTGACTTACAACACCAGGTAAGAAAAAAGCCAATGCATCCGCCGTACCAACCTGAAAGAATCACCTATTCTCAAATTAACAGAAAAAAGGAGATTTTCTAAATGATCTGACACTAGAAGGAGGAACTTTAAACATCCATGTCTATTTTAACATCCATGTCTAAGATCAAGCCATTGACTATAACAAGATGAAAGTAAAAAGACAGGATGTCTATGTCTGCAACAGCTTGACCATATTAGTTCCATAAGAGATGGCCATCGCCACGGATATTTACATAAGTAACTTATAAGGTAGAAGCTTCACGCTACTTTAATGTTGTCCTAGGCTCCTAGCTTTAAGGAACACCAGAAACACTTTTTTTTTTCAGCCTTATGCACATGGTGTAGTCTTCATAGTTGGATCGACCTTCTATTGCAGTTAATCAACAAAAAAGCCATTTCAAGTAATGGATGAATATTATAAAACAAAGAAGAGATAGATTCATTATAGACCTTCACAACTTTACAACTAACATATTACAAAGTAAAGGGGATTCTGGAATTCCCACCATAAATGCAAGAATCGAATTCTGGAGGGAATATGAGTATATGACCAATGACCTGTCAACAGTGATCCAACTAACAAGTACTTGCAAATGTACTAGGAGAATCAATTATGACTCCTTAGAGTTTTCATGTAAAACTTATATAATAAAATTTGTCATATTATTACTAATATTTTTGAAGTGAAGAAAAAGTACCTTTGCAACAAGTACCCGAAGAGTCTTGAAGGCTTCAACACGCAGAGTTGCACTCCCTCGATGGCCTCTTGCTGCCTCAGCATCTGCAGCCTACATATTTACAAAACAAAGACATATGCTGTTATCAAAGCAGAAATAACACAGGTCGATAACAAAAAGAAAATAATTAAAAATGAGTACACTTAAGTCAGTTAATAAATAGACACCTTCAGAAGAAGTGATAGCCAATGTCCAATAGCAGGTGATGCGGACTCGGATTGTAGAAACGAAAGAAAGCATCCTCCTTCTCTGGAGCCATGTGAAACCTTGGTAACAGCATCATGTTGGGTACGTGAACCCCCAACTTGTTTGCACAGACATGACTTATCAGAACAGACATGCAAGTTGAGAAGCACTGCTTTGAAACACCTTATGACTCCTTCACGGAACTCTTCTGAAGCATCCATTGGTGAGAGCAATGCTCCACTAGTCAATTTTTTCAAGATGACTATCATCTGTGAGGTGGTTCACATGCTTACAATTAACTATTTATGTTTCACATTCAAATATTCCAACTAAAGGAACAAGCATAAAATGAGAGTAAAATCAAGTTTAGTAAAGCCTTCTGAAAAAATGGCTGAATGTGTTTTAAACAATCAAACATTATATGAGAAGAACATCATCTTATTATAAATCTGTCCAACGTTTAAATACATAAGGAAAAAGAAAACATCCAGTTGAGTTGCACCTAGTATGTGTTACCTGATCCACAGATCCAACAGGACACTTTTTAAGAAGTTCCTCTAAACAGCAAATAATACCTTCTGCCACAGCATCATTTACATCCATCATAGGTTCGGGAGTTCCAGAAAAAAATTGTCCTTCTTCTGAAGATACCTTTCGTGATCGAGAGTTAACAGCAGCATCCAATAGGAGCAGCAACGGAAACAACGTGTAACTGGAATCATAGTATTATCAGATTTTTACTTGCAATTGAAATGAATAAAACAAGCAAAATAGATAACTATCTAATAGTAAGATCAAACGTTACACAAGCTCCACAAAATGGTAAAGGAGCAATAGATGTGTCCACACCTTATTCCAAGAAGTAAATCATAGTATTATTAGATTTTTACTTGCAATTGAAATGAATAAAACAAGCAAGATAGATAACTATCTAATAGTAAGATCAAACGTTACACAAGCTCCACAAAATGGTAAAGGAGCAATAGGTGTGTCCACACCTTATTCCAAGAAGTAAATCAGGGTTCGCCGAGCCAAGTTGTAGCCAACACCCTAGTAATTGTTAGTAGACAGGGGCACTAACTATCAATGTACAGAAACCATATTGAATTATTCTAGAACACAACCTGATAAATCAGTGAAACATGGAAATCGGAATGGGTTTACATGTATGCTAAGCATGCAATGGCTTAGCTCGTAGGTTCATTGGGATACCAAGTGCATATTTTTTATAGCAAGATCGCATGCAACATGTAGTGAAATCGGTTAAATTTTCTATCTGATTTCAGAAAGAAAAGTTGGAGATCCAAATGAATAACCCACCAGCCTTTAGTGGCCCCCGACATCTTTATCATGATAGAAGCACGGTGCCATTGATAATTCTATGAAATTAAGAACACATACAGTATTAATGATAAGCAAGATCAAATTCAACATTCTTCCTCTCTTCGTAAGTTGTACATCCTCATACAACATCACTAATATGGCCAATAACTATTTTAACTCACTATATTTATTTTTTTGAAAAGCAAGATCAAATTCAACATTCTTCCTCTCTTAGTAAGTTGTACATCCTCATACGACATCACTAATATGGCCAACAACTATTTTAACTCACTATATTTATTTTTTTGAAATAACAAGCATTCCAGTATAATATTTAAAGAAAAGGACTAAACTTTAAAGCACCATTTGATAAAAGATCACAATTCTTTATCTAATACTCTACCTTAACCAACATATCACCAAGAGAGGCATATGTACACCACAATCGGCTAGTTTTATCAGTTGAACTTACTTAATACTCCCTCCTTCCCAAAAGATGACCAATTTTGAATTTCGATGGTTGACTTTCTAAACTTTGAGCTCAAGTAATGTTTCTATACATATGAACTAAAGCTACAGCAGTTATTCATTTTGACAATTGATCATCAAACTGGATAATCTTTAAAATGATAAAATCATTAAATTATACTATTCCAATGTGCTTTCCTACTAACATAGTAAAATTTGATTCAACTCAAATTAACATGTCTCGATTAATGCTACATAGTTCGTTAATTTTGACAAGAAAAGTCTAAGTATATACCAAGTGATACTATTGAAATGTACTTTACTACTAACATAAATACATTTCCACTCAAATCAAGTTCGTTATAAACCAATGAACGTTGTAAATTAAGTTAATTGTGACAATTGAACATCAAACTGGACAAAGAAAATTATTGTACTTTACTATCAAAGCACTTCCATCTCAAATCAAAGTTATAGGAATCAATTAACGCTACAACGTAAGTTGATCTTGACAACTGAAGACCAAACTGAACAAACTTCTAACTATAAACATGCCAAATATATGCACAAATGTCAACTGAATTATAACGAAATAGCAAAATACATACTCAAAAAAGGGGCGGAGGGCATTAGGAGGCGATTTGCGAAGAAGAAGAAGCAGTTTCCCAGGAAATGAGTTTTTAGGGGTTTTGTTAGGGTTTTGAAGAAGCTGCAATAATTGTATATTGTATTGTTTTAATTCTTCGAATATATTGATTTTGACTTCTTCGAATTCATGGTCAACGCTAAATGAACTCGATTTTGAATCAATTTCTACGATTTTGTCCATTGATGAGTCGAATCGATGAAGGTGGTGGATTCTGGAGAGGTGTGTGTGGAGTGTGCTGAGATGGGTTGTACTTTGTGCTTTACGGGTGAAGCGGAGAAGAACCGCCAAAATCGAAGCGGGTAAAATCGGCTGAGGAGAGCTGAAAAGGGCGAAAATTACAAAATACTCCCTCCGTCCATTAAAGATTGTCACATTTTGACTTTTGTTAGTCAAACATTACAAAATTTGATCATGAATTCTCATTAAACAGTAAGAAATAATATAGTCTTATGGGATCTTGTTAGATTCGTCTCAATATATATTTTTAAAATATTAACTTTTTATAATTTTTCGCATGTAGAATAATAAGTAGATATTTATGTTTTAAATCGTGTTTTGTTGACTACCAAAAGTTAAAATGTGACAATCTCTTAGGGCGGAGGGAGTATATATTTATCTCATCAAATGTTTTTCAACAACTAATTCAAGTATATCAATTTTTGAGGTCGGATCTTCTCTAACATTCTCTGTTACACTTCTATTATTTGTCTACTTTTTTAAATTTCAAGCATCATATATTATCTAATCATGTTGTTATAGACATATATCAACATATCTAATTTAAAATAATTGTCATTTATATTTGTAAAAGTGAATATTTTACTATTCGTAACTTTTATCATTAAAAAGTAAAAATTACAATTTTTCTTCATAAAAAGCAAAAGTAACCAGATTTTTTAATTTGAGATGGTAGTAAACAACGTTATGAATATTATTTGTTAAGGTAATATACTTGAAAGATTGAAAAAATATTAAAATAATATAAGTATAACAGACGTAGTCGCACCAAAGTGTTACAGTTGATCCAAACTCTTAATTTTTAGTTTTACTATTAGAATTAAAAAGAAAAACTATGGTTAAAATTTGACATGAAATAAAAGACTATTAATTTGAATCATATGGAGTAAATCGTGAGTACTTAATAGTTCAACTATTTGGTTTGTAATTCGAGATTACCTACCTTTATCCAAAATTAGAATTCATTTTAAATTAAATTTCTATACAATTTGATTTAAACATCGAAGCAGATTGTTCCAAATTGCATTCAACTGTGACCGATTCAAATCATCGACTGCCCTCGGTATGCCCTTTCATGTATACCCTTATTTCTTATAATCCATCTTTAACTCATGGCTAGTTTAGATGACTCAATGAATAAATTTGAAGGGAAACATGAAATAGCCCATTCATCTGTTCAATAGCTTATGACATATTTTTTTCATTTAAGAATAAACATTTAATTCAAAACCTAATTACTTTGTTAATCCTCTTTTAAGTTGTATATTTTTTGGTGCACTAAGAATCTAAGATTACCTTCGAAATTTTTCCTAAACTTAATTGTTAAAATTACTTTTATCAAATCGATGTAGTACTTTTCACTTTTGTACAAACCATGCATATTATCGGCATTGTCCATTATTTTACGGACTCTTAATACCCAAATACGTAAGCTATTTTTATTATTGTCAGTTATTTTACGAGCATCGATGTGTATAATAAAAAAAACATTGAAACAACCTTACAATAGTCTCCTCTCACCCATTTTATGTAATAAACAACACATGAGATGATGATGGACCTTGTGCATTGTTGAAATGCCAAATATTGTATATTTATTATCCAATTACCTATCATAAGAGCACTTGATATCAACCGTTTATATGCCGAAGGAGCTAAGAGGACAAGATAATTAATTCCAAACCAACTTGTATGTTAATCATAGAGATGTCCTATTTCATTCCATCTTAAAAAAAAGTTAACTACATATATGTAGGATGTTATCAGTTCGGTTCGGTCGGTTTTCCCTTTATTTTTTGTGTGAAACCGATCCTATCGGTTTTTTAACTACACGAACCAAGTCGGTTGAAAATTCTTTCGGTTTAAATCGGTTCGGTTGATGTCGGTTTTGAGGTAAAATCGGTTCGGTTCGGTCGGTTTTTCGGTTTTTAAACAAAATAAAAAATAAAAGTCCACGATTTCAAATTAAATAGAGTCTATACGTCCATAGAAAATTTAAAAACAAAATAGAAATATTTCATGACAATGTAGCACATATTAAGAAATAGAAAGTTAAGGTGTTAATTGTTAGGTTGTTTCATATGAAGGAAGCAAGATGGAAACGGCAGAAGCGCAAAGCTGAACTGAAGATGATGTCTATTAGTTTCTTTTAGTACCAGATTACTAGGTTATAAAGTGAGTATATTAGATATCTACACTATACGTAATATGGGAATAGGTCACATAGAAGTTATTCTTGAAGCCCCATGATTTTTAATAACTAATCAACAATTGAAACTTGTTTAAATTGAAAATAACTTTCATTCTTTCATATATATGTACATAACCTTGACAATATCCAATTAATTACACACATTTTTTATAAGAAAAACGAACCATACAGGTTGGATGGTACACAAACGGCAAGTGGATTTTTAAAGTGGGTCTTGGACACTTCACACGTGGTCTATTGGGTCAGTATTATAGTTTAATCTAATAAATTACATAATTATTATAATAATTTAAAAAACAATCAAAATTAAGTACAAATGTTAAGAAATATCCCATATATAAATATTTTAAACAATATATATAAATAGTCGGTTCGGTTCTGTCGGTTTCGGTTCGGTTTATACCAAAACCGAAAACCGGAATTTTTTTGTCAGTTTTCCATTCTTTCACACCGCTTCGGTTCGGTGTGATTTTTTTTTCCAACCAAGTCGGTAAAATTTCGATTTGGTCGATTTTATCTGTTTGCAGCGAACCGATAACATCCCTATATATATGTCTAATCTTAATCAAGTGTCACCTTTTTCAATGGAGTCCACTCTTTCTTTCCAAAAGATGACGGAGATGGTGATAACTAATAACCGCTTTTAATAAATGACAACTTAAAAATCTAAGTTTAATATCACATTTTGGTGATTAATTGAATTATAGACATTAATTCTAACAAATGACTAGAAAAAGTAAGGGGGAGGGTGGGTTCGAGTGAGATCGAATGAGAGTAAAATAATAGCATGAGAGATCGAATATTGGAAGACATGACTGCACAACTAACGTATTCTTTTCATTATTATTTTTATATTTTTTGTTATTTGATTGACATTTTATGATAAAAAAATTGATGAAACTAAAAAAATTATCAAAATTTCAAAACTTTTTGAGCTCTATAAATATAACTTTTTGAACTCTATACATAGAAACTAATTTTACCTCATTTGTCCAAGATATTGAGAATAACTAATCAAATATGAAAATACAAAAATCTCAAACTTTGAATACTGCCTACTTCAAATTTTTAATACTCATATATCTTCATACTTTGAATTCAATGATGATTAATGTATCATATTACCATATTACAATGTAGTTGTCCTAGCTGTCAACTTGATCATTAGATGCTTTGCTTTCTATTAGTCAACTAACATGTTAATTAATATTAATAGAATGCAATTTTATGCTTACATTCACACATTGCTCTCTTTTTCAACATGTTACATATCAAAATCCGTACCACATAATTGACCACTAGTCTTAGAATTCAGAATTTTCAATTTGTCGTTTCCCACTTATCATAGTTGAAATCAATATAATAATTGTCAAATGACTCAAATCCACTATGCAAATTGCAAACATAATGTGTTAAGGCTTTGCCCCTATACTATTAATCTTATTTTTATGTGCCCCTTATATTATTTTTCGTGTCTAAGATGCCCTTGAGTAATTTTTTCAGTTTTAATCAGATAAAATAATTATTCTACTCCTATCATTATTATAAAGTATGGGATAATATTAAAGTATTTTACATAATTAAAATTAAACTCCATCTTTTTTTCTTCAATACATCCACTCTCCTTTCCTGCTTCACTGTCTGAAGAATGGAGAAAGGAGACATACTCTTTATTCTTTAACATCCAAGAGGAAGAGAGCTCACGTCGGTCCTCCCTCTCGGCAACGCCACCTTCTTCCTATATAATTGTTCGTGATTCTTCTAGTTTTTTTGTTGATTATGATGACGTTGGCCTTGGGGATGATGGAGTAGGGTGTGTTGAAGAGAAGGGGTGAGGATTTAATTTTAATTATGCAAAATAAATTAATATTATCCTTATACTTTATAAAAGTGAAAGAGTTACAATAGTCATTCTATCTCTTAAAACTAAAAAAGAAATGACTGAAAAACACCTCATACATAATTATAATATAAGAGCACATAAAAACGAAACTGATAGGATATGGGGCAAAAGGCGAATAAGCCATGTATTAATGTTGATGATGATGTACAAGTGTATTAGTTAGTTGGATTCATTCCACTTGATTTATTTCTTCTATTCTGGCTGCTGAAAAAGACAATCAACACCTGCCTGCTCTGTCCCACAATCTTGTCCCCCCGTTACCTTCTCATCATTGACATTTTATATAACTTGGACCCTGCATTATCTAATTGATATTTTTATTTTTCCGTATAAAGTTTTAATTATTAATTTTTTAATGTATACATTATTTTTTTAATTTTTAATTTTTTAATGTATACATTATTTTTTTAATTTAATAAATATAAAATGGATGTTATTGTATTTACATAGTACCACAAATGTTGTAGACAGCAAAAATTTGATAAGAAAAAATGAAAATGAATGATTAAATTATTGAAGAGGCAGAACAAATTTAGGTAGTGCCACTTTAAATTTCTCAAGTTCCAGTTCATACTGATCTACATTGAAAGCTCATCCATCAACTTGGTTGGCTTTAACAAGCCATAACCAAGTTCTTGATTGAGAATGAATTTCAAGAACATGTTCAATTCATGTAATGTTTTAGGCTTTTTGGTTGGTTTTAGTATCATATATGGAAGTTTTCAGTTTGTTCAAGTAGCTCAAGCTCAAACCACTACTGTTCCTACAAATGCTTCAACTGATCCTACTGAAGGTAAATAAAAATCTATTCTTTTTTTAATTTTTCTTGCAAAAACAGTTGCCTAATATTTGAAAAATGGTAAGGTTCAAGTTTTGTATTATTGTTACTATGAAATTTTGATATTATTAGTATATGGTTGTTGGATATATTGAAATAAATCAAAATGGTTCATCATATGCGTAAGCTTTTTATATATTTATATATTGTGAAGTAGTTGATAGTGTTTGCGCCTTACTCTTGGGTCAATTCGGAAACAGCTTTCCTGTGGTAGGATAAGACTGCATATTGTCCCTGTCCCCTTAGCCTGCTTAGGCGGGAGCCTCTTCAGAGGCAGTGGGGCACGTTGATGATCTCGATGATGATTTTTTGAAGTATGGGAAAGTTCAAATTTTGATATGATTTTATGAAATTGGCAGCTGCAATTTTGAACAGAATGTTTGCTAGATGGGGGATTTCAGCTGCACCCAGTTGGAACATAAGTGGTGAATTGTGTAGTGGAGCAGCTATTGACAGAACAGATTTTCAGTCAATGAACCCTGGTATCAAATGTGATTGTTCCGATAACAATATTTGTCGTATTACTGGATTGTGAGTCCTCAATCCTTTAAGGTGCTTTGTTTGGTTCAACTGATTTTCCATGTATGGTGCTTATAGCCGTAATGGAATGCATCAAAATGGCTACCTACGCTTCTTATCTATTGTGAAGTAGTAGATAGTGTTTGCAACCCACTCTTGGGTCAATTCAGAAATGACGTCCTTGTTGTCATAGGGGTAAGGTTGCGTACCAATGGTACCAACCAACCCTCCCTTACCCTCTTAGTCTTAGGCGGGAGCCTCTTCAAAGGCATTGGGGCGTGTTAATGTTAGTGTAATCTATTTGTTTGGGTGAATATATCCAGTCACCTGTTCTGATTCTAATAGATGGTTTCACCCCTAGATTATCATGTCTCCTTTTAGCCAAATTGTGGTATAATGAAGATAAATGATAATCTTAATTATATGTTTTCAAACAATGTTTTAAAACAGTTACATCAATTCGCTGGATTACCCTTGTATGACGTTATAAGTTTCAGCTTCACCGGTTCACTCCAATTCGAGCAACCATTAAAGGTGGTAGATTATACCTTCCATTTTGTGTGCTAATAGAACTAGCTTACATATTAAATTAGATTAACAACGTTGATGGGCATCGCATCTACCGATGATAATCAGCCACTAAGGATGCCATTGTTATTCAACACCTATATTGCATTTAATACCTAAAGTGGAAAGGGGATAGTTCATTAATTGCAATGGTATATTTCTTACATGTGCATGTTAGATATGTTTTCTAGCATTATAGACCCTTCGTCCTTTATCACAAATGGTGAAATTGCATTTATCCTTTTGTATGAAGTTTGTTACGTTGTTTACCTTTGGACTTCATGATACTGAGACGTTTGATCACATGCTCATGACTTTTGTGTTTCATATGGTTCAATTTAGGCGAGTCTATGATAAGGATATCCCTGGCACGATTCCGGATGAGCTTTGGAATCTGACTTTCATCAATGATCTGTATGGTCTACTATTTCATTTAAAAAAATTATTCCAGTCATTATGAGCAATTCAATTCTAAGAATGTCTGATGTCACCTCTGCAATAGTGTTAGGAAATCTAGTAATGTTTTGTTGCTAAAGTAGCCGATGTTCTCTTCACAGGGATTTGAGACTAAACTTCTTCACAGGTCCAATTTCACCTGCGATTGGCAGATTGAATAGAATGCAGTACCTGTAAGGAGACTTTCTGATGATTTACATTATAAAACATGTTGTTGTCCTTGATTCGATAGCTGTATAGTTTCTGATCTTCTAATTTTTTCACCTGATCACATAGGGCCCTTGGAAATAATGCTTTGTCCGGGCCGCTGCCTAGTGAACTTGGAAGGCTCACTGAATTAATATCACTGTAAAATTTTCTTCTTCATCAAAGCTCTCTCTTCTTGTGCAAAATTGTATTTCTTTCCTTTTTATATGAAGAGATTATGTCTGTATAAATTACATTTTTTTCCACATTTACCCTTTTGTAATAGTATGATCACCTTCAATTTATTTACCAATATCTTTTCCCTAGACCTCTTCTATAAAATTTAGAAACTAGGTCTAATACTCCCTCTGCTTTTTTTATAATATTGTTTGGCAACATCTTACTTTACGAAGGATATGAAAAACATTACTATTTTTTACCCTCATCTTGTAGCAGTTAATGAAAAGATGTGAACTCAAAACGGATGTTTTGAAATGTGAACTCTTGTTCAAATGGTTAATGGAGTATTGGACTTCTTATCAATTGCGCTTCAAAACGCACAAGTTTTGTGTTGGAAAATCAATAAATAACAAAATTCTACTACTTTATTAAGGATAAAATAGGATAGATGATGAAACAAGCACATTGAAATGTTAAACAATATGATATAAAACACAAGCAATTTGGCCTAAACAATATGTTTGAAAAAACGGAGGGAGTAGTACATTTACACCAAGTCAAAAGACTTCCTTTACTTTCTGTGTATATTGAAGGTTAGTCATTCAAACAATTGGGGGAAGTATGGTACTGTTTTCAGTTGGAATAATCTCTTTGCTTCTTGAATATTGGTTGTACTGATGTTGTGTGTGTTTGAGATAACAGGGGTCTCGGATTAAACAATTTCTCTGGTCCTTTGCCAGCATCATTTGGCAATTTCACTAAATTAACACAGACGTGAGTAGTTGCAATCTCGCTTCGTATTCTTACCATGTTTCTGAATTTTATGATATTCAATGAAATAAAATTGATCTTCTGACTCATCATAACATATGTCATGAAGCATTGCATATTCTTTGTGACGAGTCGATTAGAGATGCACTATCGCATCTTTAAGGAAACTGATAGATTGTCCAAATCACATGATATATAATGTGTAGAACTCCTTCTAGTAGTTCGTAGCTTCATTATTTACTTTTCATGCTGGATTGTATCTTATGACT
The DNA here is from genome assembly GCA_003412495.2 of Echium plantagineum. Classification (NCBI taxonomy): domain Eukaryota; kingdom Viridiplantae; phylum Streptophyta; class Magnoliopsida; order Boraginales; family Boraginaceae; genus Echium; species Echium plantagineum. The sequence goes on along the minus strand of CM016567.1, from coordinate 20,057,087 downwards.
AATATAAAAATACTTTATTTGCCTCGTCCAGTTTCATTGATAGCATGGGGGTCAGTGGCCCAATACCATCAACATTTGCTGGTCTTACCAGTCTGAGAATATTGTAAGAGCTTTTCATGTGAACATGTACTTTCGATATTTTAAGAGGCTTACTCTTTTTATTGGAAATTTGGTTGTTCTAGCCGGATCTCAGACAATGCACTGACTGGACGGATACCAGACTTCATTGGCAATATGAACCTTAGAATTCTGTGAGAAAATTCTTCTTTGAACTAATTACCTATTATCACTTCGGAGATTCAAACTTTCATGGCTTCTTGAGGTAATATTGTATTATGTTCACAGACGGATGCAAGGAAATGCTTTTGAAGGTCCAATACCAGCTAGTTTCGCCAATCTAACCACCGTAGAAGAGTTGTGAGTATTGGACTCTTGTTTAGTTCTACCCAGAAGTTCTGATCTAATGTCATACTAATATGTAACGTGTATCTTCAGGATGGTCAGTGATATCACTAATGGGAGCTCTTCATTGGAGTTTCTGACAAACTTGAAGTCCTTGAACAGATTGTGAGAAATTTTATATGCTATACTAAATGATAACTGCTTTGTGAAAGTACTAAGTCAATGGATTTTCTGCAGAGTTTTAAGGAATAATAATATTTCTGGATCCATTCCCTCAAATATAGGAGAATATCGGAATTTGACGCAACTGTAAGTTCTGTTATATGATAATTCAAATATCCCAATGGGGCTCCCAACATAACTCAGATAAATATAATTTCCAGTAGACATTTTTTAGTTGTTTGATTTATTTAGTAAAGACAGTAATTTGTAACCTTTCGTGGTATTATGATCTAAATAATTCATTTAACATTCTAACCGACTTCTGTTAACTATTTCAGGGATTTAAGTTTTAACAACTTGACTGGGAGTATTCCGCAGTCCCTGTTAAACATGAGTTCACTCGTTCACTTGTAATGATCGTGAAACATCCACATAATCTTCATGAATCCTGATCCATAGATTTATCTTAATTTATGTTAATTTTTATCCTTTTTCAGGTTTCTGGGCAACAATAGATTGGTTGGTTCCCTTCCTACACAGAAATCATCATCTCTCCGTACCATGTGAGAAGATATTACATATTCTCTCCATTTTTAGTGAATTTTCCTCTTTGAATCTTGTTCTTTTAAAGGAAGTGTGTTGTTTTGTGTTAATTTTACCTAACCTATCCTTATCGATTAGTTATGATTTGGAGAGGACGACTGAATTTAAGCTTATGTTGATGGAAATATGGAATCTTTTGCAAATACTATGTTGAATAATAGTGGTATCTGCATTCTACATGTACTAAACTTGAGATGTTGGCTTAAGTTTGAATATAAGTTCCTAAACAAAGTAGGCCAGTATGAGTCCAACTATTTCACTCGATAAACCAGAGAATGAAAACACCGGTCTCCTCTAATGCTGTGATATGGTTTTCAAAATGAGATTTTGTTATAGATAGCGTGGTATGCATTTTGGTGCAAAATTGCACTTGATTTAACCATGAACATCCCTAATTATCACTTGAGGTAACATTGAAGACGAAAACATCAAATTGCCAAATGAGTTCATATCCTGCATGTCTGTGTGAGCGATATGAATGTTGCGTCACTTTAATTTCTCTATTACATGAAAAAGACTCATTCTGCAATTATGAACTCTTCAATATGTTTACGTTGAACATGTGTAGTTCATCATTCTAAGATCTGGTTATATTCAGATACCAGCTTTATTTAAGGTTTGTGCTAACTATCTATCATTCGCTTTGTGCAGAGATGTATCATTTAACGAATTATCGGGGGGCTTTCCTTCTTGGGTCAGCCTAGATAACTTAAATTTGTAAGTATGGTTTATCAGTTATGTACATTTTAGCTAAAACATTAATAGTCAATAACATACAATTCATGTTTGATGGCAATTAATTTATTTGGAGCATGAAAGCTCTCTGTCCTTTTGTGACACTAATGTTGATAGCTCTTGTGCGGTAAATTCAGGAATTTTGTGGGCAACAACTTTACCGTAGGAGACTCTGCTAGCAGGTGCTACTACTATTTACTTGTCTATTTGACATCATGCGTTTGGTCACACAATATTCAATTTTATAAACAAGAATCAATGAACAAATCCATGTGAAACTTAGACAGTAATATAAATGTATGTTATAGAAAAATAGAGAAACAGAATTTTAAACTATGAACTATTAACCTCCAAATTTAGGGGCCCAATAATTATGGACAATTCTGTGATTGGGTGAAATTTATTGAGCCTAAAAGTGTCTTACTTCCTGGATAGATCCTTTTGGCGGTTGTTGAGTTTGCAATATGTCAGAAGTTTATTCTTTTGATAAGATTTTAAAAGTTCATTATTTGGAAATAGAACCCTTTGGAGGATAATGTCTTAATTGTTCTTCTATGCTGACCGCTAATATTGAAAACCCATTTTCATTTGTTTCAGTAGCCTACCTCGTGGATTGAACTGTCTTCAGCGAAATTTTCCTTGCAATCGAGGGTCTCCGATCTGTGAGTATATCAATTATTCTGGCTATTTAAGTTCTGGACTATTTTTATTAGTGAGCACCAGAAATATGTTCTCAATAATTTTAAAGACTAGTACCAACTTCAAGTCCTTTTGATAAAGATATAGTGTTTCCTAGCTCAAATACTCTTAACTTCCAAGTTTGTTATTTTAGAAACTACATTCATGTTGATGGCGTAGTGTAATGTATAAGATATGAGGTCCAGAATTTTAGTTAACTTACAGGATCTGATGCATAATGTATGCCGATTCTTTTACTTCTCATTGTCTCTGATTGCTCATTCAATATCCTATCGTAGAGCATTCAATCAATGTGCTAGTGCAGTTGTTAAATTCAGAGGCATTTAATTTTTTGACTTGCAGATTCTGAATTTGCAATTAAATGTGGTGGTGCACAAATTACATCTTCTGATCAGATTACTTACGAAACGGATAATGAGACTCTTGGGCCAGCAAATTATTATATGCCCAGTTCAGGCAGATGGGCAGTCAGTAATGTCGGTCTGCCAACTGATACCACCAGTCCGCTGTATAAAACTATTTCTTTTGCTCAGTATGGAAATACTATTGATTCTGAACTATACCAAACTGCACGAGTATCTGTTGGATCACTAAGATACTACGGATTGGGCCTTGAGAATGGAAATTACACGTTGAACCTTGAATTTGCCGAAGGATCAATACTTAATCCTCCACTTTCGGAGAGTGGTGGAAGGCGCATGTTTGATGTATATATCCAGGTTTGTGCAACGCTACTTGTAGGCTTGCTGCACCTCCTCCGAGAATGAAGGATTCTTTTCTTCCTTGGGAAATTATTACAATATTTTATCTGTAAATTATAGGGAAACCAGGTGCTGAAGGATTTTGACGTACGGAAAGCTGCTGGGGATGTTTCATTCAGAGCGGTTCAGAGGACATTCCAAGTGCCAGTTTCTGATAATTTCATGGAGATCCATTTTTTTTGGGCTGGGAAAGGAACTTGTTGTATACCTTCACCAGGCACCTATGGACCAACTATCTCAGCTATCAGAGCCACACCAAGTACGTAAGCTTGCTATTATGTTTGTAGGTGATGAATGTTGAACGTATGTTGAATGCTAACTGCTCTAATTAAAATTCTCTACAGATTTTGTGCCGACTGTTAGTAACATTCCTCCATCTGAAGGAAAGAAGAGCAACAGAACTGGTCTGATCGTGGGGTTAGTTGTGGGTATTGGATTTGTTAGCTTATTTGCATTATTTGTTGTGTGCTACACAGTTCAGAAAAGGAGAAGACAATCCGCCTATGAAGACGAAGGTATTTTCAGGAAAATTTACTTAATCGCTGTCAAGTGAACTGTTTCCTCCTACATTTTCTTCTGCTATTGTGTCACAAAATTTGTTCGTAAATCTTCTATATTGGTACTATTGATAGATGTAAAGAATCATTTGATCTTCATTCTATTCTCTCCATTTGAAACAGAGTTCTTGGGAATAGAAGCTAAACCGTACACTTTCAGCTATGCTGAACTGAGAGCTGCAACAAATGACTTTAATTCGGGCAATAAGCTTGGAGAGGGAGGTTTTGGACCAGTTTACAAGGTCATATATTATTTTGCAGTTCACTGTACTGCTATTACTTCAACAACTTATACTATAAATGAGAAAAATTATCTAGACTTTATTCAATTTTATTTTGCGTCGATGAAACTTTTGAATTGGTGAAACAAGCCACGGTGCCTATATCTGGACCTCGTTATCGAAAGATCTTGGAGTAAATATATCTACCTACAGTTGTGTGCTCTTTATGTGAGTTTCTTAAGCAATGTGTAACATATAATGTCATCTCAAGGAAAGATTGTTGTTGTTTCATCAAACTGTCCTCGTATCCTGTATTAACTTTATCTTATCTTTGATCCCCATTTAATGGTATAGTTTGGTACTTTGGTTTATGCTTTTTCTTATACTAGTAATATGTTACGTGCGTTGCATGTGGTAAAAATTTCAATGGTTACGTATAGATTATAGATAGATTATAGATCTAGATTTTATATTTCATTTCTGGTTTTCAATAGGGAACACTCAGTGACGAGAGAGTTGTTGCTATTAAAAAGCTGTCTGTTGCTTCTAATCAAGGGAAGAGCCAGTTTGTGGCAGAGATTGCTGCTATATCTGCAGTGCAGCATCGTAACCTGGTGAAACTGTTTGGATGTTGCATCGAGGGCGATAACAGACTTCTTGTATATGAATATCTGGAAAACAAAAGTCTCGATAAAGCATTATTTGGTATTATTATCCCGTTAAACTTTTATGTTTTGATATGTGTGATTCACACTTCTATTTCTTGCACAACGCTCATTTATTTCTTACTAATGTCTTTTCTGGACCTTCATTCCAACAGAGAAAACTGGCTTACATCTTGACTGGCCAACCCGATTTGATGTATGCTTGGGAATAGCAAGGGGTTTGGCTTATCTTCATGAGGAATCTAGAGTTAAAATTGTGCACAGAGATGTAAAGGCTAGTAATATTCTTCTAGACTCTGAACTCAATCCCAAGATATCTGATTTTGGTTTGGCGAAACTCTATGATGAGAAAATGACTCATATAAGCACCCATGTTGCTGGAACATTGTAAGATCCATCACCTCTTACATTTTCTTTCGAGATTTTAGTTTACTTGCTTGAATTCTAACTTTGAAATGAAATTCTTTATCGTCGATTGAAGTGGCTATCTGGCACCAGAATATGCGATGCGCGGACATCTTACAGAGAAGGCTGACGTGTTTAGCTTCGGAGTTGTAGCTCTGGAAATGGTCAGTGGAAGACCCAACTCTGACTCGAACTTGGAAGAAGACAAGAGATTTCTTCTTGAATGGGTATTGTTTATACTCGTTTCTATCCTTTAATGCAAGTTCAACCTGAATTTAGATTGTTTCCATCCTTTGGCTCAAAACTATCTTCAATACTGTGAGACTGTTCAACCTGGAAGAAGAATAACAAATTATGAACTGATTGTTTAAAAAACATCCATTGCAGACATGGCAACTTCATGAAAGTAACCAACAGATTGAACTCGTGGACAAAGATCTGCAGGTGTTCGATGAGGATGAAGTGAAGAGGGTTATAGGAGTGGCGCTAATGTGCACGCAAACGTCACTAGGATTGCGACCATCAATGTCTAGAGTGGTAGCAATGCTTTCTGGAGACATCGAGGTGGCCACTGTCACGACCAAGCCTGGTTACCTAACCGGTTGGAGTTTCAATGACAGATCAAGCATAGTCTCTAACGTTGATTCGAAAACCGAGATAAGCATGTTTGGTTCAACCGCTCCAACCACAACAGGTAACACGTCTACCTGGACATATTCACCGGTGCATGCAAGTGATGAACCAATCAGTTCTTGACGAAATCTTCGGCGACAAACAAGTGGACTTCGATCCACACGAGCAACAACACGGAACGGACCCTGGTACTGGCGTTTGTCTATAAACATAAATGAATATATCCTATTTGACATTAATAGGATTGAATATAGTATTTGTTTTAACATCTCAATCATGCAAGTTGTAATTAGGTGCGCAATGACATATTCGACGCCCACATTAGACGCTCGAATGTTTTATTCAGTCTTCTCTTTGCACATTACTTTCTCTTTTGACTACTTGTTATATCGCACTACGATTCTGAATTTCCAATTTATTAGTATTTCATTTTATATTTTAGATCAATTTACCATTTCATGCTTGAGAAATTTGGCTAAATAACCATGATCAACTAAGTATTAAATAAAATGATCACTTTCTTTTTTTCTTTGCCTAAATAATCACTCCTCACTTGAAATGACTAAAATATCCTTATTTAATTTGTTATATGTTTTTTCTTTTTCAAAGTGCAACTAAAACAAGTCTTCTCCCTCACCAAGCATTTTCTTCTCAAAAAACCCTATCAACCACCTCATTGGACTTCTCCAGCCGCGACCTCCATAGTCGGCACCAGCAAGCAACTCCCTCTCACTCTCTTAATGTCGGATTTCATAGGTTTTATCTTCATTTCGTGGTCTTTTTTGTGTTTTCTGGTGTATTTTGGTGTATTAGTTTGGTGTATTTGGTGTATGTCGGTGTATTTTGGTGTATTTCAGTGTAGTTTGATGTATCTCGAAATTGAAGCATTTTATGTGTTAAAAATTGAAGAACTAGCTAAGAGAAGCACAATTGAACACTAAAAAAATACCACAATACACCAGAGGTTAGATTACAATATAAATCCAATAATCGGTATCCATACAACATAAATCCAAACAATCGCAGTCCAAACAACATACGGGTAGTTTACGGCGTATCATGTTTGTCAATGACAACCCCTAAGCTTTCTTTTCTGTCTCGCATCAATTGAGCAAGTATGTTGCTTTTCATATGATCGAATAACCCATCCACCATGATTGGCTGAACACCAGTGGTTGCCTCCAACACGAACCCCATGCTATGCAATACATACAATATACAAAGTTTCCTCCATGTTACACTATCGGGAGCATTATCAGCTTCCTCCCTTATCATCATTTTCAGAGTTTCAAATTCCAATTTGCCTTCCTCCAAGAATCCAACAAGGTCTCCATCTTCATCAATCTCCTCATCATCAAGAGGATAGCTACCAAAAGAAAGGCATGTCAACAATGAGAATTCAACGTGGACAAAAGTATGCAATGTTCCACCTATTTGAAATTTGAGAGTCCTTTTTATAGGGCCACCATCTATTGATGACACATCACCCCTTGTCAACAACCAATGTAATGTTGGTATTTGTATATGAAAGTTCTCCACTTTATACAACAAATCCACTTAGTTGTACTCTTCCAATATTTATCTATGATTCTCAAGAGTAAGGTAGCTACGGACCTCACTGAGACAACCGACTTTCGCTCTATTAATCAACTTCAATGCAACCATACCTATCCAGTATATACACACACAATAATTAGATATAAGTGTTGTATATTGGTGTTTAGAAGTGTCTATATGTATGCAATGCGTTTTCTGGTGTTTATTAGTGTCTATGGATGTCCTCAAGTAACTATGAGTGTAAAGTAGTGAAAAGCCAACATAAACAACCAACAATGATATATAACAACACAATTTGAAATCAAAACCAAGAACATTGATGGGCCTTGTGAAAGTGTGATGGAATGTACCTTGTGGTCATCACAGGCTCCTGTGTCAAAGCCCAAAGGCTAATACTGTGCACTAAATGCAATAATACAAGAGCGAATAATACAAACAAACAAATTTCAAAACATCATTTTTAGTTAACCCTTGTGGTCAACACAATAATACAAGAACGAATAATACACAATAAACAAACAAGTTTCAAACCTTGTGGAAATGTGATTATTAAATACTTAACAATACAGACAAAAACGAAAAATTAACTAAAAAAACGTAACAGTACAGAAAAATGAAAAATACAGAAAAAATTTAACTAAAAAACGTAACAATACAGAAAAAAAAAGTTCTTACTTTATATCAAAAAAAGATTCAATTTTTATGTTGAGAAGATATGGTGGTTTGATTTTAGAAAGAAGTTCAAAAATTTATGTTAGAGAGAGATGGAGAAGAAAATGAAACTTGGGAATAAGAATTAATAATATGCCTTTTCATATTTTGATGGAAGATAAAGGGTAGATTAGTCATGTCCTATGGAGTTTGGTTATTTAGGCAAAGAAAAAAACAAATGGTTATTTTATTGTTTATTTCATTGACTATGATTATCTAGCCAAATTTCTCTTTTCATGCTTAGCAATTAATAACAATAAATCATAATTGGTCAGACTTGGTCTTGGTCTAGGTCTAGATTTGTAAACTAAGAAGCTATAAATATAATGATTTTAAATTGATTAAAACAAAAAGTGATGCTAAATTATATTCACTTCATTTTGATATGTTTGATTGTTTGGGAAAAAAGTACGTTATTAAAAAATGGTAAAAGATTACTAATAGGTCCTCAAATAAAGGTGTTGGAGTATTACTTTATTAGGGACAAAAAGTACTTTATTAGGGGTAAAAAAGAGAAAATAGGCTTAAATAAAATTAATTGGAAATGTAAACAATCAAACATTTTAAAAAATGACAAAATTTTTAAACAATCAAATATACCGAAACAGAGGGAGTATATAAGTTGCCGTTTTAGTTTGGAGGTGGGGTTGCGATCAAATAGGTTGTTTGTTATTAAATACTTCATATAAATCACTTATCTTGAAGCAAGCCACAAAAAATCAAAAAACATAGGGACGACAAGTGGAATCTTTAACAAGATTCCTTTTAAGTAGTAATTCCATTTTTATTTGGTTAAAATTTATTTGAGCCTCTGAACTTTGACGATCTTGTTAATTCATCCACCAAACTGTTAAAATCGGTCTAACTCCCTCTCTAACTATCCGAACTGGTTATTTTTATTATTTTTCTTTTAATAATTTTATTTATGTTAAAAGAGCTCCAATATATTTTGTTTATTGTAATTGACCCCAAAATCCTATAATACGTCCAAAATGATCTGTTAACCTTATTCGTGGGCATTTCGAAGACAAACTAACCAGAGGTCAAACTTACAAAAATAAATTGTTTTTGTGCATGGAAAAGGAGGTAAATCTATAATAAAAGGAAAAGAGCAGAATGTCATCTCTTCCAAACTCTGTGACTTAGACTTGGACTTGGACTGTTTCAAACAATGGATTAACAATTACTCTAATGATTAAGACACCCTTCCAATGATTAAGGACACCAACTCTTAACAATTTGTATAATCACATTTTAAATTCTGGGATTTTCAACTTAATAATCAAGCTTTTTAACAACTTCTTGATTAATGATGAACAACAAAATCATAATTGATGCATGTAATCTTTCGGCTTTGTTTAGCTACTTGCTTTTCACTAATACCATTTATGGAAACTTTCATGTAGCTCAAGCTCAAACAACCCCTACTACAAATGTTTCAATTGATCCCTTTGAAGGTAAAATAATCTGTTTTTTGTGTGTTTTTCCTTAGAAATTGTTGCTTTAATGAATATTTATGACATGTTTGTATCGGAGTGAATCGAGTTGAAGGTAAAACTTAAGCTAGGTGATGGTAATTGGGATGAACGGTTTAGAATATTGTTTGTGAACTTTCTTATTGTCTAAGTGAAATCGAGGTGAATTAAGATAAAATGTAACTACAATTTCAGTATGCCTCAGTTTCTGCCCTAATTTGGGTCTCAACAAAAGCCGATTAATGTAGGTGGATCGTTTAATTTAGACTAAAAATAGAATCCTAAGATGACGAAAATTGACCTCGATTCATCTAGGTTTACCCCAATTTAGAGTCAACTATATCAAATTTAAGGGTATTGTTCAAAACTTTGATACTATTATTAGGCTTAAATTTATCTGGCACTCAAAGTATGGCAATTTGGAGGTTCTGTCCATTTTAGTTATTAAAATTTACGTTCTTTGGGGGCTCCGTCCATTTTAGACGTTGAGAGTTCAAATTTTTGATATTATAACTATGAATTTGGCAGCTGTGTTGAACCCTGCACTTCAAGCCTTAAGTAGTTCGTGGAATCCAGGATGAGTTAGTTAGGCTGTTAGGCAGTTATGAAGTTAGTTATTGATGAGAGAGGTTAGTTATTGATGAGAGAGAAAAGCTGATGTGTATTGTTGTGTATCTATAAATAGTGCTGATTGTATATTCAATGATTAATCAATAAAGCCTAATCATTTCCCCAATCTTCTTCTCTCTCCTCTCCCAAAATATCTTTCTGCTAAGAACTCTAAACTAATCCAGCTAAATCATTCACAAATCAAGCTCGATTATCTACAATTGACATGGTATCAGAGCCCGGAGATGAAGATCTTCATGAAGATCAACATCAAAATGATTGGTTCGATGAGGAACCTCCAATACTGAATGTTGAGAGAAATGTATCGGATTTTCCGAATTCCGATCCACTACAGCTCCACCACTCAGATCATCCAAACTATATGTTGTCTACAGTTTTGTTGAGTCAAAACAATTTCCACCACTGGAGGAGATCAGTTGAGATCTCGTTAATGGCGAAGAACAAAATAGGCTTTGTCAATGGAGATTGTTCTCGTCCTGATGATCGGAAAATGGCTGCTCAGTGGGACAGGTGCAACGGCATGGTAATTGCTTGGTTGCTACACTCTGTGGAAAGAGAAATTGCTGAGAGTATCATTTACTGTAAAACTGCAGCTGAGATGTGGTATCAACTTCAAGTTAGATATTAACAAACGAATCATGCTAGGCTTTACCAAATCCAGAGGGATCTAGCTTTGGTGTCACAAGGAAATCAGTCCATCTCAGTGTATTTTACTCAGTTGCAGAGGCTTTGGGATGAATACACACACATGATTGAAAGTGTGGATTCAACAGCTATGTACATGAGCAAGGTGCTACAGCATCAGCAGATCATGCAGCTACTAATGGGATTAAATGAATGTTACACTGCTGTGAGGGGTGCTATTTTAATGCTCAAGCCATTTCCACAGATCTCTGAAGTGTTACAGATGTTGCTTCAGGAAGAGAAACAGAGAGAGATGTCACACACTCCACAGGTAGCATCTGATGCTTCTGCTTTCTACACTAATAGGAATCAGAATTATGGAAGAGGCAGAGCTGGACCTCAAAGAGGAAGGGGGAACTATTTCAATGCTCCTAATGAATCTCAAGGAAGAGGAAGGTTCTTCTGTGAACACTGCAAAATTCCAGGACATTCCATACAAAGATGCTTTAAGATAAATGGTTATCCTCCTAACACAAAGAGAATTGCAGCTCAAGCAAGTGACAAAAACATCACAGAGGCTCAGTATGACAAGCTGATGAATATGCTCAACTCCAATTCTATATCAAATCCAAGTGGTGGAAGCTCAGATTCACATGCCTTAATGGCAGGTAAGCACTTAAGTTTTGCTGTTCAAAATGTCTCTCATGCTTGGATCCTTGATAGTGGAGCCACTGATCATATAACACCTGATATTAGACTTTTTCATTCATATCAATCTCTGAATAATACTAGTACTATTACTATAACAGATGGCTCACAAATTCCTATAGCTAATATTGGCACTATTAGACTATCTAATCAAATCAGTTTGCAAAATGTTCTTCATATACCTAATTTTCAGTATAATCTAATTTCTATCAGCAAACTGTGTATGGACTTACAAGCTGACATTGTGTTTAAACATGATTGTTGCTTACTTCAGGTCCATTCTCTGAAGGAACCTACAGTGCTTGGTAGAGTGTCCAATGGTCTCTACATTCTAGACATTCATAGTTTGGCTAATAATTTTATGGCAGTTTGTGATACTGGTAGTGACATTCCTGTTGTTAATAATGTACAGAGTCAGAATGATTGCAAGGTTGTTAGGTCACAGTCTTCTATTTTGAGTCATCTAAGTCCTTTGAGCAAGGACTCCACTGATGTAACAATTGCACAAAATATCAATAAAGTTGCATCCTCATCTGTTTTCAAAAATGATTCTGTTGTTTCTAAATCTCTTTCTGTGCATGATTCTCTGTTGTGGCATGCTAGGCTTGGTCACATTTCTCCTATTGCTATGTCACACATTCACAATAAACCAGTGCCTTCATTTTCCTCCTTAGGATACATCTGCCAAATATGCCCTAAAGCCAGACAGTGCAATAAACTCTTTACAGATAGTCACACTAAATCCAACTCTCCGTTTGATCTTCTTCACATTGATACATGGGGACCTTATCACACTCCAACTCACAATGGATTCTCCTATTTCCTCACCATAGTGGATGATCACAGCAGGATTACATGGACTCACCTTATGGCCACTAAGAACAATGCTTTTCCAATTTTAAAAGCCTTCATTACATATGTGTCTACTCAGTTTAACACTAGAGTGAAATCAGTAAGGAGTGATAATGCCCCTGAGTTTGCTGGCAAACAAGCACAATTATTTTATCATTCAGAGGGTATTGTTCACCAGTCCAGTTGCATCCACACTCCACAACAAAATGGAGTAGTGGAAAGAAAACATAAACACCTTTTAGAAACTTCCAGGGCTTTGTTGTTTCAATCTAACCTTTCTATATCTTTTTGGGGGGAATGTTTGCTAACAGCCACTTACCTCATTAATAGATCTCCTTTACCTTCTTTAAACTACCTATCCCCTTATCAAATGCTGTTTCAAACACCTCCTACCTATGATCATTTAAGAAGCTTTGGTTGTTTGTGTTTTGTGGCCACAGAAAAAGTCAGCAGAAAAAAGTTTGATCCTAGATCAAGAGCTTGTGTCTTTGTAGGTTATCCCTATGGTAAGAAAGCCTATAAACTATATGATCCTAAAACTAAGTCTATTTTCTCTTCTAGGAATGTCATTTTTCATGAAACATGATTTCCATTTCAGCACATAACACTTCCTCATCATACTCCTTTGCCTACTCTGCCAGCTGAGTTCCCATCTAGCATGTATTTCCCTGTTACTCCCTCTACACTAAGCCTTGCATCTGCACCTGTTGAGCATACACAAGATTTCCATGTTTCTCCTATCAATTTTTCAACTAATAGTTCACCTGAGCATTCTGATTCTGTTTCTGTTCCTGATTCTTCACCCACAGTTCATCAATCTGATGATTCTATCTCTACTTCTTCTGCTCAAAGTTCTTTAAATGCACCAAGGAAGTCACACAGGTTACATAGTGCTCCATCATATTTGAAGGATTATGTTTGTTATGGAATGAAAAGATCTTTAGGTGCTTCTCTAAGTGCTAATATTTCTATTTCTCCTAAACACTGTTTCATTGCTTCTGTCTTACATTTCCCTGAACCAAGAACTTATAAACAAGCTAGAAAGGATCCTATGTGGGTAGAAGCTATGGACAAAGAGATTAATGCTTTATCTTCCAATGGTACATGGGAGTTTGTTGTTTTACCACAGGGCAAGAGGACCATTTCATGTAAATGGGTGTACAAAGTGAAGTTGAGATCAGATGGAAGCCTAGAGAGGTTTAAGGCTCGATTGGTTGCCAAGGGCTTCACTCAAAAGTATGGAATAGACTACCTAGAGACATTCTCTCCAGTTGTGAAAATGGCAACAGTCAGATGTATTCTCTCCCTTGCAGTGGCCAACAAGTGGTCTCTCTTTCAATTGGACATTAATAATGCATTTCTCCATGGAGATTTGCATGAGGAGGTTTATATGCAGCCTCCAGAAGGCATTCAAGCTCCAACGGGCACTGTTTGTAAACTCAGGAAGTCACTATATGGTCTTAAGCAGGCTTCCAGGCAGTGGTTTTCTAAATTGAGTTCTGCTCTCCTTCGCTTAGGCTTTACACAGTCCAAAAATGATTATTCATTGTATTTTCAGCATTCAGCACAGGGCACAATCATAGTAGCTGTGTATGTGGATGATATCCTTATCACAGGCTCTAATCTCCCTGGAATTACTCAGCTCAAACAACAGTTGGATGCACAATTTAGCATCAAGGATCTTGGTTTGCTCCATTTTTTCCTTGGCTTTGAAGTCCAGTCCACTCAGGGCTCTCTCTCTCTGACTCAGGTTAAGTTCACCAAAGAATTGCTAGCTGATAGTCTTCTTGATTTCCCTAGCAACACAGCTTGCAGATATGCTACCCCATTACCTCTCAATATCAAACTATTGTCTACTGAGGGTGATCTATTGGCTGATCCTGAATATTACAGGAGTATGGTTGGAAAGTTGAACTTCCTTACCAATACTCGACCTGATCTCTCATTTTCTGTCCAAATGTTGAGCCAATTTATGCAGCAGCCCAGAGAACCTCACCTCAAAGCACTGATTCATCTGCTCAATTATGTTAATCAGTCTGCTACACAGGGCATCTTATTGAATGGTTCTAATGCTCTTAAATTGGAAGCTTTCTCAGACTCAGATTGGGCAGCTTGCCCCTCCACTAGAAGGTCTGTTACTGGCTACTTAATCACCCTGGCCGGCTCCCCTATCTCTTGGAAAAGTAAGAAACAATCAACTGTTTCTCGGAGCTCTGCCGAGGCAGAATATAGGGCTATGGCTCAGGCTGCAGCCGAAGTAACCTGGCTGGTTCGATTGCTTGATGATTTGGGGGTTCACAAACTACAGCCTGTCACTCTACACTGTGATAATAACTCAGCCATTCACATTGCTCGCAATCCGGTATTCCACGAACGCACCAAACATATCGATATTGACTGCCATTTCACTCGGGAAAAAGTGTTGGAAGGTCTACTCCAGTTGACTCATATCCCTACCACAGAGCAACTTGCAGACATTTTGACAAAGATTCTCCCTTCTCACCAACATCGATATCTTCTATCCAAGCTGGGTGTTTGTTCTTCTCCACTACCAGCTTGCGGGGGTGTTGAACCCTGCACTTCAAGCCTCAAGTAGTTCGTGGAATCCAGGATGAGTTAGTTAGGCTGTTAGCCAGTTATGAAGTTAGTTATTGATGAGAGAGGTTAGTTATTGATGAGAGAGAAAAGCTGATGTGTATTGTTATGTATTTATAAATAGTGCTGATTGTATATTCAATGATTAATCAATAAAGCCTAATCATTTTCCCAATCTTCTTCTCTCTCCTCTCCCAAAATATCTTTCTGCTAAGAACTCTAAACTAATCCAGCTAAATCATTCACAAATCAAGCTCGATTATCTACAATTGACAAGCTGCAATCTTGAACAGAATGTTTGATAGATGGGGGATTTCAGCTGAACCCAGTTGGAACATAAGTGGTGAGTTGTGTAGTGGAGCCGCTATCGACGAAACAGTTTTTCAGACAATGAACCCTGGAATCAAATGTGATTGCACCAATAATAATAGTTGTCGCATTACTGGACTGTGAGAGCTCCCTCCCTAGTTATTTATGGATTATCTGATGTGGTTGATCATATGCTCACGAGTTTTCGTGTTTCACATTGTTTGATAAATAGGAGAGTCTATGACATGGATATCGCTGGCACCATTCCGGATGAGCTTTGGAATCTCACTTCCGTCAATGATCTGTATGGTCCCCTAATGCAATGACATAAGATGATTTTTTTATTACTACTACTTAAAAAAAAATGTAAGTTCGGATATGTTGCTAGTGTAACAATTGTTGTTTGACAGGGATTTGAGGCTCAACTTCTTCACAGGTCCAATCTCACCGGCAATTGGTAGATTGAACCGAATGCTGTACTTGTAAGACAATTTATTAATGGCGCAAAGCTTGTAGACAATTTTTGTTTAATTCCATGCTTATACAGTTTCTCATATTCTTATTGTTTCACTTGATCAAATAGGGCTCTTGGAAATAATGCTTTATCTGGTCCGCTACCTAGTGAACTTGGAAGGCTCACGGAATTGATATCGATGTAAATTTTTCTTTGTGATCAAGTTCTCTCTTGTTGTGACAAGATTGTACTTTCTCTGTTTATAATTGAATGGCATATCCACTACTGTTTAACAACATTTTCCACATTTATCCTTTTGTACTGGTTTAGTATTACAAATTTTGTTACCTTCTAATTGTTTACCCATATGATTCCTTGGTGCCCTAGACCCCTCATATCTAACCTTAAAAATTTGGGTATATAGCAAATATACACTAAGTCAAGTACCTAATTATTTTGTAAAAAGCCAAGGTAAAGAAAGAAAGAAGTAGAAGGGTGAAAAGTTAACTGAAGTCATTCATAATATAAGGGAAGCATGATTCTCATTTGTAATTGGAATAATTCCTATGGTTTACGAGTGCCGATTTACTGATGTTGTGTGTGTTTGAATGACAGGGATATTGGATGGAACAATTTCTCTGGTCCTTTGCCGTCATCGTTTGGAAATTTCACAAAATTAACACAGATGTGAGTAGGTGAAAGTTACAAATGTGATTCATCTCTGATTCATCATAACATATGTCAGAAAGGATTGTTAATACCAGTGCTTGTAGTCATCTGCTTATTTTTCATGCTTGATTATCTTATGATTATTTATGAAAACTTAAAGATATATTTCTTTCCCTTGGCCAGTTTCCTTGATAGCACAGGGGTCAGTGGCACAATACCATCAACATTTGCTGATCTCCGCAGCCTTCGAACACTGTAAGAACTATTCATGTGGCCATATGGATATACATATGGTTTGTGTCTGTTAATTAATAATTTTGGTGGTTCTAGGCGGGTTTCAGACAATGCTCTGACTAGACTGATACCCAACTTTATTGGTAATATGAACCTTAAAATTCTGTAAGAAACTTATTCTTCTCTGCACTAATTACATATTTATACTTTTGAGATTTCATCTTTCATGGTTTCTGGCGATAATATCTAAGTATGTGAACAGACGGTTGCAAGGAAATTCTTTTGAAGGTCCAATACCAGCTAGTTTCGCCAACCTAACCATTATAGAGGAGTTGTGAGTACTAGCCTCAATTTATTGTTTAATTCTTTTGTCATGATAACTAATATATCCGCTTTATTGGTCTTGCTCACGAGCCAAGAAAAATTAAATGTATCTACAGAATGGTCAGTGATCTATCTGGAGGGAGCTCTTCCTTGGAGTTCCTCAGAAACTTGAAGTCCTTGAACAGACTGTGAGAATACTATTGATAAATATGTTAACTGATAGCTGCTTTGTAAAAATACTAAGTCAATGGGTTTTCTGCAGAGTTTTAAGGAATAATAATATCTCTGGCTCCATTCCTTCAGACATCGAAGAATATCGGAATTTGACACAACTGTAAGTTGTCTTATTTCAGTATTTCCAAATAGCTTCACTTTGGTAGTAAATAGTAATATTGAGCTAAATTTCTCAACTCAACACCAAGTATATCTCAGCTTAAAATTACATTTGTAAAACATATGGTTCAGTTTTTTTAGTTTTTCTACTGAAGTTATAACCGGTCATGGTATTAGAATCTAAATCATTCATTTAATCTACAACTTTGACAGGGATCTAAGTTTCAACAACTTGACTGGGCGTATTCCGGATTCTCTTTTCAACATGAGTTCACTCTCTTACTTGTAATGGTCACGACCTATCCACATAACCTTCATGATTTACATAATTATCTTATTATCTGTTAAACCTCTCCAATTTCAGGTTTCTTGGCAACAATAAATTGGTCGGCGCCATTCCTGCCCAGAAATCATCATCTCTCAGTACTATGTGAGTAAATATTAGATGTTCTCTTTATTTTTTAGTGAATGCCCCATTCGAATCTTATTCTTAACGAGAAAGAGCGTGAACTTGTGTTAATTTTATAATTTCATGTCATTGTAGTTATAATGTTGTGGCAATTGAAAGGACACACATTGTAATGGTAATTGGTTAGTTAGAATATGGAGAGGGAAAGTAAAGGTTGACTTTATGCTTAAGTTGATGGAATCGTTTGAAACTACTTTGTTGAATAATAGCGACATATGTATCATACATGTATAAAACTTGGCTAATATTTGACTATAGTTTACTAAATCGGAGCGTGGAAACAACTCTCTCTTCTAATGTTGTGATCGATCTTCAAACTGATGGTGCAATATAAATTTTGGTGAAAACAACATGATACAGTAACATCCGTGATTATAAGTTGAGGCAATATTGAGGAGGGAACCTTGTAATTTTGCCAAATAAATTCAAATGGTGTGATTGTGTGGGCATTCTGAATGTTTCAAGTTTTGACACTTTCTTTTTCTCTTCTACTACATAGAAAACTCACTCTGCCGACATAATATGTTTCAAGTTCTATATGTTTTTGTACAACACGTGTTATTCGTCAATCCAAGATCGATTTTGTAGTGGATAAGTATGACGTTGTTACATTAGATGAAGCTTTCAGGCTTGTGCTTACTATCATTCTCTTTGTGCAGAGATTTATCATATAATGAATTATCAGGGGGATTTCCTTCTTGGGTCAGGGAGAGTAACTTAAATTTGTAAGTATAGTTTATGTACATTTTAGCTACAATATCAATACATAAAATTTCTCGATTGGTTACAATTAAACCCTTGAGGCATAAAAACTCTCTTTCATTTTCTGACGCTGATGTTGATAGCTCTTCTGGGGTGAAAACTCAGGAATTTGGTGGCCAATAACTTCAGCATAGTAGACTTAGGAGACATTGACAGCAGGTGATTCTACTTTTTACTTGTATATTTTGCATCATGCATTTAGTCACACTATATACCATCATCAAAATGAAGGATCAAATCAGTTCGATGCAAAAAATAGTTCGTCGTCGAAGTACAAGTAATAATGAAAAGAATTAATTATAAAATATCAACTATTTACCAACAAATTTAGAGGCTTTCCTAATTAATCAGTTGTAAGCATATCACAATGTAATACCATGAACAATTCTACGATCAGGATAGATTTACTGAGCCTAAAGTGGCTTGCTACCTGGATATATCCTTTCTGAAGAGTGTTGAGTAGGTATTATGTCATATAGACAAGTGGATTGCTTTAATAATTACAGCTCTAGTACACGAAGTTAATTATTTGGAAAGAGTCGCTTTTGAAGATTCTGTCTTGAACTCTTGACTCTACTTCTAAGATTCTCGCTAATGATCAAAACCCATCTTCATTTGTTTCAGTTACCTACCTCGTGGATTGAATTGTCTCCAGAGAAATTTTCCTTGCAGTCGAGAGTCTCCAACCTGTGAGTGTAACAACAATTTTGGTTGTTTAAGTTGTGGGTTATTCTTAAGCATCACAAAATGTGTTATTAATACGTCGAAAGACTAATATGGGCCTCACCTTTTGATAAGTATATGTTGTTTCCAAACTCATTCTTTAAAACTGCATTTATATTGGTGCTATGTAGCAAAATGAGGCTCAGCGTTTTGGTTAACTTGCAGATCTTACGTTATCATTGATTGCCAATGTTCTATCTTAGCAAATAAAGGATAAAGTCATGAGAGTGTTGCAGTCATGACACACTTTTACTTTCTGGCTTGCAGATTCCAGCTTTGCAATTAAGTGTGGTGGTCTAGAAATTATATCGTCTGATCAGACTGTTTATGAAACGGACGATCAGACTCTTGGGCCTTCAAACTATTACGTGACTGGTTCAGGCAAATGGGCAGTCAGTAATGTTGGTCTGCCTACTGATACCACCAATCCGCAGTATAAAGCTCAATTTTTTTATAAGTATGAAAATACTAATGATTCTGAACTTTTCCAAACCGCATGAGTCTCTGCTGGATCACTAAGATACTACGGATTGGGCCTTCAAAATGGCAATTACACCTTGAACCTTCAATTTGCTGAATCATCAATATCCAATCCTCCAGGTTCGAACAGTACTGGAAGGCGCATGTTTGATGTATATATCCAGGTTTGTGCTATACTACTCTGAATGTATCACCTGTGCAAGTAGTCTCCTACTGCTTTAAAGTAACTATTACTATCAATCTGATTCTGGGCAACATAAACTTTTATCCAGTAAAAACATGTACAGGTCTGAGGCTGCATTATTTGGCGGCTTCAGAAAAATCTAAATCTCGTCTCTTATAGATTTTATGCACCTCTTGTGGGAGTGTCAGGCAATGAAGGAGTTTTCCTTCTTCCTTTTCCTTGGGGATATGTTACATTTTTCTACCGATTGGTTACAGGGAAAGCTGGTGCTGAAAGATTTTGACATACGGCAAGAGGCTGGGGGCGTTTCATTGAGAGCGGTTCAGAAGACATTCCAAGTACAAGTTCTTGAAAATTTCATGGAGATCCACTTTTTCTGGGCTGGGAAAGGAACCTGCTGTATACCTTCGCGTGGCACCTATGGACCAACTGTCTCAGCCATCAGTGCCACACCAAGTATATAAGCTTGTTCATATTTAAACGTTGAAAACTTGTTTAGTGCTGACTACTCTAATGAGAAATTGTCTTTAGATTTTGAGCCAACTGTTGCTGCTAGCGACAATTCTAACAGGACCGGCATGATCGTGGGGCTAGTTGTGGGTCTTGGAACTGCGTGCTTCTTTGCATTGTTAGCCGTATATTACACTGTTCAGAAAAGGAAAAGAACCTACCAAGATGAAGGTGATCTCAGGAAAATATACTTCATTGTGGTAATATGTACAGCTGTTTCCTACATGATCTTCTATTATCGACTCAGTGTTTTACTGTGTATTGACTCTCGTATGCTCTCGACTCTTTTACATTTGAATGCTTGATTCATTTATATGGATGTGTCATTTATCTTCATTTAATTCACTCCACTCGTAACAGAGTTCTTAGGGATGGATGCTAGACCCTACACTTTCAGCTATGCTGAACTAAGATCTGCAACAAATGACTTCAATTATGACAATAAGCTTGGAGAGGGAGGTTTTGGATCTGTTTACAAGGTAATATATAAGTTTACTGTTTGACATACTACTTCAAACAACTTATCAACTGTATCAACTGAATAAATATAGGGAAGATGACATTGTCAACAATGATTTACACCTTCAACGAAAGTACTAATTTGCTTCTGATTCCTGCATAGTACATATTTCATAAATAAGTCTCAACCTCTTGCTCTAGACCTCTTCATGGAAAGATCTTGAACTTAAGTTATCTTCCCTCAGTTATGTGTTCTAAGTGGGAATAAATAAATGTGGGATGTTCTTAAGTAATGTGTAACATATCATGTCTATTTAATCAAAGATTTGATTTGTTTTTTTCTTTTTGTCTCACTTTCTTATATCATCTTTACTCTACTTATTGGCTTACTTTTGTCCTTGTCGTATCTTTGATATTCTTATTTTTCTTCTCAATAGGGAACCCTTAGTGACGAGAGAATCGTCGCGGTGAAAAAACTGTCTGTTGCATCTAGTCAAGGAAACAACCAGTTTGTAGCGGAGATTGCTGCTATATCTGCAGTGCAGCACCGTAACCTTGTGAAACTGTATGGATGTTGCATCGAGGGTGATAACAGACTTCTTGTATATGAGTATCTGGAGAACAGAAGTCTTGATAAAGCTTTGTTTGGTACTATTAGCCCGTTGCACTTTATGTGCTATATATACATGTTATGGAGACTTCTATTTCATGCTCAACGGAGATTAATTTCTAGTTGTCTTTTTCTTACCTTGATTTAAGCAGGGAAAACTGGAGTATATCTTGACTGGCATACACGATTTGATGTATGCTTGGGAGTAGCAAGGGGTTTAGCCTATCTTCACGAGGACTCTAGAGTTAAAATTGTGCACAGAGATGTAAAGGCCAGTAATATTCTTCTGGACTCTGAACTCAACCCCAAGATATCAGATTTTGGTTTGGCGAAACTCTATGATGAAAAGATGACCCATATAAGCACACATGTTGCTGGAACATTGTAAGGTCCATTACTCCAAAATCCTTACACAGTTACACTTTTTTTCCAGATTTTAGTTCGCTGTACTGGACTTATAAGTAATTGATTATAGCGGTTATCTGGCCCCTGAATATGCTATGCGCGGACATCTTACAGAGAAGGCTGACGTGTTTAGCTTTGGAGTTGTAGCTCTGGAACTGGTCAGTGGAAGATCAAACTGTGACTCGGACCTGGGAGATGACAAGAAATTTCTTCTTGAATGGGTATCATTTTTACCTTTGTCACTGTTTAATGTAACTTCATTCTGTATTTGAATTGTTCGCAATCCCTTAGGCAGCAACTAAGCTGAACACACACTCACCCCCTTCCCCCACCCCCACCCACCCACCCTATGTCCACACCAATAAAAAATATAATTGAATTAGTCCCAGTGCAGCAAAGCTTGAACGATGTTTAGTTGAGGTATGGATCAATGGCTGAACTTATTTCACTATTGCAGACATGGGACCTTCATGAAAGTAATCAACAGATTGAACTAGTGGACAAAGATCTGCAGGAGTTCGATGAAGATGAAGTGAAGAGGGTTATAGGAGTGGCTCTAATGTGCACACAAACATCTCTGGGGTTACGACCATCAATGTCCAGAGTCGTAGGGATGCTTTCTGGAGACATCGAGGTGGCCACTGTCACGTCTAAGCCTGGTTACCTAACTGGTTGGAGTTTCAATGATACATCAAAAGCAATATCTAATAATGCTGATTCAAACGTTGAGGCTAACATCTTTGATTCATCCGATCCAACCACTACAACCGAGGGCACAACTAATTGGAACTATTCACCATTAAATGTAAGTGATGCAGCACTACACTCCCCCCAACAGGCGTAGATAAATGAAATCAACTGGGCCTCCTCAAGACAATAACAGTCACAGTTGCGTCTAAAATTTATTAGATATATCCGAAAGAGAGGTCATATTAGTTATCTGTTAGCAACTAGCAATGAAACAGTAGAATTGCATAACAACACAAATACATAAATTTCAATTCTGACAATTTTATCCGTACGATCTCAAGAACTCCAGGTATCTCAACAGCTGCAGAACAAAGTATTCTGCAGTTTTACGCTGACGAACCAACTCAAGCACCTTTCAACTAATCATTATAATCAATCCATGAAGTACCGCTCTAAATCAATTGACAATAATTACTCTCCTATTGCCAATCGATGTTAAAGTCGAACATATAATTCCTTAAAAGTCTCCCGTTTTCTTCAACTACAGAGAATGACCCTTGTCAAACCAAGAACCAAACAGGAAACAAAGAAGAAGAAAAGGGTCACAAAATCTCGAGCAGACCATTTTGAAACACCTTTAGCTTCAATCTTCAAACTCTTAGCTCTCCTCAAAGCATCAACCTCTTTCAGCAAATCGAACTCTACACCTTTCTTCTTCAGCTCATCAACACACTTCCCGAGAAGCTTCCCATCTTCCTTCTCCCTTTCCAGCAATTTCTCCAGATGTTCTTCAACATCAGTCTTGTACCTACACCGATCGGATTTAGAATTTTAATTATACTTTATAAAGTTCAAATTTTTTGGACAAAAAAGTTACACTATTATTATGATTAATATCATATAGATATGTCTTACAGATAAAATACTATGTCAATATTCATTTATGGAATTGTTTAGGTGTTCGATTGAACATCTGTGAATAATACAAACCGAAACAACAATAGTGGTGTGTACCTAACTGCCCAAATGATCCCAAGTGAGCATAACAGAGAACAGAGTGATGGAATCCAAGAACGGTGGCAGAAGCCATTACTGGAAACCCGGGAGGAGGCACTGAAGAGGAGGATAAGAGAAAGGGAGTGGAAGATGAAGAAGAATGAGTAAAGCTGAGTGATCTCTTTTCGGATGGAGTCGAGTTGAGTTTCTTTGAGGGAGACTCTGTTGAGGATGAGGTCTTCTTCTTTAAGCCATTGCTTCAAGAGAAGCTTGTGGGTTGGTGATGATGCAATTTGGTGAAGAGGGTGTAATGGCTTTGTCTCAATAATAATTGATGTGCTCTCAGAATCCTCCATTGAAACGGTAACAGAGGAGGGGGGGAGGGGTTAGGGGGGGGGGGGTTGATGATGATGATGATGAAGAATAGAGAGGGGGAGGAGCGGCTTATATCTTTTTGAATTGCATTTTCCAACGGTCTAATTTGAGGTTTTTATTTTTTGAATATTTCTTTTTTACTTACTTGGGAATATTAAATTCCTTAATTGTCCTTGATATGCAATTGGAGAATAGAGATCTAGATCCGTAAATGGAACATGAGAAGATCGAGCCGGTTGTAGAGAAAAGGGTTCGGTTTAGATGAGTGCTGTTTTCTAAATGCGAGATTGAACTTAATTCACCTGATAAAAGCTCATCTGAATATTTAATATAACTTATTTAAATATCGAAAATCAATAATATTTCACTAAAAATACACAATTTCTTACAATATGAAAGACAAAATTTTTCGTAATAATATGCAATCGATCGTCAACTCACCCAACGTAGTATTCCAATCAATTCGAATTCGAGCCTCAACTCACCCAACGTAATCATGTGAGCCGGTCGGTTGATGTCACAAAATATTCATGGTCTGATACAGTGCTAGAGGCCTTACAAGTTCATTAACTCATGAAGTTCAAAACATTTCAAGAGTTGAAGACGGTTGACTTGCATCATTTTATTAGATTACCTCGATTACAAAATAATTGACCTTCTCAATATTTTATGTCACATCAAATTTTTCTTTGTTATATAATCAAATATATTATCTTTCAAATATGTCACCACTCAATTGTTACAATAAGAAACAGGATAAATGACTTCTACATTACTTACGTTTGGGAAAAAAGCCAGTTAGATCACTCATGTTTCAGACCAACCAAATATGATCACTAATATTTAAAGAGTACCTCATTAGGTCACTCCTTCAGTTTTTTGAAAAGTATTTTCGTCCAAACACTTTTTTTCTCTCATAAACATGCAATTTAAAACATAATGTCAAACTAGATGTGTCAACTGAACCGGGCGGGGCCGGCCCGGGCCCGTTAAGAGAAGGCCTGACCAACCTTACCGGGCCGGACCGGTCGGCCCCTTAAGGTCCGAGCCCCCTAAAGAAACGGGCCTAGCGGGGCTCCAACGGTATACCATGTGGCATATTATTAATAAGCATTAATATTTGAGGGAAATTAATAGATAATTATAAACTATTAATTAATAAACATAAATATTTTGAGGAAACTAATAGATTTTAATATTATTCATTAATGAACCCGCGTATTAATATTATAAATCCCTAATAATTTGCTTCTCGCAACCAGTCATGTCATACACATGCACGTTAAACACAATACACGATTGACGACGACTCATTTCGTAATCATACTCAAAGGTTACAAAGTCAAACGTCATCATCTGCATTTCCATCATGAATTCGAACCATCCTTCAGCAAGGTACAATTCGTCACTTGAATAAAAAAAATTGTTGCTAGTATTAATAAGAAGTTCAAAAAGTTAATGTTATAGAGGATTCACCTAGTGAAAGCGAGGAGGAGGTGGAAGTTGAGGTTGAGGTCACAAAAAAGAGAACTTTGATTCCGGAGCCGGGAAGGTATATTGACCAAACTGAGATTTTAATCCCGTTCTTATTTCAGTTATTAGATGTCTCGAGTCTTAGTCTTCTATGTAAATTCCATGAAAAATGGTATCCCGACATAGTTAAGCAATTTTATGAATCCGCTAAATTTTATAAAAACAAATGTTTGGTTTATAGTGAATGATTATGGGGGGAAGCTTAGAGCAATTAGTTTAGCCGATGATTTTCATTTGGGTACAACAGGGATTAGTGATTATCCGAAAGGGAGGTGGTTGAGTAACTGGCTAGTGCTACAACAAGAATGCATGAACTACCTAAACAATGGCGTGGCTAGTGACGGTAAATACGCTTTGAACAAAACTTGAGTGGGGTGGGAAAGGTAGTCTTTAAACTAGTGAATAGCATCATCTTGCCTGCAAATAACCATGGTAGTCAACTTACCCATATTCATGTTATTTTGGTTTGGAGCATTCTCAACAAGATACCCCCTTAATATGCCTATATTGATGCTCAAACATTTAGAGTATCAAAATGATAAGATAGAGTGTGCATATGGGATGGTTATATCCAAGGTTTTATTTGATCGCATAAAAGTCCTGCTAAAAGGCTTCAAACCGGTGCAATTTCATGTAAATATGAAGTTGGGGAAGACATCACTAAACGCTCTTAAGGTCTACATGTGGAACAACTCGATTTATACTTCAGACGAGGTTTATAGAAACTTCCCAAACCAACTGGCGGACGTATGGAAGACAAATGGATGTAAAGCCCCCCCCTCCGCCCTCGAATAAAGTTGTCGATGACAACCAATTAGCTATTGAATGGCATCCTTATGATCAACCCCCTGCACCATCCTCCTCTACACAATCCAAACGCACAGATAGGTAAATGTTGGAGTATTCATGCGGAAACATGGAGACAATGAGCCTTAACATGGAGGCGATAAAAGCTAACATGGAATTAATGCAGATGGATATGCAATGGTTGGTCAATGATCAGATGGTCTTCTCGGAGAAAGTTATTTGGATGACGGAACTAATAGATAAGAGCCGCCAGAAGATGCAGCGTGATCAGGAGAACGAAGATAAGGAAGATGACGAAGATGATGATGCCATGGATGACTAGTTGGTGCTTCATTTTATGTTTCGTTTCATTGTTTACTTCGAACTTACGTTTTATTTTTATGTTTTCCTTAAGATATTGGACTTATGTTTTGTTTGACACTTTTCATTAATGTTTTGGGACAAATTTGAATGTTATGCTTGGTTTTTATTTGAGATTATTATGTTTGGATCATGTGTTTTAGGATATTCAACTGATGTAGTATGATCTACACGGTATACCGTATGTGAAAAACACAGTATACCGTATAAACCGGGTCAGGTATTCGGGGGCTGTGGAGGGGCCGGGGGCCTAGCCCCTGGGCCCTCTAAAAAAGGGGTTGGTCCCGGGCCGGGCTGACGGGCCAAGCATGCGGACGGCCCACACTTCGGTTGACGCGTCCATGTCAAACACTGTGAAGCCTTGGATACAATCTGGGCTCGAAAAAGGCCTGAATCGTGGGGTGTTTGTGTTGTGTGGTACTCCCTCCATTCCATTTTAATTCACTTCACGCTTTTCGAAATACAACTTCAATAATCAATTATTTTATATTTACATTATAGAAAATTATAAAAAAAAATTTTAAGAAGTATTTTGAAAAAAGAATTCAATTATATCAATTTTATATATTTAAGACTAATGAATATAAAATACTCCCTCCATCCCTAAATGATGGAGTCATTTGCTTTTTCATGGTCTACGAGACACGACTTAAAATGTAAATATTTTTAATTTTACATGTGTAAAAATTATAAGAACTTGATATTTTAAAAATATATATCGAGACGAATCTAACAAGATCCAATATGACTATATTATTTGTTAGAGGCTAACGAGAATTTACGGTCAAAATATCCGAAATTTGACTCAAAAAGTCAAAATGTCCTATCATTTAGGGACGAAGGGAGTAATTTGTAGTCAAAATTTGACAAGAATTCTCAAAACGTCGATTAAAGTGGAATGGAGGGAGTAAGAAACAATAGTATCCCGTATCCGGGTAGCAACTGAGGTTGTGGGTCGGGTCGGGCAGGAATGGGTAGTCGCAATTGACAATGATCCTCCTTGTTCAGAAATCACAACATAAATGGTGTCCACATAAAATATTCGCCCCCTTTATCCTTACTTACGTGTCAGTTGTCAGTTGTCACCAGTCTAAACCCAATTTAAATCTCATCTTAAATTCTCACTCGACAAAATGATAACTCATATGCAATAGTTTGATAAATTGGTAACATAATTTGGCATATGGGTGATTTTGGAATATGAATCATACCAGATTTCTTACTCCCAGACCTATATTAATATCCATCATACATCATCATCACCATCTCATTACCAATGTTCCCGGGTCGGGTCGTCGCCTCAGATGGATCCAAACTAAACGGGCCAAGACTCTCGTCTCTGCTCAGCTGCCTGATATCAGATTAGATAATCCGGTAACTTCTTTATGCGAACTTTTCTCGATTTTCATTTCACGGAAAAAACAAACAAGTCCTTATAACTATTTTTCGGATTTCTATGAATTATCTGTTGGGCTTTGGCTCATTTATAGTAATGTTTCTAAATGTTCGTTAGTATACATATGTACTTAATTCTAGTGTGAAAAATGCTACTTATTAAAATGTAGTATTATATTAAAAAGGTTGAACCGCAACCTTAATAGCGCCGTGGCGCGGCGCTGTTGTTGAGGTAAATCGCGGGATGTGCGTCAGATGGTTAGGAGATTTGAGGTTGCCCGTGAACCCCTTCCACAATAGATTCTGCCTCATAGGAGACTCGAAGCCATTCCGCCAGTGTGCTTAGGGGTTAAGGTGTATTATATTAAGATGGTACAATTCGGAAATTCCAAAAGAAGTGGAATGAAATTATTTTATGCTAGTAGGTGTACTAAAGTTTGTTCAACAAATTAGTATAAATTAACCTGATGGTAAAAATAAGTTTGAATAATTGACAATAATCATTTGTTTTTGAGAAAATAGTACCTATTATCTAAAATGTACATAAATATGGTATTATGTGAATTTTTAACCAAAAAACTTAATGAACAATACCTTGCGACATTGATGGTACGATAGAAATTGAATTTAGAGATGTCACAATGTCTGAATCATTATCTGCCATGATTAGTCTGTTGCAAACGACGGTTTGCCCCGGACAAAGTAGTTACCTGAGATCTAGGTGTATAAGATTTTGATCTGTATAGCTTGCTTGATGTATTCTGGTTTGATCATGTTGTTTTGATTGTAAGACCAGCCGTTCGGTTTCATAGGTTCCCCTCCAGTGACCTTACATAGCGAATTTGGCAAAAATTATTGGTATTATATATGGCATGATTGCTCATGAAAACTTAAATGTTTCTCAGATCAACGACGTTAGTCAGTCAGTTTGGATTGGTCCACTTCCTGGGGACATTGCAGAAGTCGAGTCTTATTGTAGAATCTTTAGAGCCGCCGAAAGGCTTCATAGTGCCTTAATGGATACATTATGTAATCCAGTGACTGGAGAATGCAGTGTTTCTTATGATATACCATCAGAGGATAAACAAGTATTGGAAGATAAAATTGTTTCAGTGCTTGGTTGCATAATTTGCCTGGTCAATAAAGGAAGGGAGGATGTCCTGTCTGGAAGGTCAGCTATCATGAACTCATACCAAAGCTCGGAGTTAGATCTGCTAGAACCGAAACCACCTCCACTTGCTATTTTCAGAGGAGAGATGAAAAGATACTGTGAGAGCTTGCATGTTGCACTTGAAAAATTCTTGACACCTGATGATACACGAAGCATAGATGTATGGACAAAGTTACAGAGACTTAAGAACGTTAGTTATGATTCTGGTGTACCCCGCATGGTGGATCATCCTTGCCCAACAATGTTTGCAAACTGGTGCCCAGTGTATCTATCAACGTCTAAGGTAGATTCTGAATCACCAAACTCTGAGATAGCCTTTTGGAAGGGTGGTCAGGTAACAGAAGAAGGACTGAAATGGCTGATTGGTAAGGGCTTTAAAACCATTGTAGATCTCAGAGCAGAGACAATTAAGGACAACTTTTATGAAGAAGCGTTAGATGAAGCTATTTCGACTAAGAATATTGAATTGGTCAAGCTTCCAGTAGAGATTGGCACTGCTCCAAATATGGAACAGGTTGAGAAATTTGCTGCTTTGGTATCAAACTCAAGTAGAAGGCCAATTTATCTTCACAGTAAGGAAGGAGCGGGGAGAACTTCAGCAATGATCTCTAGATGGCGACAGTTTGTTTCTCATTACCAACCCAATCAGTTAGTTGCTTCCAGTGATAGTCGACTCAAGAATAGTGAGAAGTCTGAAGAAGGCGCTAACTCATCAAGCGTCCTAGTTCTTAGTGAGAATGTGGAATTCCAAAATATTAATGAATCTTTTGGAAATGACGTGCAAGAAAAAAGTGTTCCATCCTCAAATACTAATAGAGCGCATTTTCCCACTTTATCCCAACAAAACACCAAAGACACTGCAGTCGATAATGAGGTTCACCCTCTAATTGGTTTCCGCTGTGAAGTGAATCCGCTTAAGTGTCAGCTACCACCTTCTGAGGTTTTCTCTAGAAAAGAGATGTCCATGTTCTTCAAAACTAAAAAGGTTTCACCTAGAACCTATTTCAACCATGAACGGATAAGATTAGAGACTCTCTCTGCTGAATATAACACCAATGAGCCAATTCAGAGAGATGCAATAGTGAAAATAAAATCACCTTACAGGCTTATGGAAAGAAATAGTCTAAATGGATCTTCCCGTCAGGGTAATGTATCTTCACCTCCTCAAGGATCGCCAGTTAACAATGAGAAGTTTCAAGGTGACAAATATATTTCTGCTCCTCTTTCGAACACTATTGAAAGTAAAAGGATTTCCAGAACTGAAAAAGATGATATACTTACTGTAAGGAATGAGTTATATAACAACATAGCATCTTCACCTACTATCCAAAGTACTATAAATGGTTCTCCCATGTCCGTGGGTAAGGATGACTTGATTGTCATTGAAGGAGACATGTGTGCTTCTGCAACCGGTGTTGTTAGAGTGCAATCAAGAAAGAAAGCAGAGATGTTTCTGGTTCGTACAGATGGGTTCTCTTGCACCAGAGAAAAGGTGACAGAATCTTCCTTGGCCTTCACTCATCCAAGCACACAACAACAGATGCTCATGTGGAAATCTACTCCAAAAACGGTTCTATTATTGAAAAAGCTAGGCCCAGAACTCATGGAGCAAGCTAAAGAGGTACTGTACCTTAATTTTGTTAATTAACTTCAGAGTTCAGAAGCCATATTTTGCTGAATGGGTAATATTATTGTATAGGATCCCAGTCCCACATGGTTTCCATGTGGCACTGTGATTGTTCACAATTTTCAAGTGTTTTTCAATTTATGCCTCTCCTGCAGGTTGCTTCTTTCTTACATCATCAGGAAAACATGAATGTCCTTGTTGAACCTGAAGTGCACGACATCTTTGCCAGGATTCCAGGATTTGGGTTTGTTCAAACTTTCTATAGTCAAGATACTAGGTACATCATCTCATATTTGTCTGCTTGATTGTTGGACTAACACTGTTATTATTAGTTGCTACTCATCTGAATCATTCTAAAGGACGTATTTAATTTATTTGTGTTGCAAACTCAGTGATCTTCATGAGAGGGTAGACTTTGTTGCTTGCTTAGGAGGGGATGGTGTTATACTCCATGCCTCAAATTTATTTAGAGGTGCCGTTCCTCCTGTGGTCTCATTTAATCTTGGATCCCTTGGATTTCTCACTTCTCATGCTGTAGGTCTACTTCCTTACCTGTGAGATTAATAAAATTCTCTAGGTCGTTACTGTAGGTGTTTCGTTGTGCATGTGTTTGTCCTCACTACTTAAATTATTGGCTTGATGCAGTTTGAAGATTATAAGAAAGATTTAAGACAAATCATCCATGGGAATAACACCCTGGATGGTGTTTATATAACTTTGAGAATGCGCCTGCGCTGTGAAATTTTCCGGAATGGGAAGGCGATGCCAGGGAAGGTGTTTGATGTCCTCAATGAGATTGTGGTGGATCGCGGTTCTAATCCTTACCTTTCCAAAATTGAATGTTATGAACATGATCGCCTAATAACTAAGGTACGTTTGTAATTTATCTTACACTCTACTATTTATATGCTAAGTGCTGCCTGCTGATCTCCTTGTATTTCTCTGAGATTCAAAGTTATATTCCTTTCTCTGCAATGAACGTTGATGTCAAAGAATTCTTCTATCTATACTCTGAACATTCTATTTGAAAAGATTTAATTGTTGAAAGAATATTCTATATTTATCTCTTGCTTAGTGTAGGTGCAAGGTGATGGAGTGATTGTTGCCACTCCGACTGGGAGTACAGCTTATTCAACTGCTGCGGGAGGATCCATGGTGAGTGCTCTCTTTGAATAATTTTTTGCATAACATTGAAGCTTGGATTTTAAAATATATCATAGAACATTTTGAGACTCTCACTAATCCAGTATCGGTGAACTCACTTATTTGAGAAATGAATTTGTGAGAAAATCAATATTACTAGTACACATTTCTCATTATTATTCCAAATCAACTTAAAAGAAGAAGAAACCAACAAAGCAATAATAGCTCATTGTGTATAGATAGATCATAATCTAAATGATTACTCAGTGGGTTACCCATAAAGGATTACTAATTGTCACTCTTTGAAGCTCAGAAATTATATTGGTTGGCCTGATAGGGTGTGGCTCTCCTAAGGGATTTGAGGCCATAATTATATTTTCTACAAGAACAGAAAAAACTTATATTTTCTACAGGTTTAGAATTTTGAAAAGCTTTAAGAGACTAAAACTTCTGTGTTTAAAATGCCTCAGATAACTAATGTAATTAGAAAAAGGACAGTTAACAAGATAAAATTAAGTAGAGTTTCGTTGTTTAGCTCTTTAATATCTTTTGCTGGGTTGATAATGGTAACGTAATTGGGTTCTTAAACATGCTAACTTTTCTTTATCTATCTGCAATACAGGTTCATCCCAATGTTCCTTGCATGCTCTTCACACCAATTTGCCCACATTCTCTGTCATTCAGACCAGTAATACTTCCAGATTCTGCAAGGCTGGAAATGAAGGTGAGTGAAAGAATGGCATTTAACAACCTTCAATTACTTTCTTAATCTTGAATGTTGTTTTTGTTCCTTGTGTACATTTATGCTGCCAATGAGATCCTGATGATGACACCTATTAGTATGTTACTACCTCTCACCTGTCATTTTTATTAAGCGCTTTAGCCTTTTATATTTAGCACTTTCGTGAATACGTCCCATTAAAATCAGAAAATTCATTGCAAAAAGCGTAGTTGGTAGCATTTTTCGAACTTTTGAAGCTGGATGAAGCATATATTTTATTCTGTTAATGTAGTGTTGGCTTTGATTGAATTATAAGACGGGCTTTGTTTGTAACATATTAGTTAGAGTTATTTGGGTCTGGTTTGTCTGTTATGAAGAAGATCTGTCAGACAACCTTTGGATATGGACTTCATTAAGAAGTGTCGCATTGAGCAGAATCCTTCATTTTGCTTTTGCTTGACTGGACTACTCGTCACATAACAGAATTCTTCTTCTCTCATACATTGAAGATGTTTTGAATTCAACACGGAAATATTTTGGTACTTGTCAGATTCCAGAAGACGCAAGAAGCAATGCGTGGGTATCCTTTGATGGGAAGAGAAGGCAGCAACTCTCCAGAGGAGATTCGGTGAGGATATCTATGAGCGAGCATCCTCTTCCAACTGTAAACAAGTATGACCAGACCGGTGATTGGTTTCACAGCTTAATCCGTTGCCTTAATTGGAACGAAAGACAAGATCAAAAGGCACTTTGAAAGTCCAATCTGGAGCTGGTATGAACCTTGTGTATATTACATTATTACTGTACAGTTATGAGGTGTAGATTTCACCTATTAGAAAGCTAACAATATAGATTAGGAAAATTAAGTACCGACGTCTATTCTTTTAATCAAGTGATATTGTATAATTGAAATATCAAAATTGTATCATGTGCATACCCACCATAGTTTTGGTACATATATGATATGATCTTCGTCTTATGTATCAGTTACTCCATTATTTGCTTGTTTACATACTTTATTACAATGCTTAAAAGCCTACAGGCCCTATATTATCGCTTATATTCAATTCGGTTGATCTGAGCTAGAGTCTTAACTCACCCAAGCCAAATTGTGCAAGTCAGTTGGTGTAGCTTGGCTCAGGCACCACTCTAATTACCATTAAGCTCAGGGATGATCTCGTTTCTTCGGTGTCACATTTATTGATACATAAAACATCATCACGAGTGACGAAAATATGAATTGATAAATATGAATATATGATGGGGAAAGAAGACATGTGCAATATAGTATCCAGAATTCATTTTAGGTTGAGAAGTGAATTGGTATCTGAAACACAGAACTGATAGAATTTAGATAACATGGAGATACATAGTTTTGAATTGGTCATATGCCATAAAACATAATGCATTATTGTACAAACTTTATAAACTGATGTATCTTATAATTTTTGCATAATACTTGCATGTAATGAAATTCAACCCGTACTCTGTTTAGGCGGGAGCCTTTACGCGAAAATGAGACATGTTATTGTTTGCGATTGAAGTTGCTAAAACATCAGTTTCTCCTGCTTAGCCTGACCATCAAACCATCTTTCACTTGGAGTATGACAGAAGTTTTAGGGGACACGGGATGGTTTTCGACAACCTCAACATGGTAATAATATAGAATTGAAGCTGCAACCATCTTCATCTGAATAAATAAACTCCTAGTAATCTTTCCATACACTCCTAGGTCCAGCATTGAAGGCTGGGAACTTGAAAGAGGGTTCATGTTTAGATGTGCCGCGCTCAGAAATCCACCTTTCAGGCTTGAAATCTAAGCAATCTTTTCCCCACACTGTCTCCATTCTTCCCACAGAATAGAAAGAAATCAGGACTTTCGTGTAAGGATTCAGCCGATGACCACTGGGCAAGAGATCAGTCTTCTCTGGAGCTTTGTGCTCCACAGAAAGAGGTGGGAATAGCCGCAGAGATTCACATAACGCCCCATGAAGATATACGAGTTGGTGAGCTTCTTGAGCCCCAAACAATCGCCACTCATTTTCGTCTTTAAGAAGAAGTTTTTCCTTCATTTCCTTCAAAATATTGTATTCTGTTTCGGGGTTCTTAGATATGAGCCAGAAAAGCCATGTGAGAGTTGTACTAGTGGTGTCTCTTCCAGCAAAGATCAAGCTCAAGAAAGTATCCCTCATCAACTTGTTCAGATCACCAGAGGCCTCAAATCTGCAGTTTTCTTCATATAATTTCAAGAAAACAGCGAAGAAACCGAATTCCTCGGGATCACCTTTCAGGGCACTTCTCTCCAACTCTCCTCTCTTCAATGAAATAGCATGATAAACAAATTCATCAAAAGAAGTCCAACCTTTCATCAATTGCCTCTCTTTTCCAATCCGAAGCCATTTCTGCAACTTCCAGACGCTTTTTGGCAATATATGTCTTCGAAACAAAGCATCCGCAACAACATTGAAAGCTTTTTCACAAGGTATAAAAGGCAAATCAATGGAAAGACAACCAGGATCATAATCAAGTAACAACATTGAAATACTATCAAAAGTGAACCTCTGAAATATGTCCTGCAGATCGAACTTAGTTTTCGAGTCACAGAACTTTCTAAGAACTGGAAGCAACCCTTTCTCTATCACCCGCCACGTCGTTCCCTCCAATAACCGATGAAAATTTGCATGATTCATGAGTGCCATTGTGGTCTTTCTTTGCATCTCCCAAAGCTTATAATCAGCATTGAAAATCCCATCTCCAAGGATTTCGAAGATTTCCTTGAATTCGGGGCCTTTCGGGTAGTTTGAGAAGTTTCTGCTGAAAATATGATGAATATTAGTAGGATCACTTGTGAACAACATGTCTGAATTTGATAGCCAAAGTCCTTTAATAAGAAATGTCCCTCCAGTTTCTTTGAGTACTTCTGTAATAAAATCATGGATTCTATTAGCATTATGAGCAAGTGAAGGCATCATACCAAAGAAAGGCCAATTTATTGGTATTGCACTTCCATAAAACCTTCTAGTTCTCAAATAATAAAGAGAAATGATGGAAAATACTATCAAGAAACATTCATAATATCCAATCATAGCCATTGGAGTGAAGTTTGTTTTCTTGAATTGGTTTCTACATTGTTTGGTTTATATACTGAATGAGTTATCGATATGGTTTCGGATAGTGGGCACGCGTTATACTTGGTTCACAATAGTGACAACGTAACATTTGAGTTCTCGATAGTGACACAATTTTTCCGTCACGACATAACAAATGTGTCACTTTCTAGAACCAAAGTTATATTATTACTATTGGGCTTAAATTCTGACAGGCCCCTGAACTTTACTCATCTGGTCAATTTGGCCCCTGAAGTTTGAAAATAGGTCTACTTGCCCCCTGAACTATCCTAACTGGTCATTTTGGCCATTTTCACCTTAAAATGAAGGGTAAAATAGGCATACAACAATAATAGGCATTACGAGTCAATTTATAATAGACAAAGTAATAAAAAATTTAAAAAAAAAAATTAAAAAGTAATATAAAATTAATATTAAATTATTAAATAATAATAAACCCCCACCCACCCCACCCTAAACCGTTCACCATTGATAGAACCTGCACGAGAAGACCACCCTAGCCCCAACCCCATTCACCATTGACGAGGCCTTCACGAGAAGACGATCGAGCTGGGCTGCACGAGAAGAAACTCGAGCTGGTGGAGGAAGGGGGAGGTCGAGATCGGATATGGAGGGACGGGGAGATCGGGACCTGTAAATCGATGAAGATGGACGGAGATCGAGCAGGGGTGGGGTTATTTCAGGGAGGGGTTGTGGACGATGAAGATGGAGGGGACGAGGGAAGGAAAAGGCAGTTGCCGGAGATGAGGGATGGGGGTTGGGGACGACGGGGGAGGGGGATTATTTTTTTATTTTTATTTTGTTTTTAATAATTTTATTTTCTTTTAAAAGAGCCCTAATATATTTTCTTTATTAAAAGTGACCTCAAAATGTCTATTATATACTAAATTCCTATTTTGTCCTTCATGAAAAGTTAAAATTTTTTAATTTGCCCCTGAACAGTTATGAAAATGGCCAAAATGACCTGTTGTGAAAGTTCAGGGGGCAAGTGGACCTCTTTTCAAACTTCAGGGGCCAAATTGACCAGATGATCAAAGTTCAGGGGCCTGTCGGAATTTAAGCCTTACTATTGAGGATCAAAGTTCAATTGGTATCGACACCATTTTAATAATTTTCTTTATAGTTTTGAAGGTGGAAATATTTGGTTAAGAGAATTTAATACATTAAAAATGGTCCAGAGAAATGTTGGTCTTTGTATACCTATCAGAGTGGCAAATCTAGTTTTAGTGAATTAAATAAGATGAACATTATCATATGCTAAATAAATGCATAAAAGTAGCCATTTCCTAACTTTGATGGCATATAGGCATGGATTTAAAACTCGTAGGCCAAATGATGTAATTTAGTTTGCTAACAACATTTCAATTTCTTGCTTGTACAATTTATGTGCTTAATGAATTGTTTAAGTTAGGATTTTTTAAGTTGGGTACAATTAATATTTGCATAAACAATGAAATTAAAAGAAACAAAATTAGTTGCTATAAAAATACAATTCTGCAAGCTGCCAAGTTTCAACATTTATTATCAACATCTCTTTATAAAAATAACTAAATCCTTAGAATTATGTTATCCATAATTATCTCCAAATAAAATATGGTAAGCAAATCCCTTCATTGCACCACAATTTTTAAGGAAATTCAAAAATCCAAACAATATCATAACAAAAAGGAAAATATATTGGTTCTCAGGGTAAAGCAAAAATTAATCAATTATGGATAGCATAATTTTAGAGGTTTAGTTAGTGGTGTAAACAATGTTGGTGATAAACAATATTGCCAAATATTAATATGAGTTGCAATATATGAAAAAATTAATAGCCAAGCACCATGACAAATGGTGATAAATAATATAATAGTAGAGAAATAATGATATTAATTTCCATATATAAAATAACTAATAACCAAATAACTTGATAATGGTGATATTTGATATAGATATTCAAGACAAAAAAATATAGCCTTATCTAGATAGATACCTATGGCACATAAAAAGCTATTAAATTCTTGAGGTTTTTTATTTTTGTGTAATTTACATAATTTCTTATCTAAAATTCGCATTCGATATTTAATTAATTTGCTTTCGTTGTTATAACAAGAATATTGTTCCATTCATTTGTGGAGTTAGACATTTTAGACGTTTGTCTGCCAATTTGTCAAGCAATAAATACGGCCGTTTAAAACAAATTAATGAATTAGTTGTTAAAATGAAACTAACAAATTGAATATGTGGTATTAAATGATTAGGCAAAAACCCTTTCATTAAATATCAATTATAGAATTGAAAAGTCAAGATTTAGAATAATTTAATAATAAAAAGTATGCTTAAGTATTTGTGTTAAGACTTTAAGTTTATAAATTATGTACGTACCAATATATCATGTGAAATAATTGAAGAAAGATGCACGTATTAAAAGCATTAAATTTGGGCATGTGGGGTGGGGTTACAGTAAAAAAGACAATCTACTTGTGACTTCATCCAAGATTTGAAGCTTGTTGTTTTTTCTGGATATTACTCTTATTACTTTAATTATATAAAGTACATGTTGCAGGACTCCTTATATATCTCATGCTTCAAAATATTGTACATTTATATAGCGTGGGTAGTGCTGATAATAGATCAGATAAATCGGAAACTGGACCGGAATCAAACCAGTTTTTTCCGTCCGAAAATTTATCCATTAACAAATCGGTTCCGGTATCCAAGGTTGGATCCGGGATCCGAAACCGGATCCAGACCGAAAATCGGTAAGGGACCGATAGAATTTTTTTCTATATCTTGTCTCTTGTGAAATTGAAAACTATTATGTCTTTTTATTTATTCTAGACGATATTAATTTTGGATATATTTCTGTTTCGGTACAATTTTGAATTATGGATTCATTTTCAGACATCGGATAAAATTTTAAATTTTGGATACAATTTCGGATCTCAGACATGACCGGATCGAACCAGATTGGTCCGGTTCTGGATTAAAAGGTAATCGGACCGGTTCCAGCCGGTTTCGGTCCGGTTCTGGAATGCCATCCGAAACTAGTTTCGGTCCGATTCCGGATGGACCAAAACTGGAACCGGTCCGGTCCCGGATTGGGTGAGAACCGGTCCGAACCGGACCGGTAACATCACTAAATTCGTGGGTTGATGATAGTGTAAGTTATTATGCGGCTTTTTAACCGTTTGATCGTTGAGCTACCTAATTGCTTTTTACGTGTCTCATATACTATTTATCTATTCTATATGTTCCTGAGATCAGTTTTATCAATGTTAAACAATGAAATGAGTATAGTACCCTTACATTATGTGTCCTAGTACTTTTTATCTTGTCAATATTTTACATGATTAAAAATAAATTCCCGCGCCTTTCTTCTTCAACACACCCACCCCACTCCTTAGAAATAATAAGATAATACTTAAAAAAAAAATCCTTTATAATATTAGGTCCCAAAAAAATTATAAATTAATAATCTTTAGAAATTGAAACAATATTGTTACAATTTATTTTAAAATATGACTCTATAGTAGTTTGTTTTTTCTGTTCAAACATTTTGGAGTTCATCTCTAATTTTTCTTATTTCATCAATCAGTCCCGGTGTTGTATTTTTGAATTGTAACATAAAACCGTGAAGAGTTCTAGACGTCAAAAGTGCTTCCAGGTTCTAAACACACGGTATCATCTTTATCATCAATATTGTACACAATGATAAAGTTAATTGAATAGCCTAGTGAAAAAGGCTCTTACTAGTGACCAAAAAGTCCTGGTTCAAAACTCACTTCATTGCTAATTTACAAAAAAGAAACCTTTGTATACAATGATAGTAGACATAATTTCTCAATAAGATATGTATAATACGTTGATTATATACTAGTAATATCATTAAATAAACATTTTTCATGTTATTAAACTCTATGTATACTTATGCAAAAATTCTTTATACTAATAAACTATTAATTTATCGATAAGTTAATAACTCTCTAAAATAACAAATTTTATCAGTCCTGACATTATTATTTATAGAGATTTTACCATAAGTAACATTCTGTAGTAAGGGCCAATGAAGTTCTTTTTGGTTTGAATTCTAACGCTCTAGGGAGCTATTGCTCTGTTCCCATAAATTACCACCGGCTGTTGTGATTATTAACGATATAATACTTTGATTTCATTTTGAATAATGAAAACATGAATAAATTTTATAATTAAAAATTGAAATTACGATGAAAATATAATTTGATGAAAATGGTATAAAAGGAATTGTGCATGATT
Source organism: Echium plantagineum (assembly GCA_003412495.2). Classification (NCBI taxonomy): domain Eukaryota; kingdom Viridiplantae; phylum Streptophyta; class Magnoliopsida; order Boraginales; family Boraginaceae; genus Echium; species Echium plantagineum. The sequence goes on along the minus strand of CM016567.1, from coordinate 20,016,964 downwards.
TTGCTCTGGCGATATGAAAATCACTCTGACATTATCGCTAGCAAAAAAAAAAATGAAAAAGAGGAAGAAAGTATTGAGGGTATTTTAATGGCTTTTTCTCATCTAGGCTCCTGAACTCATTCAAAAATCCCAAATCAGCCCTTGTCACCTTTTTTTTCCCAAATAGGCCCTTGGACCCCAAAAATGGCACCTGAACTTTCATTTTTTGCACTTTTACTGACTTTTTCCTATTTTTGACTTTTTAAAATCCTTAACCCAAGGGCAAGTTAGTCATATTGAAAATATGAGTTTTTGGAGGGAAATAATCGAGAAAAGTTCAGGTGCCATTCCGGAAAAAAAACATTTAAGCGCCAAAATTGAAGAAAAAGTTCAGGTGCCAAACAAAAAAAAAATATTTTGACATTTTCGAACTCGAATTCATGTGTGTATTTAAATTGTATATTCGATATTCGGATTCGATTTTTTAGATTAGAAATATAAATAAATATAATTATTCATAATAACTTAATTTTTTTTTAAAAACCTCCCCCCCCCCCCCCCCCCGCACCCCCCCCCACACCAAGAACACCTGTCCCCCCTCCCCCCCCCCACCCGTCCCCCCTCCCCCACCTCAAGAACAGCAGCGCCCGACCCCCTCCTCCTGCAACAGAACATCAGCCGCAGCCGCCGCCACCCCCCACCCACACCCCACCTGCGAACAGCAGCCCCAGACCCCCCCCCCCCCCCCACCCGCCCCCCTCTCCCACCTCAAGAACAGCAGCACCCGACCCCCTCCTCCTGCAACAGAACAACACCCCACCCCTCAAGAACAGCAGCAGCCGCCGCCGCCGCCCCCCCACCCCACCCCACCCCACCTGGGAACTATTATAATTATTCACCAATTTGAAATATGGTTGATACTCAATTTTCTTGAAATATTTTGTAAATTGTTATTGTTAATATTAAGGGCATCAACATTTTTCTTGATTTGAATATGATTTTTATTGGATTATGGGGTTTGATTTTTCATGATGGATTCAAGAAAAAAGAAGGAGCATTAAAGATGATGAAGAAAAAAATTGAATCTTTATCTATATGGGATGAAGAAAATGGAATAAAGTTAAGAACTTATAGTGGTGGTGGTGAACAAAGATGATGGCAGCGATGGTGAAGGAAGGAACTCATAGTGGTGGTGGTGAACAAAGATGATGGCAGCAATGGTGAAGGAAATGGGTGGGTGTGGGTGTGGGGGTGGGGGTGGGGTGAAAGGTTGAAGATGATGTTTTTAATAAGGTTGGGTTAAATATTTGAGGTTGGGTTAGTTTATAATTAGGTTGAGTTAGTTTTTTATGTGGTTAGACTAATTTGCCCTCTATCTAATATTTAAAATTAGAGAAAAAAATTTTAAAAAAAGTTCAGGTGCCATTTTTGGGGTCCAAGGGCCTATTTGGGAAAAAAAAGGTGACAAGGGCTGATTTGGGATTTTTGAATTAGTTCAGGGGCCTAGATGAAAAAAAGCCTATTTTAATACATTGAAAGGAGATGTGGTATTTTTACAATTGGGCATAAAGTTGGGTCGTTTTCTCCAAATAGGATATAAGCTAAACCTCAGCTCCTACGGCCCATATTGGTATGAAGTAATGCCCAATGTGCATTCGTTTTGAACGTGTTGAAAACTTATATTTCATTATTTGACCGCCCTAACAACTATAAATGGAGTCCGGATCTTTTGCAACACTTTCAGTGACACTCTCTGTTACACTTTTATTATTTATTTATTTTTTTAAATTTTCAAGCATCATATCTATATAATTATGTTGTTATAGACATATATTACTATATTTGATTCAAAATAATTTTCATTTATATTTGTAGAGGCAAATATTTGACTATTCGTAACTTTTATCGTTAAAATTAAAAATAACAAAATTATGTCTTACAAAGCAAAAATAACCAATTTTTTTAATTGGATGTGGTAGTAAATAATATTATGAAGATTATTTGTTAAGGGAGTATGCTTGAAAAAAAGAATACTCCAATTATAATTAGTTAGTTTTAATTTTTTGTTCTTAAAGTGCAATGTATTAATATCAATGATACATCATATTATATGATCTAGGTTGCTTGCTGGTGACGTAACGTTTAGAACGGTCATAACGTTCGTAACGGATTTACAACATTAATATGAAAATAATTATCCTATTAATGACCATCACAATGAGGTTTGAATTCAATCATTTGAATGATTATAATAAGTTTATTACACCCTCCGTCCCTAAATGATTGCTACATTTGACTTTACATAGTCAAACTTTAAAAGCTTTGATCATTGATGCTCATTAAATTTGTAATAGTAAAGAGATTGTTTCCAAATTGATGCAGAGTGCAAATAGCAATGTCGAGTAAATTGCTAGATTGTGTGAGTAATACTATATTCGCTACTAGTGGATACAATCCATGAGCTATCATTTTAGACGTTACATTGCTAGATTAATAGTCATCTGTAACCGCAAAAGCTCGAGTAAATTGCTAGATTGTGTGAGTAATACTATATTGTAATTCGTTTTGAACAAAGAAATCTACTATAATTGCTATAAGATACCGCTACATTAGCTAAAACAAGTGTAGCTATCTCACTGAGATAATAGTAGATTTCAGTGATACAGATGGAGTATCGTCGTGACCCTTGTGATGCATGTAGGGCCGATCACCAAGTTTGTCACACGGCCTGTGTGTTTCGTGCCGACTATCATCCCACAAGCAACTTCGGTTATGAACGCATTCAAAAACTGAAGACTGAATACTGTATGAGTCGCATAAGGTTACAACTCATCAGCGTGCCTCAACAAGATAGAGGACATGCCATCACAGCATTGCTGGATACGATCCCTCTGAAGTGTACAACAGAGGTGGAAGCTGCCCTCATGATTTCGCGTCAAGCGAACACAATTGCAAGTCTGAATGCTGAGGCAGCCCGGAAGGATAAGAAAATTGCTAAGCAGGCCCGGAAGGATAAGAAAATTGCTAAGCAGGCAAAAAAAATGGCTAAGCAGGCTAAAAAGATTGCTAATTTAGAAGCCGAAATTCATGCTTTGAGGCTTGGTCAGCAGATCTGAGGTGAAAATACTCGTTGCATTTTCTACTTTTTAGTTCCGTCCTCCAGACTTGGTCCTCAGAATTTGAGGTGAAAATAATGTAGTCTCCTTGCATTTGGATATCTACTTCCGGTTGGTTCAGTGTCATCATAAACTGTACTTACTGGCCTCCGAATTTCTTTGTATTAAATTATGTCGCTATATGCCATTTCAGCTTATGTGATCAGGGGTTATCTGTTCCTGTGATTATATCATCTTTGCCCAAAGTGATTATCATTTTACATTTTTAGTTGATATTCCATTTTTGCTCCTGTTGAACCTGAGTACCTGACATGATATGGACAGGATATTGCTATGGTGCTAACTGCTAAGTAAGGGGTTCTAAATATTCATAATCTGCATAGTGGTGTACATGACTATTATTTGTGAAAGTTTTCCTTTATGCTACTTCGCCATTATGAAAGAATTCGTTGATTAGCAGCCATATCGTTTGAACCATAAGTATCAACTAATACGAATTATTTGTCTCGAGGATGCCTTTCAGTAGTGTAATCCTTAGGCGATGTAGTTCTGTATTAGTTTTGGCTTGTGCACATATTCTAATATGTACCATTCGCTGCACTAAGGTTATCCATGTTATCTGGAATGTGAAACTTCCTGCATCCATGCTGTGGGTTCATGTTAATGCTAATCTTTCTCATGTTATATTATGGTGAATTGAGTAGTTGAACCTTATAATTCACTAGAAGAGTCTAGGGTGGGATTTCTATAGTTTGGTGGAGTTCCAACATAACCAATTTCCAGGTTCTTGGCTGCTATAAAGGATCAATCAATATGGTTGACAATTCCTGGTTGTCTGTTGGTCCATCTCATCCTTCGAATTATACCAAGTTTCGACCTTGCTTCATCCAACAATTGTCTTTCTACTATACCTTGTTGTGCTCAGTCCATCTCTGTTCTTAACTCCTTGTTCTGCATCAATCGGTATGATTGCACTCAGTGTGATCTGGAATACCTGATGAATTCTGCGTTTCCATCTTGTGCAGTGTATATGAGTCCTGCGTTTCCATCTTGTAGAATTCCACTAGATTGACTAGAGAAATTTAACTACAGTATGTTATGTCTATGTGTTCGCAATGCTTTTGCAAAAGGAAAACCTGTATTTCTTTTTCCTTGTGCAGACAGATGCATTGTATTGGAACTTTGGTGTGTGGTTCACTTAACTTTTAAGTAGGTGATGCCCTTACTTATAACTTGAGTGTGCTGTCCGACCTCCTAAAAAGCCTGATGCTCCAATACCTGATGATGCAACTATTCATGCGATATAGCCTTTTGATCTTATGTCAGCTAATAGTACTTTATATAGGAAGCTTTTCCCTGTGCCACCTGGTCCATCTATGAAGTATGCTCCGCCATCTCCATTCATGGCCTTGGTGAAGATGATATCGAATACTATTTTCTGTTTTCGATTCAGTTGTTTTACTGCAAGCAAATCTTCTTCTGGAATATTTTTTCAGAACTGATTTCTCTTGTGAGTCGCTCATAGTCAGATGTTACATATTTGAAAGAGATAACATGGAATTCATCTATATTCCTACCCAATGAATCGAGCTTGTCATTTATTCCTTCGAGAACCTTATGCAGTAGTTGTCTCTCTAATAATTGGAACTGTGCCTGAGTCTTTCGGAAATCTTCTGCCATATGTTCATAGAATGTATCACAAAGAACTCCATTAAGTAGAATCCATTAACAAGTAACAATGAATCAAAGGAGGTGGGACACAGCACATTGTTAAGTAGAATCCTTGAGTAGTAGCGTTCATGGTCAATGGGGTTGACTGAACACAATCTACCTATCACAGTTCCTTTTTGTCTTTTCATCCTAGCCCGACTTTGTTTGTCCCATACATAGTATTTGGGGAATTCCTTGTACAACTTGGATTAAAATCTCCACATGGTCCGTGAATCATATGCTTGACAACTAGGTGTAAAGATAAAGATCTTGTTCTTTGTCTTGAAGTTCTGCACTGACAATTCGATCATATGCCTCTGGACTTAAGTATTTGTATGATGGCTTCAGAATAATAAGAAAGTGTGTGTGAGGCAAGCCGCGCTTCTGGAATTCAACAACATGAACAACTGACTCATAGTACTGCACTTGATAACTGTGGCCTGATTCAGTATAGACTCTTATATCCCACGGTTCAGACCTATTGCTCTCCCCGGTTTCATCTTCTATCCATATGTTTGCCTATGATGTTCTTTATCCATGTAGCAGCAGACTATAGTAATGTATTTACCCTAATAGATACCACAGATAATAATGTCAGAAATAGACCATAACAAGATACTTAACACATAGAAGCTGTTTTTGTTTATGAACAGATGACTAATGACAATATTATATTCTAATACATACGTTCCATCATTGAGCTGAGTAATAAACTTGTTATTAACACATATATGAATTTGTTATGATCGAAACGAAGAACATAAGCAGCTAAACGAAAGCAAAGAATGAAAGACATAAGCAACAAAACCTATGGATACAGTCTGATGACTTAGAAATCAGATAAGAAAATATCAAGTTAGCTGTTTGTTGCAAGTGCAAAGTGTATGTATATATATAAGTATATAGTTATAAACTACACACAGGATATTGTTATTAGATCATGGAAAACAAACCAGGCACCTTCAACATACACTTGTTTATGCTGCAGATCAACTCAAAATCCATATTTTAATACTAAAATGTGGTCATTTATAACAACTTGAGAATCAAATTTTATGGATGTGTATTTTCTCAAATGAAATTCAATACACACATTTTCATTAGAGTCAAATTTGATCAATAATTTTCATTAACCATTAAGAAATAATATAGTCATATGATATCTTGTTAGATTTGTCTCATATATATTTTTGAACTATCAACTTTTTATAATTTTTTCATATGTAGAATAGGAGATATTCATGTTTGAAATCGTGTTTTGTTGACCATGAAAAGTCAAAATGTACCAATCATTTAAGGACGCAGGTAGCACAAAATATTTATACTACACACTCTATACAAAACTCAATTTGTCCCAAATTAGAAGTCCAATTACTATGGGTGTTCTAGACAAGTTCTCAAATATGGTGGAGTTTCATCGAGGTGATAGTAAGAAGCTCAAGAAACTTAAGAAAGAAACAATTACAGGTATATAATATGCATGCTACTTGCTTATTTCTTTACCTCATTTCTTTATACTAGTATCACGTTACGTGCGTTGCACGTGGTAACAATTTCAATTAATTGTTAATATTATATAATACATGGCATCAGAGGCGGATATATATAAATTCAAGCCCGTTCTGTCGAACATGCATTTTTTTGAACATATATTTAAAGAAAAAATGAATGTAAAAATTAGCATTTAAATTTATATTTATTTGAATATATTTAAGTATTTTGAACAATACTTTGCAAATTATGTCAATTTCGAACCGTCACTTTGATATTTCTGAATCCGCCACTACATGGCATGATGCATCCATGATTGATTGATATATATTGTGCTTCCAAAAATAAAACATTATAAATGATTGATTGATTCCTAGTAATAAAAAAACACAATGGCCAACCATTATAAATATTTTACCATACAAAATTTAATTTAAAAGGGACTTTTACTTATGCATAGAGTAATATAGTTTTGATATACTTAATTAAAGCAACTTATGCATAGAGTAATATAATGCTAATATATTTAATTAAAGCTATCCACATCTGGATAATTTATAAATTACATAACAAAAGAAAATATATGTTACAACTTATCATTAAAATTCTTCATATGTTGATAATTCATAGACGACGATTTAATGAACGAAAATTAAAATGATCTCACATGATACACACTTCAAATGTTATAAGAAATATTAAATTTTATTACAACTGGATCACTACTGAAAAAAATAGATAAAGTTAAACATATACTTCTAATATAAAAATATAATAAATAACCGTTGACATAAATACTCCCTCCTTCCCATAATGTTATTCCAGTTTGAAAATATATATCGAAACGAATCTAACAATATCCAATTTAGCTATATTATTTCTTATCGACTATTAAAAATTAATGATTAAATTTTTTAAATTTTACTCCAAAAATAAAAGGTTAAATAAGATTATGGGATGGAGGGAGTAAATATAATAAATAATCATTAACATAAAAACCTCTCATTAGAAGTGAGTTTGTTACTAACTAAAATAATTAATATTTTCCAACTCTATCTCTCTATTAGTAATATATATACATGATGATTCAAAATCAAATAATATTTTCTATAGAAGGTTAAGATAATATGACATTTTTCAACGTAATTCATATTTTATACTAAGAATACGCAGATGATAGTGAATCATTCTACTAAGTGTATTTTCTAAGTAATATTAAATAACTACATTATATTAATACATGCGATGGTAAATATATACAATATATAAAAATAGCAATTGAATGCAATTTGGATGAGCTATACAAAAGATCAAACCAAAGGTTGTGCAATTCGTCTTTGAAAAAGGATTAAGAGATTGAGAGACGCTACAAAATTAAATACATTTTTACAATTTGAAATTATTCCATTTATATGTTTACCATATATGTATATACAACAATAATTATATTTCATATAAAAGTCATATATGCATACATACAAATATATATTTTTCCAATCCTATTTGCGGATCAACCGTGTGGTTGAGAAATCTTAAAAAGAAACTATAAATTTAACAAGTTGCAATGAAAAATTAGTATATATTGATGTCAAAAGAAACGAAAGAGATATATATAATTTCACAAGTTGACCCAAACATTTAACTTATATTAAACTGATATGAATTTAAGTATTTTAGTAATAATATTGAGTTTTTGCATTTGACCTTTTATCATTATAATTCCATAATGTATATATATATATAAATAGTCTTAACATGTAATAAAAACACTCTAATAATAATTAATTCTAAAATATTATATGTAAATCGATCTTACAATAAAATTGAAGAAATATTTTTACAATTTACTTATTGAGTATTATTTATCTATAAAACTCATATTATTATTATTTCTCACAGATAAATAAATTTATACAAAAAGAAAACAAATAATCATAACTAAAAATATATAAATAAATTTATATGTCATCCAAGTTCTACATTTAAATTATATTTCTATGGATGTATTTTTTATTTTATATATTGATATATTTACCTTAATATATTGATCACATTTCTAGTTTTTTTGTGTCATAAACAATTTTGGGTTGAACATTAAATCTCAACCTTCTCCATTTTAGTTTCTATTGTGAATGAACTAAGGAGAATTCATAAAAATAAGAAAAGAACCATATAATTAAGTGAAACTTACATTAAGAAGATTCAACAACAAATCAACATTATTGATGATTGTTCAATTGTAGAATGTCTTGCTAAACTTGTAAATTAAGGATAAAAAAGTGATGTTAGTTGATAGACAATGGAGAATTTGTGCAAATGTGATTTTCTTTCTTAAACATCAAGATGTTAATAAAAAGAATTTATTTATGAAAGACAATAAAAAATGATAATGGTTTTATTTCTCAAAAATTAATTATTTATTTCTCAAAAATTAATTATTTATGAAAGACAATGGAGAATTTGTGCAAATGTGATTTTCTTTCTTAAACATCAAGAGATAGTGTTGAAACACATTTATGAGTGTCATTATTTCTCAAAAATTATTTACTCTCATTATCTTTAAAATTAGTTTTTAAATTATTGTTATCATCAACTATTAGTGTAGTTTTAAAAACTAAATGTTATTTTCAATAATTATTGAATCTTTTTAAAGATCTTTCTACTTATTCTTAACTCGTAACTTTTGTTAAATGTTTTATAATTGTTGCAAATTTTATATATAAATATTGTTTTTGTTCTCATACTTTTTATATTTTTCATTATTTAACCTTCAAGATTAATTGATGTTCAATAGTTAGAATCATTCAAAAAATAATCATCCATACTAACTATTTTAAAACAATTTTTACCTATTTTTAAACTCTCATAGAATATTAAAAGTCCTCTCATAGAATATTAAAAGTCATGTAATTCCATGACGTGATCTCAACTCTCATTATTTGACGTTAATTGTTTCTCAAGTTTTTTGCTTGCTTGTACTATTATAAAATTATTATTAGCCATCATTACTATCACAGTATAATTCTTAAATCTAAATATTATTTTCACTCGTGATTGAACATCTTAAAGCTATCTTAAATATTAATGTAATCTAAAATTTCATTCACCATAATTTAGTAAGTGTAATTTACTTCTCTTGAAATATTAAAAGCCATGTAACTCCATGAGGCGGTGTTAAGTCTAATTATTGCTAAAGTTTTTTGTTTACTCTTATTGTTTATAAAACTATTTCTAATTATCATTATTATCAATTATTAGTACAATTTTTAGCAACTTATAAAACTGATTGAGAAAAATTTCGAATAATATGGCTTTGGAGAAATTGTAGTACTATATATCTCTCTAATGATAAAAACTATTCATTGTTTATGCCAAATTTTGTAAGAGTTCATAGTAAAATCATGTGCAATGTCTTTTAATTAATCTTAAATACTAATGTAACCTAAAATTTCATTTACTATATTTTAATGAGTGCAACTTATATTTTCCTTTACTTTTACTTCAAAAGTAAATAGGGTGGATCATCTTTTTCTAACAATGATATGGTTCTAATGAATGATTAAAATAGTAATTGTATTTATCTATTAAATTTATTAGAATTTTAATTCATAATGATTAAAATAGTAATTATAATGATTAAAATAGTAATTGTTTTAAACTTTGAATAATTTTATATAATTTGGGTTTATTTTTAGTTATTTTTCAAACCTTGGATAAGTTTTATTATATAATATATTTTCAAGTTAAATATTATCTTTAGGAGTCGTTGTTTTCTTGTTAATTATTACTTTTCATGATTAATAGATATTTATTTTTCAACAATCACTATTTTTTAAAATTATTTATTAATTGTGAATAGCATAAAGTATATCATAATATGGATCACTTTTTCTCTATTAATTATTGAATGATGGATCACAATAATAAGGCTCACACTAAACATAACTTTATAGAAAACTATACTATTTTGTAAGCAAAAAAATCTAAGAAATAATGAGAGTCAAATAATTAGAGTTTAGACCACCTTTTAGAGTTACATGACTTAATATTCCATGAGAGGTAAATTACAATTATCAATTTATATTAAATGAAATTTTAGGATACATTAGTTTTTAAGATAAATTATATGACATTACACGACATTACACATGTTTGTTGGTTAGTTTCATATTGATGTGTTTATTTTTGAAAATAAATTAAACACAATATAAATTTGATATATATTTTTGAAATAAACGCAATATAAATTTGATAAAAATCCAAAAAGACACATATAATCAATAAAGATTTTTAACTTCTAACACTATCCAACAAACAACTAAACCAAGAATCATAACCAAATATAACACAAACAATATGGGAAAAAAACATAAATAAACAATTATATAAATAATGTAATTAAAAAAATAGCTTACGTGCAACAAGATTTGAGAAGAACTGGTTAAATGTTCAGCTCCACATGAACTTGCAACGAAATTTGAGAAGCCATCCGATCCGCTAACTATGGAGGAAGCAAAACAAGCAATTGATAATTGTCGAAGAAATTTTTGACCAGAATTTCAACATATAATCACCTATTTTAACATTCTCAAGTACCCATGATATATAAAACTAATCACCTTGACTATGATATTATTGCAATTATGATAGATAATGAAAATGAAAGAAACATGCCTTTAGTTGTTCATAGCTCCCATGAAACTGCCGATATACCTTTAGTTGCAACAATGGTAGATAGTGAAAGTGGGGAATAAAATTTTGTTAATTGCTCCCATGATATTTGTTAGTAGCTCATGTCTCTTCATCTTCCCATTAAAAGATGTATGCATATTAAAAATTAAATTAATAGTGAAAGTGGGGAAGAAAATTTTGTTAATAGCATCCATGATATTTGTTAGTAGCTCACGTCTTTTCATCTTCATTCTCATTAAAAGATGTATGCAAATTAAAAAGTAAATTCATTAAATTAAATTAATAGCAATACATGAATGGAGAGGGGTAAATTAGTCCTCACAAAAAATGGAAGAAACACCTAAAGGTAAAATGGAAGAAACACCTAAAGGTGTTGCCACTTTTATAAGTATTATAGATATAGATTATAGATATGTTAAAGAGAATTTGCTTATTTGTTAATTTCGTATGCGGAAAAAAGAATATACTCCCTCTGTTCCTATTTACTTGATCATTTGAAACTTTTTTACTTTTTCAAAATACTTGATCATTTGTATTTCCAATGCACCTTTAAAGTTATTTTCTTCTTTTTACCCTTTAATAAAGTAATAATACTTCAATATATTTTTTACTTTTTGAGGATATATTTGTAAACTCTCTTCATTATTTAATAAAATGCTTTTTCTCTAAGTGATCAAGTAAATAGGAACGGAGGGAGTATATACTAGTTAGATTCAGCAACAGTTTAAGAAGGGTCGAGATTTTGTTCCTTAATCAATTCAAGTACAGTGTTGAGTTGTTGTTGTCCGGTTGTCCTTCCGTTATGGTGGACAGCTTTTTGCCGCGGAGATTGGACGAAATACGGATGAAGTTTAAAGATTGAGAAAAATATGTAGTCTCGATAAGAACACGAGCAGGTATCGAGTCGGGTTTTTTAGTCGGGCGACAAGCGGGTACCGGGTTACCCCCAAATTTCTATTTAAAAAGAAATATTTTAAGGTATCTGCAACAAGATTTAATTGTCGAAATGCAACCTGGAAATACTTTTCAATACTAGTCTTATATTGGTCAATGAAATTAATTATGGTTAAAGTATAACATATATATTATATAAATATAAAATATAAAAAACAAACGAGCGGGTATTCGAGCAGCCCCCGATTTTCCAAATCGGGCATCGAGTAAAAAGAATTACTCGAATATCGCTTGATAAGAATACGAGCATGTAATGGATCCGGATTTTCCGAGTCGGGTAACGAGCGGATTCCGAATTATCCGGTCCTTTAACAACACTATATGCCAGAGGTGCGGACCGGTTTTGCCGGATTTTCCACTATTAAAATAAACGAACAAAAACTTTCCGATATCCATATACTGAGATCCGAAACCGCACCTGCAGTTCCGTTCACTGTTAGGCTTGTGAATTTGTGTTAAATGAAACACAATAAAACCTTATCCCAAAATCTTGAATTGCATGATTAATCACATTATGTAAAATGAAAATGATAATCTACATACCTCCTGCAATTTAGACGCAGATATTATTATTTGAAATATTGCAGAAGTGTTGTTGATTTCCGAGAGTTTCCCTCAAAGGTATGAAAATGGTTTCTTTGTCTTTGCCTATAAACTTTACTTTATGTGTTATTGTAATGTTTGTGATGATTCTTTTTATGGACAATAAAATCTATTTATAGGTAAAGAAAAGACCACCATCATCTCAAACTTAAATGTAATATTAACCCTCCATGAATGCTAATTATGACGTAACGTTTAGAACGGTCATAACGTTCGTAACGGATTTACAACATTAATATGAAAATAATTATCCTATTAATGACCATCATAATGAGGTTTGAATTCAATCATTTGAATGATTATAATAAGTTTATTACTCCCTCCGTCCCTAAATGATTGCTACATTTGACTTTACATAGTCAAACTTTAAAAGCTTTGATCAGTGATGCTCATTAACCAATAAGAAATAACTGGCTCGTTTTCGTTCAAGCCTGAGGTCGGTGAAGTTGAAATAACTGACTCGTTTCCCTTCAACTTGACTGGGCTCGAGTCTTTAATTGTCGAAATGCGAATTTAAAAATTCTCTTCAATACTAGTCTTATATTGGTCAATGAAATTAATTATGATTAAACTTTTAACATATACATTATATAAATATAAAACATAAAATATAAACGAGCAGGTTATCTAGCGGCCCCGGGTTTTCCAAATCGGGTATCGAGTAAAAAAAGTTACTCTTGTATCGCTCGATAAGGATACGAGCGGGTAACGAACCCGAGTTTTCCGAGTCGAGTAACAAACGGCTTCGAATTACCCGGTCCTTTAACAAGACTACACATCATTATCATATTCCATCATTCAGTAAAATGCATAATATATATTAAAATCCCAAATTCTCACAATGAACCCTGATACTTTTACAGATGCTGGTCAATATCATACCATACTTGAGAACTAAAGAGGAGTTAATTAAGAGATCACTTTAATTATTTTGCAACAAATATAAAATTAAGATATAGAAACAAAAACAATAATCGACAAAAACCCAAAATTCGAATATTTGATCCACTTAGAACACTATAAATAATGTGATTAACAATGGAAATATAAAGAAAGTTAAATTAGTGAATTTGTTCAAGTAACACTATAAAAGGGGAGTTGTTGTTCACTTATTTATCTTTTACTCCTCTCTAGCATAAGTCGATTTGTTATCATAAAAAGGGGAAATTTTTTGACCGATAAGTCAGCATCTAAGTTTTTGATGCATAACAAAGCATAATCGAGCTAATTAATTTGACTTATTGTTGTGCATATAAGGCACAGAACAAGCGCCAAGACCTTAGTTCTGTAACATTGTATGTTAGGTTTTTGGAAGATTTTTTTGACACTTTTAGTTATGTTGATTAGTTTGAGTTAAATAACTTTGTTATTTTTAAAAATGTTAAACGTTTTAAACAACTCTTTTGTAAAAAAATCTTTTGTCTTGATTTTGCTTGAAACAAACTTGATTTAGTGTTAAATTACTGGTGCCATTCATGGGTTGAATTGGTTGTTTCTTTAAGTAAAATCAAGCTGCCAAAGTGGTTTTATCGAGACCAAGTTCGAGACCACCATGGTCCCCGATATGGGGCTCGAACTGGTTGGGTCACAAAACCTTTGTGGCTTCGAGACCAGCCTCTAAGACCAATTGAGTGCAGAATTGTTCGAGATGATTGTTATGAACTTTCTTAGCTTTTTATAGAGACCAAGTTCGAGACCACTTGGTCTCGGTACGGGGCTCGAACGTAGTACAATCGACCGTTTGAGTAGCATTTCAAGACCACGTCCAAGCCAGTGATATCGACTAACCAGGAGCATTTGAAGTCTTTCATATATGTTTCGACTTAAACTAGCATAACCATCTGTTTGCATACATTGGAAGAATTAGGAAGCGTGGGGAGCAGTGTCCCCCAACACTGCAAATCAATTATCTTCAGCAGTCGAGCGAAACACAAAGCTCGCGAATGTCGTGGTGATATCACTGTTCAGAAAAAGAGTAGCCGTTAAGGTTTATATTAGAACATCAACATATATCGAAGCCTTGAACTGGTTTGCGAAGACCCTTGGTTGGAGAAATAAAGAGAAGGAAAAGAAAATACAATACAAGTAATAACACAGTACATAAGAATTCAAAGGTATGCATACGAGCACGTACGTAAGATATTGTAAATTCGTGTTCTTCAAAAGTGGTGGATGCCGCAAGCAATACAAGACTTTTCCATTCCTCTACGTCGATTTTTTCCATCATGCTTTGTTCCTCAAAAGTCTGGGAAAAACCAGAAAACAATTAACATAATGTCTCAAAAAACAAATCGTCAAACGCGACTTTACCCATACAGGTTATTAATTTGCACAAGTAAGAACCAAATTATCTATTCAGATTCTCAACAATGCATATTATTCAAGCAGCTACTACTAAAATGAGATTTAAGAAATACCTTGTCAATTATACTCCCAATCACATCATCTCATTCCAGATTCGCCAGTGGCATCAACCATTAGCTTCACATAGATTTGAACAATCGAGAGACAAAAACACTACTGAAGTTTTGAGAAGAGACAGTACCCTATCTGAGAAGAGGCTTTCCTTTGCGTTCGTCTTGAAAAAATCTATTTGAAACACTTCCTGAAATGCACTCATAAGAAAATGATGGTCCAACAAGAATGTTTTAAAATTGATTCGAATTTCTTTACACCGAAACTAGCATTACCATTTCAATCTAAATGAGCAAGAGAGGATCAGTTACATTGTATTTCCAAACTTACAAATTCTAGTTGTTTCATTGTATTAATTTGAAAAACTCAATCTCTCCTCACATTAAGAACATGTATATAGTATGTTGTAAAGTCACTGTTAAAAAATGTTTCTCCGACTTCAGATGAAGCGTTAAGCACTTTTTTTCCTTTTACACAACAAGACTGGTGCTGTAGAGAAAACTTTCGAGATTTTTACATACAACACGTAAACAGGTGAGGGTCGGTTGCTTCTGTTCCAATTTTTTCGGATGTTCCCAAAGGGATGAGGTCCGTTTGCTTTATGTGTACAATAACATCTCAATCTACATCCGACAATGCAACTTCTTCCCTGTTGGGATGTGGCTATAAATCATTGAGAATTGAGGCTTAGAAAGGTCCTAATGATACTTATGCCTTCTTCTCCTTTGGTTCTTCCAAAACAAACTCTACATACAAATCTTTGATAGTAATAACAACAGTTGTTATTAATGGTCCCATTATAGCTCCCTACAGTATGGTACATGAAAAGCAGCACATCAGTACTCGGAACATGTCTAAAACAAGATGTAGCCAGAAAACAGAACAATTACCAAATGGATGAACTAATAGAAAAAAGAATAATGGTGTCTCAGTTTCCAACTAGAACATTGACACTGACAAGCCCCAAAGCCAATGCACAGGCGGGGGGGAGGGTGAGTAGGAGAGTGTGCAGCCTTAAATTTGTAATAGTAAAGAGATTGTTTCCAAATTGATCCAAGGGCAGAGTGCAAATAGCAATGTCGAGTAAATTGCTAGATTGTGTGAGTAATACTATATTCGCTACTAGTGGATACAATCCATGAGCTATCATTTTAGACGTTACATTGCTAGATTAATAGTCATCTGTAACCGCAAAAGCTCAAGGTTTATCATCAGGATATCTAATATTGTAATTCGTTTTGAACAAAGAAATCTACTATAATTGCTATAAGATACCGCTACATTAGCTAAAACAAGTGTAGCTATCTCACTGAGATAATATCTGGGGATGTTTAGAGAGACTGAGAGAAGTGTTCTGAGCTTATTACCTCAATGGCATTGTGGAACAATGTCATTCCTCCAATGATACTAAGACCAGTCAGATAGGAACGGTGACCAGGATTATCGTCTTGAATCTCAGATACCCCGTAATCCATGAGGACAAGATGAATTATGGAAAGAAAAATGGCCAGAATGTATCGTCCTTCAAGAACCAACTGTATAGCTGCTGGAATTGTCGAAATCGCAGACGGAAAAATTGGTAACAAAGGACCAATAAATGCTAGTATAGCAGACATGAATAGAAAGTGTATCCTGCACAATCTAAACAACAACCAAGTCAAACACCCATGAAAGACAGCAATCTCTGCTGTCGCCAACATTACCCCCGAAATTGCCTTATCCAGAACCTCCACACATTGAGTTCTTGCTGATTGTGACATAGGAATCATGCCCATTACCTGTTCTGTAACACCGCCGGACTCTGATGTAATTAAATAATACAGAACCCAAAAAAACACCACTGTATGAGATACAAAGTTTATGAGACCGGCTGCTCCAGAGATAATTGAATCACCAACCAAGAATACGAACTTTGCACTCCCACCAAGAATAGAAGTGCTGTTAATAAGCACACGATGAATCACGTCCATTCCTTGAAGAGCAACCCCTTTTGCTTTCACCACCAAATCCTCTCTTGTAATCCGCAGTTCCCTAAAAATTACATCCACTTCTGTCAACATTTGTCTCCATTCACGGTCCCTGATCCTCTTCTTTAGGCTCATGATTTTCTTAGTGTAACGAGAACTGCTTTTCATAACTGATGATCGTCCAGAAGAATTCTCATGTGGAGTCATCACGAAATGCTTGATCCCAGCAACAAATTCAGTCATATTATACTGCATGGCCAGACTATCAATCTGATCAAAAACAGTCTCATATAGCTGGGTAGAGTACTTATCCATCATTCCAGGGATATCGTTTTCATCCATCCACTGTTTCACCCCAATTTTCTCAGCATAGTTGTTCTGTTCCACATGAGATTTTAGAGCTAGAATTGCATCTTTCCCCTCCAAACCTATCTTATATGAGAAGAAAATCATCCCAATAAGAGATCCAACTGAAATTGCAACAATTAAGCCAATTGCTACAATTGTCTTTAATCTTTTCAATATCCCTCTAGTAAAGAATGCAGTAAGAGGAAGACGACGAAAGCTCTGCTTCCTTAATAAAGTAACTTTATCCATAGTAGAATCGACACTATTAGCCGAAAACAAAAACCCCAATGCAAGAATTGCAACAGCCTCAAGGGTACCAAGTCTTTCATAAACTATCACAAATACCCAAAATGAAACAAGCCATCTCGATAACTTATAAAATGCACTCCTATTCCTATCCCGCCTCATAGCGCTAATACATTTCTTCTTCCTTAATACCAAATGTTTTAAATCGAAAAGGGTACCGATAAAACCTCTAAATATAGCAACTGGGATTGCAAAAATGGTCTCTGCCAGGCCTTCTTTTAGAGGCTCAGACCAGAACCCTTCAATGGTTTGCTGAATGCCCCTTAAAGGAATTGAACATAACATAGCCCAAAGAATTGGTCTTAAATATTCCTCTAGCAATTTGCTAACAGCATAAAGTATGAGAATTGTAAGAACAAGACCAGCATGAGCCATTGCTATGCAAAGGGCAAGCCTCACCTGCAAGGCGGATCGATGACATTAGTAATGAGTGTTCGGATTACACTTTATAGGAAAAAATTAATCTTTGGACAACACAACACTAATATAAAAACCAAACTATTATTATTAATATTACTCATGATTTTGCTTGGGTGTTCGGCTGAACACCCCGTCAACGAGTAGTGTCAATGTACATAAAAGTAACATAAACATCAAAATTATTACTATTATTTTTGTCGTTTTTTCATTAAAGATATTTTTTTGTTCGAGTGAACATCCATGAACGAGTAATGTCACCTGGGAATCATCAGAAAAGGATTTGGTAGAGGTAGTCTTGTTAGTTTGTTTATTGCAATATGGTGTTGGGTTAGGCTTCCTTGAAGAAGCTGATCTGAACATGTCCTGCCATGCAACAGATGAAGAAATTGATTTAGATTTTGGGTTATTATAATCCACAAGATCCATTTTTTTTTCTTTCTTCAAGAAAGAAAGAGAGGGAGAAAGAACAAAAACATGTCTCCTTTCTTCTTATTACATAATGATCTTCCTTCAGGGTGATCAACATGGACAACAAACTGAATCTTTTCTTTCATAACTAGGTTATTTATATAATAATTTATTTTAGATTTTGAGAAAAAGAATATAAGAGGAGGGGGGTTTGAATTTGATGATTTGGTTGGATAAATTATGGAAAATGTGAGGGCAATTATATTGGTTCAGTTTATTCTGGTACATGGTAGTTTGAAAATAATCTAGCTGTGAGCTTGTTAGGGCAACTACATGAGCTTTGGGAACAATGGTTGCAACATAGCTCAACTGGTAGAGAGCTAGAGTGCTAAATGTTGGATTACGAGTCCGTACACCTTGTTTTAATGATGACTTAAACATTGATTTACTATCGAACATGTTTGCTTAAATGAGTTAAAACATTGCCATGTTAGAAAGAAGGTTGTTGCCGATACAACCTGCCAACCTTATGATCCGTATCAAGCAAGCACAAGATCAAGGCTCACGCTCTATTGATATGCTTAAAGATCAAGTGTGGTGATAAAGAAGAAGAATCAACCATACACTAGTCACTGAGGACTTAAAGAAGTTTAAGAAAAGAATGACAACCAAGATAAAGAGTCGACATTCACTTGTCATGGAAGATAACAACAAATGAACACAAGCTCAACAAAGATCAAATGTGGTGATGAAGAAGAAGAATCAACCATACACTAGTCATTGAGGAAAAAATGAAGCTTAAAGAAAATAATGAAGATCAAACTAAGAGTCAATCATTTACCGGTCACGAAGGATAACGACAGAAAGAAGCTCAAATATATTCAAGAGCGATCAAGATTTCAATCGAAGGAGCTATGAATCACTATCACATACAAAGGTAAAATTTAGCCTTCAATCATAGCTTAAAGTCTCTTGAATAATCTTAGTTGAAGCTTATAAATGAGAGATATTTTTCAAATCATTTTTGACAAAACAACCATAAGTGTTTTAACGATTTTATGTTTGTTTTGTCAAAAGAACTGTTTTGAAAATCTTAATGTTTATAAAACTTGGTTTTGAATACATATTCTTAAAGAGGATAAAAATAGTTTTCCAACACATTTTGAATCATCAAAATCGGAGTCTTAACGAAATGGGAAATGAAGTTTTAAGTTTGTCCAACGTGCCACCGAAATCGTCATCGTGAGTCCCATCGTAAGAGGGTGTCACAATGGAAGGGTCACGATGGAACACTGGAAAATTCTTAACGCCATCGTGACACTCATCGTGACCTTTGTGTCATGATGAGCCTCACGATGGGGTTGAAAAATGTTCGTTTTATGACCGTTTAAGCTCCAAATCAAGTCATTTCAATCCCCATTCAACCCCATAACATCCCAAGAGTCTTACAAACGTTTTATCATCAATCCAATACCAAAATCTCTCATTCAAAACACAAATTCTCTCCTGGATTAAGCTTCAAGTTTGATTATCATTATACACTTTAATCTAGGATTGTGGTTAAGTTTTATACCTAGAGATTGTGTTAAAGAAGGAGCATTCAAGGCGTTTGTTGAATTGCTCAAGAGAGAAAGAAAGCTTCAACTTCATATCCACTCATTCAAGGAGTTCATACAAGTATCAAATTGATATCTACTCATCAAGGGGTTCATACAAGCTTCAAATTCATATCTACTCAATTAAGGAGTTGTAAGTTTGTGCCATACATTGTAATCCTATCGTAGCCCATTGAGGAGCATTTGAATTGGGATAAAAAATAAATCTTTACACTATAAAGAGATATCCCATTAAGTTAGGATTGGTTCTTCATATTGGAGGCTTGAGTGTCCGAGGTGTTGTGAGTCTTACTCAAGCTAGGAATCGAGAAGATTGTCATAGTGTTGAGGCTAGAGCTCAAGCAATAGGACATAGAATGCTCGAGGTAGTGGAGTTGCATCTCCAACTTGATAGGAACGACATCCTAGGTTGCGGCTTGGGTTAAAAAAAATTAAAAAATATATAACATTTAGAGCACTAGTAGCAACATCCTCAAACTCTCCCCTAACATCAATATAAGGGGTGAAGATTATAAATACAATAAAAAATTTGATTTTGAGATTGCCCATATTCTATGACATCTATAACTAATTTTACACTCCTCTATTTCAGTGTAAACATAGGAACTCCCTCAAGGCTTTTTCTTTATCTTTGCTCTTCCTCAGGCAACAAAATAAAAATTCCGACTCTGTACAAAAATTAAATAGTAGCACCTATAAGTGACATACGTTGTTGATTTTAGCAACACATTATAAGACATCTGATGAGAATGCTCTTTGTAATAAAGGATTTGACTAGTCGTGGAATAGCCATATTTATTTAAATCCAGGATCCTGCTCAAGCCGGAGTCGATCGAAAATGAGGATACTTCAATATTGACCGAAACACTTTCGTATTTATATCTTCACAAATCACAATACTAGTTCAAGATAATTGGGGCAAATAGCCATTAGAATTTTGATTAGGTATCATGGAAAGGGCTAAACCCATCACTCAAACATCTCACTATCAAAAATTGCTATTCCGCAACACTGTTAACATACGAGATTGTTATAGTAATAACCATTCAAAAAAAAAAGGAAAATGATGTTTCACTATTGAGGTGCAATCACAACATATGATGGCGATTGCAGAAAGGATGCCTATATCTATCAGCACTTCCTACCCAAGAGACTTAATATTTTTAGGTCATGATATGCTGCTATTTATATACACGATGAAGACGTTTGGATTTATGAACTGTTCTGTCATGGGCAAACGTTGTAATGATCAAGGCATATTCTGCTTTCAGTCATCAAATGTTTTCTTTGTTCAACAATTTGTTGTTCCAATTCACCTGTGGATGAGGTAGCTGAGACGAAGGAACTCCATATTCAATAGCTCCACTTGCGGCTTGAGGTTGCTGAGAAAACGATTGAAGAGATGGTGGAGCCGGCATGAGCTGAGCTTGATTAAAATGATACACTCCCGGAAATGGGGGTCCATGAGTAGAATGAGGTGGAAAAGCAACATGGTGGCCTGGTGGAACATTATAGTAGTAATGAGGTGGCAATGTTGATTGATCTCGACCAGGAGTAGTAGTCCAGTTATGTTCTTCACTCTGTAAAAGTATGTGTGACATAAACAATGGTCCCAGGCAAAATATCTCAATGAACTAACAATTTATATATCTTTGAGCAATAAAACAATGCATATTATATAATTACATATAAATTTAAGTAATATCTCAAAATGGCAACCACTGAAACTAAATGAAAATGAAAGAAATATTCTTGAAAGGGACTGAACTGCTATGTTTGGTATACCCAAAAGAGAGGATTTCTCATTTGTTTACATTTGGAGAAGGGGAAGGAAACACCACTGCTTTTTGTGGTAAGCCAATGTTACCCCCAATGAGTGATAATGACACTCCACGTGTAGAGGGTAAAATTGGATGAAAAATAACGAAGAATTGGAATGTGTTCATAGAAGATGGAGTAGAAATGGGAAAAGGTAGTTGCATATCCGGAAGAAAGGATTTGTAAGTAAACGAATATGAAATCACAAGTGTCTTCGTAATAATACAGGCGTCTTCAAAAAATCATGCAAGTTACTTGACAAGTGTTATGATGACTTTGAGCACATCACCAGGGATTATTAATACTACAACTACCGGAAAAGGGGAACTAGTAATACTGACCTGTTTTAGTGAGGCTGGGTAGATATTATTTTCTTTCATGTCAGCTGCCATGAGATCTTCACTGATGTTGGAGCTTCCAGAAGTGAAGGCAGGATTGGAACTGTAACCAACATTTGAGGCACCAAAGGAACCATAGCCAGATGGAACACCATAATGCGTCATATTTCCACCAACACTTGATGTTTTAAGAATTGGTGGAACGGTATATTTGGACCCTGCAGCAGCTGCTGGGGAGGCATAAACATTACCAGTTGTAGGCTGCTGAGGTAATATGTTGTGGCCTAAAAATTGGTGAGCTGTATGGGGCATATAAAGATGGGAAAAGTAAGGATTATATGGGATAAGGTTGGATGGATAAGCTTGTCTAAGGTAAGGAAGCAAATGTGGTGGAAGAGCAAATGAGTGTTGTCCTAGTCCTGGAGGTTGGCTCATGGGGGGAGTTGAACCAGATGTAGTTAGAGCTGTCGAATTACTTGCCTGCATTTCGGATAAAACTCATGAGGATTAACTGAGATTAAGGAATATGTATGCCAAGAAGTCCACCAATAATTCAAAAGCTGAGGTAGAATACATAACAGGAGAATGGTCAAAAACTAGAAAAGAAAATGATGGTTCTCAGTGGCAACAAACAAGAGAAATGAGAATTGAACAGCGTTGTTGTTGGTGTTTCATGCACAATGCCTCCACAAACGAACAACCATTAATTCAAAGAAAAAAGCAAGCAGTATTCGACTTATAAATTATATTATAACATGTAAACACAGAAAGTTCAAGATGCCTCAACAATTTCCAATATGACTTCGAATAAAACATTTCATAGAAATATAAAGAGGCTACCAGCAGAAGAATCCAGAAGCTTAACCTTTTCCTTACAAAGAAAAAATTGAACAAATTTAACAACAGATGCTCCGGAATAGACTGGAAAATGGAACACCAAAACCAACTACTGATATCTTAAATGTCAAAATACTTAAGACGAACAACAGTATGGCTTACCAGTGATTCGGCTCCTTCAGGGTGTGTGATGTGTGGTGCTAAAACAGGAGGCATAATACCAAAAGCATAATCTGGAGTAGTTTGAAGCAGTGTGATGTGTGGTGCAGGTTCCAATCTGTCCTGATTTGACTGATCAAACTTTTGAACTCCAGCAGAGGATTCTTCATCTCCCAAAGTTGAAGTCCCTGTCAACTGTTGATGAGATTGTGCAAGTCCCAACCTGTCCTCCTTTGACAGATCCAACTTTTGAACTCCAGCTGACAATTTATCGTCTCCTGAAGTTCCTGTCATCTGTGAATGAGATGGTAGATAAAGAGCATGGTCCCCCTCCTTATCGATTTGTGGTGCACTGTGATTGCTGCATTCATCACATGAAAATTGTAAGAGGCTCGTATAGAAAGTATTACACATGTAAGATGTGGTCAAACAAAAAGAATATACAATATCCTCTATTCATAAGAACGAACTGAGATCTCAACAAGTAGGTAGTAGGCTAAACGCAGGTCACTATGAACCAAATGTTAAATTGACCCCGCTCAACAGTCAAATTGACGGTCAAACAGATGGAGTGGGGCCATTGGTTTGGTTTTGGGAGGTTCATGTTGAATTGGTAATCTGAATAATATATTGGATGAAATATAATATGAGTAATTGGTTGATGGTTGCTAAAGCCTTTTGCCCAAAATAAAGTGCGAACAGTTGGTGTTACGAAAACTGAAGCGACATGCAATGGGATATGGACAGAGCGAGGCAATAACGTGAAGAACTGAACAATATTCTCATCTTATCGATCGATATCTGTCTTTAATATATTGAATTGGGTTCTCATGCATACTTCATTTTCAACCCCGTTTTCGCTGGAACCACAATGAAAAACATACTTGTGCCATTAACATGCATATGACAGAGCGACCAGCCCCCTCAAAATCTCTCCTATTCATAGAATACTCAATATACTAGAACTAAAAGATACAACCAAAGGAAAATTTGCAGGAGACCTTTCCCGGGGCGTAATAGTCAGAAGATCAAGATATGACAAAGAAAAGAAATGCCCTATTTACGATAGAAAGAAGACGTTTCAAGAACACATCAGATAGCAATCAAGGACATCGTATGAAGTTTATCTGAGAATCTGAAGAAAGTTTTAAGTTAATAGAAGAGAAAGTTCCATCATACTAACCTCTGGGAAAGTTCCCCGCCAACTGAATCAGAAACAGAAGTGCTTTCATTCATTAACATGGATACCTTGTCAGAATTCGCACTCTGGCCCACAGTAGCATCCAAACTTCCAAAAGTTAGTCCTCTCCTTAGAGCTTCAGGTACTTGAATATGATCAGGAAAAACAACAGTCCGTTGACTGGAAACAGACAAATATTCTAACTTCTGCTCTTGCTCTGGAGTAGTTTGATCAATAGCAGAATCATTCCACCCAGGAGGTGAAGTTTTACAAGACTGGGAATCAATTGTTTCAGCCGGTGTCACCACACCTGCAAGAGAAATAGATATTTGATATACATATTATCTGATAATAGAAATATATAGACTTAACGAGAAAGAGATCCAATGTGGATATTGAACTTCCAGATATGTCACACTTTGCATTGTTTCCATCTTTAGGGATATTAGTCAACAAATAAACAAGACTATGCTTTTCATCTTCCAAGAGACATGCACAAACTAAACTAAGCTCGACTTATTTTATTTTCATATTGAGCAAACTAAACTGGGTTACCTTTCATCATAAATACCTTTGTAGCTGAAGGAGTAGGTATACCAATTAAGTTAGTTAAAAAAAAGAACTACAAAAAATAATTTCGAAGTAGTCATGTTCCATACCCTGTTCCACTTCCTATGGTTTATTTTCTCTGGCTCTTGGATATTTTAGAATAAATTAAAATGGCTCAATGCATTAATATTGTGAAGTTGTAATAATTCAACCCTCTTACGCCACTTGGGCGGTTCGGAGGCATTGGGGCATGTCGTTGTTGTTGTATTAGCCATGTCTATTACCATTCAAAGGGAAAAACAAAAAACTAAAAGTCAACAGAATGTTAAGGAAATGTGTTCTTTCCAGAATATATAAGGAAATGTGTTCTCTTCAGAATATATAAGGAAATGATGCTTTGAAGTTAAGACTCTAGACAACATCCTCATGAGAAACTATACCCTGAGATTGGAAATTCAATAATAGAAAGATAAGCGTTATGGGATTCCTCAGTTTGGGACGAAGAAGCAATGTCACTCGATCATTATCGCGGCATAGAGGGGAAATAGCCTATAGTCTATTCGTAAAATCGATGTTCGGCTGAATGAAAAAGACAATTTAAGGATAAAAGTGCTGACTTGTGTTAAAATTTGAAGCAGAAGCAACAAGCTAATTGATGCTACAAGTGCCATTTACACTCATAATAGCTATTATAAAAGCACAAAATCTACAATGACATATAATCATTATAACAGTAAAAAAAATTACCTTTTGGTAAATCGTAAACCTGTTTGGCTGGTGCCTGATCAGTTATTGTAGAAGAGGTCTCATTATGATTCATGACCTCAGCAGCTGTTGGAACATTCTTTTCCACTTCTTGCCTTTGGCCCAATTTAGGTTCATTCTGAACAGATTTAGGTTCAGTAGCATTCTCCAGGGTTCCTTTTTCACATTTTATTGAATTCTCTGCACCATGACTTTCAGGAAATGATTAGAGGCAGCGGTTGAAGTAAGAGCTGACCAAGTGAATTCATAAGCAATATTTAAGTGACAAAATCACCTGAAATATTAGTGGAAGGAGCAGGAGATTTACTGGAACCACTAATATATCCAGAGGATACTTGAGATGTAATGTCGTAGCTAGGCCCTTCAGGGACCTTCTTTGGACCACTGACCAAGGTAATTAACTTGGGATTAAAAAACGAGATCCATGCCAAATTGATAGGATACAGTAAACATTTAGAACCTGCAAATGAAAAGGTGATATAACTTATATGTTCTACCTTGAAACAGGAAGAACTGCATTGTCATCTCTTTTCTGTACCATTGTAGCTGGAGCCCTTAAACTTCCACCTCTATAATTACTGGTTCCGTTTTCTTGTCGAAAACTACCTTTTCTTCTGCCTCCAGAATCTGAGAGCAATAGTAGATGAAAGGGTGATGACTTCATAGTAATTTGTGCACCATCTCTCATTGTTTACCAAAAGAAACAAAAGAGGGTACTACAGTTGAGTTGAAAACTCTTCATGTAACAACAAATTGGAGAAGCTCACGGCAAATCATTAAGCAGATTGAAACAGATTATGTAAACATACCCTCAGATACATTGGACGAAAAATATCTCTCACGACCACCCCTATCCCCTCGACGCGGCATACTTGAAGACCACCTATAATCGTCTGAATTGCGGCCCATATCCTGCCAATTAACCGACATGAGTTGATGACTACTGAATGTAGCAGGAGCTTAAATAAAAGTTATCATCCTCTGACCAGAAGATGTGACAATCAAGGTACATATATTGTCTTGTAAGACTATACTCACAGAGACAAATTTAACTAGACCTTTCAAGAATAATAATTATGCAAAACATACTGTGTTCGTGGGAAAAGAATAAGCTAATATACAACTTCCACCTCAGTCATAGATAAGGTCAAGAAACCATAATAGTTGAAAGACATACTAATCATCAAAGTATCATACTCATAAAACAGGAAATACAGTTGGCAGAAAGCAAATTCAAATTTCAAAACACTATAATGGTAACCACTCAATGACAAGTGAAGTTTGAAAATGCAATTATAAAATCTTCGAACTTAAACAAAAACAGCTCAGGGACATTAGACTATTGACCATCGCTAGTGACTATAAATACAGCAACTCAAAAAGGAGACGCAGCCTAGTTTTAGAGAGAGAGAGTCTTATATGGGAATAATATTTGATCTAAGTTCTTATATTGAAACCTAAACATGCAGATTAACAAGTTTCAAACTCAACAACAATATTAATTGCATAAAGAAGGCTGTAGAATGAAGGAACTTCTCGAAAAACAAGTAAACATCTTGTCATTGTGAACACGTACCACTTTCTTCTTGTCACGCTTCCTTTTGACCTCATGAAATGAGTCTACAGAAAAGAAGATCATTTTCGGTTAATTTCCCAGATACAACTGTGGCAAAAATTTTAATGGTAGTTCATCATAAATATTGCTTGAATTCAGGCACAATTAAAATACACACATCTTACACCAACAATTCAGAGACTGCAACTATATGATATTAAAACAGCTAATTGGTTTATAATTGGCTCCAAAGCATCTATGTTAGGAACATCACACTGAAGAGCGGATAAAACTCGAGTCTTTCCAAAGTGTGAACAGAAGAACTAACAGTACCTTCAAGACTATTTAACCTTCAGGACTATTTAATCTTGCAACCTATGATAGCACGAAACAATCATATACATCGCCACATTATATATGCATTGCTAAAGCATGGTCCTCTTATATGTATAAGTAAAGTCGAAAGCTTGCAGAGCATTTAACTAATTAGTTTCAAGTTTCAATTTTTTATGCAGAAAAGCAAAAGTACATTATTTGATACACACAAAAATCAGAAGTATAGCAACTAGCTCTTGCAAAGTTCTCAGCATATAACTCAACTACATACAAACAATACATAATGATAAGAGTCTATGAGGTTCCACTCTAAAACCAATTGGCAATAGAGGGAGTAGCTCAAGATCTTATATATCGATTCGGGAGGACACCGACTTCTGATGTGGGAGGTGTCTTAACACTCCCCCTCACGTGTAACCCGATCGTTGGCGGGATTTTTTCCTCGCCGGTCGGTATTCGTGCCGGAACAACATTGGCAGGGTTACGCGTGTCTCATTAATTCGGGTCTGGCTCATGATACCATGAAGTCTATGGGTTCCACTCTAAAACCAATTGGCTATAGAGGAGTAGCCCAAGATCTTATATATCGATTCGGGATGACACCGACTTCCGATGTGGGAGGTGCATCTTAACACATAAAAACTGAAGGACCCAATAATGCATACCCTGGGGCACGTTAAGCTTTCTCTAAAGGACTATTATGATAATACATTGGTGTAGAGATTAATTGTGTAATTTATGCATTAAGAGAAATCTTAATAGAAAAATTCTTAATAGAACTATAACCGGTCCGCACATAAACATACAAGGGAAAACGAGAAAAATGTAGATACCTAACATATAGTACCTTCATCCCTAAAGCATCTCACTTTATTTATAAAATAGTAAAAATTAACAAAATATACAGTCTTAATTGACGCGCCCAACTTTGATTCTGACTTGAAAATATCATGTTAATTCTAAATTAGGTTGCACACACTATAAATTCATAGTGTTATAGTGAGTATATTATAGCAGAGAGCATATACTATATCAAAACAATAATGGAGTCAACAACATTATAATTCTTTTACCACATAATAAAAATATCTGACTTCACATTTAAAAAACAAAACTCGTCAAAATTTAAAATTGGACAATCTTTTAGTACACGCAAGCAGATCGCGTGTCCCAAAATGTTGTCACATTTCATAGTACCGAGGTATAAGAGGCGCTGAGCAGTTTCGTTAGGATCCATATTGCATTCTTTCAGCATTGCGTACACGTCATCGTCGGAGTGTTTGCCGGCGGCGATCTCTTTAATGTCCGATATCGTCTTCCGGAGGCTCTTAGGTATCGCAACCCTACCGCCGCTCAATACGCCGCCGCCTCCGCCGCTAGACATGTTCGAGTTTATTGGACGTTTTAATGTTTTTGGATGTTTTATGGTATGAAATTAATAAAAAGGAAAAAGATTTTGGTTGATTTAATTACTCATAATGATTAAATAATAGAGCAGGAGAGTAGAGGGAAACAGAAAAAGAGAGAGGGGGAGAGGGGGCGGGGCGTTTATAAATTGTTTTGATAAATATATAATTTTGATTCAATGATATTGTCTTTAAAATTAATTAAAGAGTATTTTATCGTAAAAAAAATTGAGAATTAAGTATCACATATCCAAGGCTTCTAGCCTAGTGGTACTCGGGTTCGAATCTCGCAGAGGAGTGTATATATTTAAACATGCTTTCTCTGCTTTCGTGGCTGCCTTTGCAGTGTTTTCGGGACTGCTTGTGCAGCATTTCAGCACCCACTCTGTGGGATTTCAGGCATTTCGGCGATTTTCAGCACCCACTATGTGGAATTTCAATCACGCTTCAAGAGGTATACACGAAACCCATACTTAAATGTGATTTTAGAACGTTGTATTCGATCGTTTATACGATTTTACGTAATTTTGATATGCAAAACTTGTATAAAACCTCAACAGTGGCATCATGAGCCCGGCGCATATGTTCTAATTCACTTTAAATGTTTTGAAATTTGATTTCATGAATTATAATATCACATGTGTATGTTTATACAATTTTACATAATTTTGATATGCAAAACTTGTATAAAACCTCAACAGTGGCATCAGACATTTCGGAGATTTTCAGGCCAGTTCAAATGAGTCATGATGATAAAGGAGGTGACGCCTCTGAAACTTCAATTGTGGAATCGATATATGTTACAGACATGTCTTCGGATGATGTTGTTGGAATAATTGGAATTAAACATTTCTGGAAAGCAAGGAGTGTTATAGTCAAACAACAGAGGTCATTTCCAGTGGAGTATATAGAGAAGGTTACTTCAAACATCTTGAAATAGAAAATCGACTTCCAGATTATACATCGCAAGCGAAAATTCTCACATGAAATTGTTAGGAAGGCTTCTCTTTTTTCAGTGTCGAAGGGTTCTTCTCAGCCTTCTGAATATAAGCAATTTCCTTCAATGACTCCTTCGGCTTCGACAAATATTGCTGGAGAACCTCATATGGGTTCATGGGGTTCCTATACATTACAAAAGAAGCAGCTAGAGAGCGGAAAAGAAAGTTTACATCGCTTAATTAATCGTAAATGAAATAAAGTCAGATGGACATTGTCTTAACAGAGCTATTGAAGATCAATTGACGGTACTCTCAGGGACGTTTCTAACTACGTATCAAGAACTCCGTCAAATGGCATAACCGTTTGTATCCATGGCAGGTGCAATAGTTGGGGGATTTCCTTTTGGTCCGGGGATAGAATGGAATTATTGGGAAAGTCAAAGGAGAACGCACTGGGAAATTCAACTCTTCGATCTCAAGGATAAACTTGGCAGTAAATGGAGACGACTTTGGAAAGTTCGCCACATCAATTTCAATGGCAAAGGTAACATACAAGATCGTCTACGAAATGGTAATCTTATCTGCTCTTCATTTTGTTGTTCCTATATTAATTCATCTTATAATTACAATAGTGTCTCTAATATTTATAATCTAGAAATTCGAACTTTGATGGATCTTTTCATTTATAATCTTACTTTTATGACATCTTTATCTAGTCGATTCCCAATCGACGTTCAAAAAATACTCATCTCTGACATTGACCAAGAGAAGCTTGAGTTTCTCTTCTGCTCATATCAAAATTCTACTTTCATCTCGTTTCCTTACACATTACCCAGTCGTCTTATATACGCCACTAAATAAAGTTCCACTAGTAATATCGACCAAGAGAATCTTGAATTCCTCATCTGTTCATGTTACGATTCTATTTCCACTCGTGTTACCTCTATAATCCATCAGGTTTGGTTTCTACTTTTTAACAATATTGAAACACAAGGTAATTTTAATTATGAATTAATATTTGTTAATGTGAGTCTCTCTTCATTTTTTTGGATTCATAGGAAGTTTGCACCACTTATAAACGATGTTCCCCAACTCACAAGGTTGCAGCTAATTATCATCACAAATTTAAGTTTTTTTGTATTATGTATGACTTTGTAATACTCCATATGTTAGAGTTTTTTTTCAGTGAATAGGGCTTGTGTGAGATATGTATAAATTGTTAGTATATTTTATGTAATGAAATTAACTATCAAAAAAACAAAAATAATAAAAGAAAGTCGGCCGCATGTGCTCACCGAAACAGACGTGTCCTTCTTCTTGGTTCAAATTTTTTTTTTCTTCTTCTTTTGGCTTCCACCGTGAATGTTGAATCAAACTCAAATCTTTTCGGTTTAAGATATGAATTAAATACTCCATCCGTCCCTAAAAAATTGGTATATTTTGATTTTCGTGGTCAAATTTTAGAAAATTTGATTAACAGTTTTTATTAAACAATAATAAATAATATAGTCATGTGTGATCTTGTTAGATTCGTCTCAATATATATTTTTGAAATATCAACTTATTATAATTTTTTATATGTAGAATAAAAGGTATTTACGTTTTAAATCATGTTTTGTTGACCATGAAAGTCAAAATGTACCAATCTTTTAGGGATGGAAGGATTATTTTTTATATATAAAGATAGGCGCAAGAATTGATTACTATACAAGGTTATATTAAATTATAATGTTATGCTAGAACCTTTGATGATAATCTATTCATGTAATGTTGTTGGTTTAAACGATTTTGATTATGTTATTTTAAAATTAAATATGAAATAAATAGTTAAAGTATTCCAAAAATTATAAAATTTAATATGGTTGTAGTCCCTGATGTATAGAATATGCGGCTGAAAACAAAATCTGATTTGATATCGAGCTTATCCTCGAGGCGGATCGTTTCAAATTTATCTATTAATGCAGTATAAAGTTTAATTAGTCCGCACTTAACAAATGAATGTTACAAATTTCTTGTTTTAAAAGAAAATTCACCTCTAACTCTATTTGAATATGACAATAAGGTACTCCTTTTTAAAACTATTTTTCAATTGGGGGCATATTTTGGCAAACAATGTTGACGGAATATGTCTTAGGAGACTAAAATTCTACATGGGCTTTGACTAAGGGCAAATCCAGGATTTTTAAAGGAGTATTCATTATCATTTAGATATAAAAATTATAATTAACGATAATATATATAATTATTCAATGATTTTCGAAAGGTATGAATAAGACATTTATAAAATTAAATGACAACTGAAACTAATTCAACTTTATTGACGTTCTTCTCTCTTTCATTGCTTAAAACCGGTTGATAATATCTCAATCATCAACCGTGCCAAAAATACTACCAACTAACCACCATTTAAGATAATTAAATAAATAATTATATTATATATCTATTAAAATAATTAAGACATTAATATTAGGATAATAGAATCCTAAATTAATTTTTCTACCTTATACGGCTTACTAATTGAGAAAGTAAGTAATCAAATACTCCTTCCAGTTCAAAACATTAGACTTTTTTATTTTTCCGTGTCTAACAAGGGTTAATCGCACAATCGATAACTCATGTTTCATTTTGATATTTTCGATCACCCATATTTCAATATTATGTCTTAGTTGATTTGTGGATTAAGTTTTCCATTAAACTTAATTTTTAGCCAAACTGATCCTTACTTCGGAGGAGTAAAATAGTCAATTAATATAAAATTATTTTTTTACTCAATTAAATCTAAGAACTCATGCTTAATTTGGAGGGTTTTAAAATTATGGACTCAAAATCGATTTTAAGTTAATTGATTATTTTACTCATTCCGAGTTAATTAACAGTTCGGCTAAAAATTGAATTTAACGGATAATTTTTTTTTTGTAAATTAGCGATGAGATGAGTTTCGAACCCAGGACCTTCTGGTCACTAGTAAGAGCCTTTTCCACTAGGCTATTCGATTAACTCATTTTAACGGATAAGTTAAACTACAAACCAACTGAGACATGATATTGAAACATGAGTGATCAAAAAGTCAAAATGAAACATGAGTGATTAAAAAAGTCAAGATGAAACATAAGTGTTCGATTGTGCGATCAACCCTTTTGCTTTTCATGACAAATTTTGTGAATTTTGATTTTTAATAATAAAAGTTAGAATTTAACACCTTCTTTTTATGACAAATTTTGTGTATTTTGATTTTCATGACAAATATTTTCCTCTAAAAATATAAAAGATTTGAATTTTAAATTAGACATAATAGTATACATCTATAACAACATGATTGGATAAGATATACTCCCTCCATCCCTAACATCTCTAGTAGGAGGTTAAAATTTAACACGTTCTCTCCTGCCACATCAGATTAACACCCCAATACATAGACCATCCACAACAAATATTTAATTAAACTCACTTTATTCAGTGTCACGTCAACTTTAAACCCGCTTACACCCCAATTGAACTCAGTTTCCACAGCAAGGTTTTATTGAGGATTTTATCCACTTTCTCTCCCCTCCGCATCACCTTATCTTATACCCCACCATATATTTACTTATCTCATTATTTATACATATGTTATTATTAAAATTATGATCTTTATATTAATTAATTTTTATAATATAATAAATAATATTTTAATTTATTTTTAATTAATTCATTCATTATAATAAAAATTAATAATTAATTCATTTATAATAAAAATTAATAATTAATTCATTATAATGAAAATTAATAATTAAATAAAATAAAAAATTATTGCAAAGAAGGATTGGAGAAAGGTGTAAAAAACTTGTTTTTTTTGTGTCCAAATGAAACAAACCTATGCTCTATTTATAGATCTCAAAAAATAAAAAATATTGATATATTTTTAATATTTTTATTTTGACGAATTATTGGCCAAATAATATATTTATTAAATATATTTATTAAATAAGGGGAAAAAAGTGAAAAAAGCCGATGGTGCGGGCTACGTGGCAGCGCGCGGTTGATTGCTTTTCAGTGCCCGGCCCACATTAAACCTAAAAATCTCATGATCAAAAGATAGAACTCAACTTTAATTCCACCATATTTAATTCTTGTTGCCTTTGATTGAACTTGCTTAACTTTACTTTGTTGTGGGTGGTCTTAACAAACTCCACAACAGCTAGGTAATTTTACCTTTTTGACACTCTCTTTCATCCACATCACTCCATCATATATCTTACCATATTTATTCATTTTCATTCTTCATCGTATATATGATATTATTAATTTTATAATAATTATTGCTTATAATATATTTATAATTATAAATATTAATAATATGTAACTATAAATATTAATATTTATAATTATAACTATTTAAATTTAATTAAAAGTGAATAATATATATTTAAATTAATACAAATACCCCATTTGATTGTATGCTGCATTTGGTCTATATGATTGTCCCTTTTGACTTTTATTGGTTAAACCTTACAAATTTGTCATTGAATTCTCATTAAACAATAAGAAAATAATATAGTCTTATGAGATTTTCTTAGGG
Source organism: Echium plantagineum (assembly GCA_003412495.2). Taxonomy (NCBI): domain Eukaryota; kingdom Viridiplantae; phylum Streptophyta; class Magnoliopsida; order Boraginales; family Boraginaceae; genus Echium; species Echium plantagineum. The sequence continues at coordinate 19,982,500 of CM016567.1, read as the reverse complement.
TCGTCTCAATATATATTTTTGAAATATCAATCTTTTTGTAACTTTTTTGGCATGTAAAATAAGATATTTACGTTTTAAATCGTATTTTATTAATCATGAAAAATCAAAATGTATCAATCATTTAAAAATAGAGAAAGTAATATGTTAGCCAGGTTTTGCATGGACTGAAAGAACGATACCCCACTGTTAAGTGGCTACTGGCTAGGTTTCTAGATATCTATTACCTTAATAGTCCCTTCATTCTTCATTCCTAAATGATTGTCACATTTTGATTTTTGGTGATCAACAAAACACGATTTAAAACGTAAATATCTATTATTCTACATGCGAAAAAGTTATAATAAATTAATACTTTAAAAATATATATTATGACAAATAAATAAAGATGATTTTAAAGATAACTATAAAGATACTAGTGTAAATACTCTTATAACACTTATAAATAGAGAAAGATAAAGTAGTCATTTTACATCAAAATTTCACTATTTTATTGTGTCCACAAGAACTTTAAATGAGAGAAATTAGGACGGAAAGCAATACATGTACGCAGGAAAGGGAAGATGCCAATTTTCCCACCAAAATGCCAAATAATTGCATATTTGTAATATAGTACTAAAGTGCTTATCTATCATCATAAAGTTGATACACATTGATGGCTCATGAATACCCAATGTAACATGCATATTACTTTATCTCATTGCTAGATTTGATTTAAAAAAAATATAATACTCCCTCCGTCCCTAAAAGATTGTCACATTTTGACTTTTGTGGTCAATTACAACAAAATTTGATCACGAATTCTCACTAAACGAAAAGAAATAATATAGTCTTGTGGGACCTCGTTAGATTCGTCTCAATATATATTTTTGAAATATCAACTTATTATAATTTTATCGCATTTAGAATAAGAGATATTTGTATTTTAAATCGTGTTTTATTGACCACCAAAAGTCAAATGTGACAATCATTTAGGGACGGAGGGAGTATCTATCAACATTTATTTGCGTAAAGTCCAACCTCACAAATTGCTTAGAACATTTCACCTTTTTGCACATTGGCTTTTGGTATGTCGTCCATTCATGCATGTTCCATAGATTCTTATTAGTTAAATAGTTTAATTTGAAATTTACTCTTTTTTCTTTTGTTTTATAAATTAGCAACGAGAGTATGAATATAATGGTACATATTACAAATAATGAATACATAAATTCCTAACTAATTGATGATTAATGTAAAATATGAAACAAATTGTATTTAACGAGGTTTGAACTCAAAACCTTTTGATTAGGGGATTGGTTACGGTTCTCCTAAGACTTGTTAACCTAAGAATTCTCCTAATACATTATATTAGAAAATAGTCCTTATAAAATTATAAGTAATTGCAACTAAGTTCCTATTTTCACTCAATCCCCCAATATAGGTTTCTCACAACTTCTAGTTTCTTATAATCTCTCTTTTAACTCTCAAGCAAAATTGAGCAAATTGAAAGGTACGAACACCAAAAAATTTGCAAACAAATGGGCTTTGATTGACAATAGTTATACTCTTTCAGCAAAAATCAACTCAAAAATCATTAAAAATAGCTCCACTGTTGGTTTCTATGCCCAACGTCCTGGAGATAGACCATATTCTAATAATATTTACTTTGGATTGGTAATAGTATGTCAACACGAAGCTTTTGAAGTAGTATTCGCAACACAATACTGAATTTGAGAATCTACAATAGTTTACAAGGTTAATTACATAAATCTTAGGAGTATTCTCAATTTTCTTTTAGATTTGAGAATTTGTTGACCTTAATATTCGTAACACAATATTGAATTTGAGAATCTACAATAGTTTAAAGAGTTAACTACATGAATATTCGGATAACATAAGTTATCGAACAATATTCTTAAAGTTGAAGTTGTGAAAGCGAGAGGTCTTTATCCTAACATCGATATTTCATCATTCACATAAATATACCCATGTAAAGGGTTAATGATGGTAATGTACCCACATGACGTATAATATTGTGGTTATAATTAAAAGAGAGTTTATATACCAATAAGATGTCAGTATTATCAAATTCAATAGTGTGATTGAGAACACTATGTTTGGTAGGTTCTCAATTGTATTAATATGTTTGAGAATACTTCATGTTTCTATATTACTCAGTTTTATGAGTGTTTGCTCTGTTTTAATTCGAATGATATACATGTTATAAAAATGATATAGTTTTGCAGAATTATTCTTAGGAGGACCATAACTTTCTACCCACATATATAGTACTCCCTCCATTTCAATATAGAGGATATTTTCGTTTTTGCATGTCCAACTTTGACCGTCAAATATACGTATTATTCTTTAGTTCAAAAAATATAAAATTAATATCGATAAATTTATGTCCAAGAGTAATTCACTAAAAATAACTTATTATACGGAGTAGTTTTTAATATTGCAATAATTATTAGTTATTTTTAATCAAAGTTAAACATCAAAAGATGAAAAGTCTTATGTTTTGACACGAATGGAATATATATATATATATATATATATATATATATATATATATAAGGGCAAATGACCACAACAATCACCTATGTTAACAATATGTTTTCAATCTATTACCTATGTTTCGAAGGCGTGCTTATTAGTCACCTATGTTTCAAAATACATTCTACTTGGTCTAGTGCGTTATATGTTTTGTTTAATACGTGTTGGAGTGAGTTATTCCGGATTCGAAATTTGGGGTGGGTTATTTAAATATTTTTCTTTTTCCTTTTTCTTTACCCCAAAATATATTAAATAAAATGGCTGAAATAACCTTATTGACAAATCACGTGCCCTTACATGATATTATTAGAGACGGATTAACAAAATGGATTTTATCAAAAGTACGTGATTAACAAAAACGTTTTGTAACATATATAATAGGCTGAAACATTTTGTAAACATAAGTGATTATTATGTTCGTTTATGGTTTACTAAATAATTCGATATCTTATTGAATTGTTTTATTCCTCCAAACTCCTCTAATTTCTTATTTAATTTCTACTATGACGGCCTATCCGTCTATATAAGGGACGAGCATATTTTTTTCATGCATGATGAACTGCTTATATATATTAAGCTGACCCTAGAATTGGAATATGGTTTGGCAAAACCTTTAATTTATGTCTTATGATAAGCCACCAGCATCTAGTTAGCTATGTGGAATATACTTTCGAATTTATGTTAATAAGTCAATTTTAAGCATATAATTCAATACATATAAAATGTTCAATGATCGGAGTTTCTTTTATTTAGTCTAAAACTCCCTCCATCCCTAAATAATTGGTACATTTTGATTTTACATGGTCATACTGTAAAAACTTTGATCAATAATTTTCATTAACCAATAAGAAATAGTATAGTCATATGACATTTGTTAGATTGGTATATTTTGAATTTTGGTGGTCGAACTTTAAGAAATTTGATCAAGAATTCTCATTAAACGATAAGAAATAATAAAGTCATGTGAGATCTTGTTAGATTCGTCTCAATATATATTTTTGAAATATCAACTTTCTATAATTTTTTTGGATATAGAATAAGAGATAGTTATGTTATAAATTGTGTTTTGTTGACCACCAAAAGTCAAAATGTACCACTCTTTTAGGGACGAAGAAAGTATATAAATAATCCACATTTGTTAAAATCTATAATAAAGGAAATTGGCTAAATATTACATAGTTGATATCTACACTATTATCTACACTATTATAATGTGGAAAGGGGCTAATTAGAAGTTACAATAGAAGCCCCATGATCTCCTAGATTTTAGGAGGAAAAAAATAATAATATAATATTTAAATTTCTTAAATATTTTGTACAAATACAATTATCTATTAATATCACTATATATATTTATTTTCATTTATATTAAATAAATTTTCTTGTTAGAATAATTATAATCAAGGTCTAGCATGCATTTATATTAATTTAATTAAAATGAGTTAACTTTTTAACGCATTAAAGGTAATTTTTTTATTAATCTGATAAATAAAATGTTTTGTCTCATATTTGTTCGCACAAGTAGTATTGTGCAAGGATACCTAGTTAATACTACCTCCGTTCCTTTTTATTTGTCTTTCTAGCAATTTGCACATATATTAAGGAGAATAATAGGTAGTCAAAAAGTACATTGAAAATATAAAATGAAGTTATTTGATTGTCATTTTATATTTTCAATTTACTTTTTGACTACATATTATTCTCCTTAATCTATGTGCAAATTGCTAGAAAGACAACCACATATTTATAAAAAGTCTAAATTGCCCTTTTCAATTTACCTGAAGCCATCTTAATTCACCGCCCCTTTTCTTCACTATTCTTCTTCCCCCAACCTTTAACCTCCAGCCACCACCCTCTCCACCACCAACCACCGTTCTTCTTCAATTGACAAATGTATCACCACCAACCACATACCTTCTTTTCTGTTTAATTCACAAAACCCCCACAACTAACCTCAAACCACCAGCCACCCACTCGCGACCTGCTCAAAATCAACCCCCAACCTAGCCCTGTGCTCGGAATCGGCCCCTAACCACAACCATTCTTGGAATCGGGGGGTGGGGGGGGGGCACCCTCCTTATGCTCAGAATCTCCCCCCCCCCCCCCCCCCCGCCACAACATGATGAGAATCAGCCTTCTGCCCCCGCACCTAGTGGTTGGTGGTTGAAGGTTGGTTGTGGTGGTTTTATAAATTAAAAAAAAAGGTGGTAGGTGTTGTGCTTTTGTAAATTGAAAAGGTGGTTGGTGGTGGTGGAGAGGGTGGTGGTTGGTAATTGAAGGTCGGGGGAAGAAGAAAGGTGAAGAAGATGGGTTGTGAATTGAAGAATATAGGATGGGAAGGGTAATTTAGGCTTTTCACGGGAGTGTTGTATTTGGGCTAAAAAACAATTGTATCGTTTAAGTTAAATTGAGGTCTGAAATTGTGAATCCTCCCAATCCAACCTATTGTTAATATTATATTTAGTTAATTTTTGTTTATCCAAAAAATTATGGGCCCAATAAATTTCATTAATAATTTATATTAAACCAATAAGAAATTCAAGTAATTAGATGCATCTAATTGATATATTATCTAAAAAAAGGTAAAAATGAGATATAAAACAATTGTACTTAAGAAGCTTTTTATCATGAGATTTTATTTAGGTAACTATACCGACTAAAATAAATTAATAGATACAAAAAAAGATAACTATCAATTAAAATAAAATTTAACTAAAATAAATCTATAAATGAAGAAAATAAGAGTATGTGATGCAATTTTTTAAGTCTTAGGTATTATTTATAGTATAGATGAGAAATAACTAGAATCTAATACTATTAGCCCTTTATTAGGATGGTGGATTTAATGTTACAAGTTTGGGTGATGTATACATATCATGCTTATAAAAAACATGGTTTATACTTTAGAGGGAAGTACATGCAAACAAATGACATCTACTAACAGTCAAAAACAAAACTCAACTTTAAACAAGCTTTTGTAAGAATCTTGAAAAAATAATCTTAAATGTGGTCTTAAATCTATCTAGTAACTTTGTTGAATAAAATAAACACATAGAGATTAAAGCCACTAACATAAAACTTTATATCTTGGTGGTAGGCAGAGAAAGTATCTATAAAATGCTCTGAATTTGTCTCCAAAGCTGTATGCTATAATCACTTCTATTCTCTTTATCAAAAAGAAGAAGACGTTTTATACAAGATTGAAAAATCAAGGCAAATGGGGTTGATCACAGATGAAATGATTAAGCAATTTCAAGCTTTGATGGAACAAAGTAATATATGTATAGTATACTACTATACTCACTCATATACTATCTTCTTGACTGAATTCTACATTTTTTCTGAATTCTTTCAACTTGTTGTTTTTTCTATTTGTCTTATGCAGTTGATGAACCACTCAAGATCACTTACCAGGTTTGTCCTTTTCTTCATGCTAGTGAAATCTTGGTTTATCTGTATTCTCGTCACCTGACTTAGGCGGGAGCCTCTTCAGAGGTATTAGGGGATTTCGAGGTTGTATTGACTATATATGTGTGTAGTTGAGGAAGAAAGCTTGTGAATGGGAGATAAAATTGAGGAAATGTAGGGAATAAATCGAATAGTTTGAGCTATTAGGATGAAAAGAAGGCTAACTGATGAGAATCATATGTATTACTCCACTTCCTTCAGAAGATATATGATATATGCTTTCTTGATTCAACTTTTTGTGTTTATAGAAGCAAATGTTAGCTCAGTTATGAGGTCGTAAAAGAGGTTTGTCATGCCGTTCTAGTTAAAAGTATGATGATGATGTTTCTTTGCAGAATATTCATCAAGGATACCCCATTGCTACTCTGATTAGGTTCCTCAAAGCAAGGGATGGTAATGTCTCAAAAGCCCACAAAATGGTATGATAATTATGGTTTCTCTCGGCACTTGAGCTACGACTCATTGACTGGTTATCTCTCATAATGCTTGATTTCTTGCAGCTCATTGATTGTTTGAATTGGAGAGTACAAAATGAGATCGACCATATATTGGCAGTAAGTATTCTCATTGCAGAGAACATTATCGCAAGTGTTCCTTTTCAAGTTATTTAATGTTTCCTGTCCCTCTCTCTCATTTGTCCTAAATTGTTTTACTCTAATAAGATGCTTTTTCCATTTTTGTTTTGTGCAGAAGCCAATAGTACCAGCGGACTTGTATAGAGCCATTCGCAATTCACAGCTTGTAGGAATGTCTGGATACTCAAAATCGGTAAACATAGAACGTAGATGCTGCAACAACTAATTGCTATGAAGTGGTTTTCCACGTCATGTATCCTCATAGTGCATAGTTTAGTTATACTTCTGTGTTATATGGTTCCTCTGATATCTCAAATGATACAATTTCCCTTCTTGTTTACATTTTGTAGGGCCTTCCTGTTTTTGCTATTGGCGTGGCGCTCAGCACATATGACAAAGCATCTGTAGGATCCACATAACCTGTATTAACTTTCTTGCTATATTATACAAATATGTTCTGCATTTCCATCAATTCTTTTCCTTTGTAGATTCACGACTACGTTCAGTCACATATCCAGATGAATGAATATAGAGACCGAGTGATACTGGTAACTTTCACTTCTGCTGTTCTTGGCCATTCACTAGATCAAAGCGATATACTTGTTAATTAACTATCACAACATTGCAGCCTGCTGCAACGAAGAGATATGGTCGACATATCAATATGTGTATTAGAGTTCTTGACATGACAGGGCTGAAGCTTTCTGCACTAAACCAAATCAAGGTACTTCACATTCTTGACTTCACGGAGATCAGGTGGAGCCATCGCCCACGGCCCATCAGGAGAGTTATAGCTAGGACTTACAAGAATAGTTTTTTATTTTGGTTGCAGTTATTAACTGGTATAACTGCCATTGATGATCTGAATTATCCTGAGAAGACGGAGACTTACTTCATCGTCAATGCACCATATGTTTTTGCAGCATGTTGGAAGGTTTAAACATAGTGTTTTACGGTTGCATACAGTAGAGATCTGCATGGAAGTCTCCCTAGTAGATCATTATCTTGAATGCTTCCCCTCTTTGTAGGTTGTGAAACCACTTCTGCAAGAACGAACCAGGAAAAAGGTTTACGTGCTTTCTGGTTGCGGGAAAGATGAGTTATTGAAGGTAACTGTTCTGAAAAATTTTATTCATCTGCTTAAAGCAAAACTAGGATGCTAACTTCTTGCCAAGACTACCACTGTACTAGATAAACTCGATATTGTCATTTTTCATTTTAATCCTCAGAAAGCGGACCAAAGAATCATTAAGCCTTCATAATATCCTTCGCCATGGGAGTATTAGGATGTAATTTCTGCTAATTGTTAATGTGCTATGCTGCAGATTATGGATTATGGTTCGCTTCCACATTTTTGCAAAAGAGAAGGTTGGGGCTCTGGCTCGGGCGCTGCTAAACTTGCTAAAAATGGGACAATGGATAATTGTTTCTCCTTGGACCACACCTTCCATCAACAACTCTGCATATATATCGAAGAGCAAGCTCGGTTAATGAAGTCTCGTGGTCTAACCAAACATCGTTCATTCCATGTGACGTTCTCAAAGCCAACCCCTACAGATTCCAGGATTGCTAAAAGTATCGAGTCTACGTTCCAGAAACTCAGTCGTCAGAACGAACTTTCAAGCTCGTTCCGGGACATCACTATAGATGGCTAAACACAATTGGAAACAACATTGTTGTCTGTTGAGCTGTCCAGACTACATTAAGATGGCATCTTTGGCCAAAATGCTCTATTGCATATCACATAAACATACTATTTTATACATTCACATGCTTTGAGAAGTTGATGTTGACATGTTTTAATCCTCTCGTTTTCCAAACAAATTAAAGAATATAATAAAATCACTCATCCTTGGTCGGAACATGGCTGTTGCAAAAGGTAAGTAGGAAATGTGGCACTGAACAAGTGGACTCAACTCAAGTATAAACATAATTTTTTTACTTTGAAAAAAGAGTAAATTTAATTGTTACTACACGTCCTTTCTTGAATTTCTCCTTACGGAAGGCCTCGAAACAACGTCACAAAGTTTAATTTTGTTAGAGAACTCGGATTGAATTCAAAAAGTTCGATTTGATATAGTCTGAATCGAACTCAAACCTCATCTTTAAATTCGATAGAATTCGAAACAAAGGTTTGAGTTGAATTACATACATTTACAGTTTTTCTCAAACATCTTCTTATTTGATCAAGAATATTCAAGTTTAGGTTCGAACTACGGACCGTTTGAACCAAACCTTTAGAATTTTTCAAACCGAACCAAACTTCGAATTTTTCGGTTCATTTTAACCAAAACCTAAGTGCAAAATTGTTAGATATATTAAAACCGAACCGTGATAACGTTCGATTAGTTTGAACTTTGAAGTTCCCAACTTCGGTAACACGTTGATACGATTTGGTAATTTTATCGCCATCATTGGCCTTATTACAACGACAGAACATGTAAAAGAGCAACAAAAAGCTCATCAAGGAATGTCAAACAAACAGATTGAGAATTTACAATGCAAATCTTTTAGTTCCTTCTCAAAACAGAATTTACATTACACCAAATGGATATTGGCAGCGCTTGATAGAGCTCTACGTGGGAAAATCTTTTTTTTGTTTTGTTTGCAGAAGGGGTTGGGGAAGTTCTACCAACGATATTGACACGTCTTTGAACTTCTGCCGGACATAGCTGTCAATCTGCTTGTGGATTCTTCACGCAGCAAAGCCATTTTTTCTACAGCGACATTAGTAAGCGAACAAATAAGTCTGTTGTCTTTAGAGAGCACATACTATGTTTCAGTATCAAGTACCATATAAATGAAATCCTAGTCAGAACTTTTATGTATATCATTAACACTAACAACTAGATTAGTTGGACAATTATGCCACGTCGGGTACAATAAAATCATCAAGGCATATTCTTCCAGTTAGTTACACCATCATATTTCCACATTAGACAATTCGTATATCCACAAAAGTTATTTTCAAATCGACAGAGAATGGAATTGGTATAATTTCTAAGAGTGATGGAGATGGAAAAGATTAGGCAAAGAGCAAAAAACATACAATCAAGATGAATCTGAAGTACTTATATAGCTTACACTTTGTGGTTTCACTGGCGGGGCCCCTTGCTTAGAGTTAGTATTAGCTTTAGGTGGCGACTCAGGCTTGCCACCTGTCTTTTTCTCATTTCTAGCTTTATTAAAAATCACAGTGAACCCCTCTGCCGAAGCTGGGTCATTTACATCCCACTCACCAAACTTTGGCAAAGGTCGACCCTTCTCCTGACAAATGTACAAAGCAACAAGGTTATTCATACGAGAGGTTCAAACTTTATTAGCAGATACCAAATTTAAGGGTGACAAAATGTATTCAGGAACATAAATGAGTATGCTTAAAATGCAGATTGATTTGAGCAAAGAAGGTTAACATTCATAAACACACAAGAGTTCACAAGTTTGCATCATCTTATGATACATAAAATAACATTTTTGCAGTTGGGAAGGAAAATGGAGATTAGTGAACAGGATAACCTCGACAATAACATGAATAAAAACGGTGAACTGAAGTGAGACAAAATGAAGTTTAGCTTTGAAGTTAAGAAAACAAGCATATAATGCTTTCTTAAGAGCACGGTATCATATCACTCTCTCGAATAATTGCATAGTTACAACATTTCTCTGTCCAGAGATATAAGACAAAGATGAACAGATACCCGATAACTATTCAATACCTTCACGGGCAGTAAGACCAACAAAATTTATCCACTCTATGTACTTTGTAGTATTTATATATTGGGTATCAGTTCTGTTCATCTATATTAATAACAGTATACAGTCACTCTTCCTCTGATGAAAAGCTATTGCAGCCCACTTGATCAATATCCATTCGAATTAGTGTTGAACAGTTGAAGCATTACCTTAGGTTTATATCATTCTCAGAACTAGATACTGTCAAGATCCATCTCCACCACAAATCACACCAGTAGTAAGACTAGCAACATGCATAAGTTTCTATTAATGCCCAAAGCCCAAAGGTTTAGTAAACACCCTTTAATGCAATGCTATCTCCAAAGTGTTTCCAAGATTAAATCGTTTCACGACAACTTAAACAGTCCGAACCACTTTCATACAGAGTCGTGGCTTATAAAATCTTCACATAAAAATTCGGACTTTCGTCTTTACACAAAAAACCATTAAGAAGTTGTCCTAGTCTGATATTCTTTACGATCCCTAAACTCTCACAACTTCAAAAAAAATAATTTGGCTCGGTTAAAGTACTCACGCTCTGAAAAGTCAATCCCTAATGGCACCAGCTATAGATACTAAAATCCAATCGATGGTAATATGGCATTGTGCTAGCCACTGAACAATCCACCTAAACATAGCATAATAAAATATATCCATTGCCTCTAGAATCTGAATAGGCATCCTCACTCTCCATGTATGAAGTCTTTCAAAAATTTCATTGCAAGGACTCGAACCCATGACCTAGTTTTTTTAGTAATATATCATGACCACTAGACTAACATTAGAGGTTCTCTACATCTAAAGTTGTCGAAAGATAACATATTCTACAAAAAACAATAAAGGAAAAGATGAGGCACTAAAAAACAAATCATTAACCTAAATCGACATCATCTGTAAGTCTACAAGAATAACTCCTATTATCAAACATAAATAGTAAGAATAATCTGACACACAAAAAAAAATCGAACAAAGTTAACCTTAATATAGTAACACAAGACAATATTTTTCCGAAATTTAGTAAATTGGCTTTAAAGACTATGATTTTAATTTCCTTTCCCTTCCTTCTTATTCAATTTTGACAATCCTACTTCATTTTCACCAATAAAAAGCATAAAGCTTCCATTTTGCATCAAAATAACAAAAATGAGCAAGTCTTCATAACCCAATCCAAATGAAAAAAAATATAAATAGTCCACAAAATCATCTGATCATATTAATATTGCAGAATTCTCAATCAACATAAGAAAAAAAAAATCAAACCAAGCCTCATCCTACGGGGTCGGCTATATATGAATACAAGGTCTCCAGCAGTGTCCAATCAACAAAAAATATTTATCTCAATCAGCAAAAAAGTAAATTAAAACTAGAAATGCCACAAAAAAAACCCTTCAGTCAATTTATTGATAATCAACCAACAACAGATATAAGGTTAATGATTTGTGTTTCATAATTTGATTGATAAATGTAAGAAAATACATAAAACCAACATCAAATCAGATCAACCATCATAAAGAAAAGGTAATAAAGATTGAATCTTTAAATATATTAAAGAAACGCAAGGATTGGAATTCATACCGACATGAGAGATGATGAACAGATAATATTTTTGTTGAAAATGAGGTTTCACAATAGGAGAGACAAAAAGAGAGACTTCAAATTTAGGGAAGAAAGCTTAAACTGGCTATATTTATGTAATTATTTTTCCTCTTACAGGAAGATAAATAAATAAAATTATAAGGTGTACAAAGGTCTATATTGTTAAATTTAATTTGCCTATGCACTAAATACTAGGAATATTAGGACAAAAATGTAAGATGTTTTATATGGTTTTTTAACCGATTTCCATGAACCGTGAGGTTTTTTTAATGTGGTTGGTTCATATATACATTCTTTATGATTAATGAACTATTAATGAACGACTTTCCATTTAGTTCTTTTAGTGGCTAGCCCTATGCTATTTATACTTTCCTAGATGCCCCTATATTTATTTTAAAAAGGTAAAAAAATGAATTATACAATTATAGTTAAAATTTTTTTTTTACAATTCACACATATATATTTAAATTTATTTTAATTGGTAGGTATCTTTTCTTCTTATTAATTTATTTTAGTTGGTAGTTACATAACTCAAAATTAAATATATTTAATTATAGGAGATGAAATTATTTGTATCTCATTCTTTACTCTATTATAAAACATATTAGCAATGAAATTCATTTAACTATTTAAATTTATTGTTGATTTAGTTTAAATCATTAACGAAATTTATTGTATCAATTAATTTTTGAACAAATAAAGAATGACTAAACAAAATATCAACACCACATATACTAACTATGCATCGTACCTAGTTAAAAATGCAACCCAACCATTATCTATCTTTTTTGTGTTCTGTTTTTTGTATTATAAAAGATTCTCATACATTGAGTTCATTTAAAATGTGCTCCAAGATTTAATATAAACCCTTTTTCTCCCTCTTAAAATGGGTTGATGAGACATATGAGAAACCGTAAAAGAGTAAAGGACACTTCATAAAAGAACTAATACATTACGAACCACATTGAAACGAAAATAATAGCTCAGAGGCAACAAGCCAAGAAGTGTTTGCTTACATATGAGATTCAAGATCAACAATTCAAGATTAATGCACTCGTTTAACTATAAAAAAACATATGAGATTCAAGATCAACATTTTCCTCCAATATTCAATAGTTCTTCAGATCGAGGTAGCAAGCAAATCACATCAGTCTAGTAAACTCAATATTAATAGTAAAAATTGTACCTATGACCTTTCGATTAAAGACTCACCTAACTTAAAAATATAAGATATTTCTATTATATGAAGATGGTCATTTGTCTTACTTTTATATGATGCATATGTTTTGAAATTCTACATCAGCATTGTGAATACATGGTAAGTATTCATTTCACCTCTAAAATATTCTCTGTTTTGAGTTTAAATGGTCAAAATTAATAGAATTTGATGTTGTAATGGAATCATACATTTCCATTTGAATTCAAATGATAATGTTTTTGTGCAACATATTGAAAATACTTTCAATCAAAATTTTAAAAATTATTATGTCAAAATGAAGAATTGAGTGGTCATTTACAAATAGACAAAACATTATTCTATTAATAATCTAAATGCATTATGTATATGATGTTGTCTATGTTTATAGCTACCACTATCTTATGAGAATAATTGTTGGAATTTGTTTGACCTTTTGGTTGCTAAAGTGGTATATAATTTGTGATAGGGAGATGAGAGTGAGTAATTTATGTTCACTTTGTTGATAAGCCAGAACATGATTGAGTTGGTGAGATTTCATATATTGATATTTGATACACTAGAACTCAAGCATATGCGTTATTTGAATAGTCGAGTATATAAGGTTTTTGCTAGTGACCGAAAGGTTCTGAGTTTGAAACTCACCTTATTGATAATTTATAAAATAAAATAAAAAGAATCAAGCATATGAAGATAAACAATTGGACTAAATATTGAGATTTAACGTAATAAAAGATCGAGACGAGAATGTAGTAAGATTTCGAAAACTTGAACATTTGACTAGATAATGCGAATCATCTTCCTAATACTATCACTTTTTATGCTTAATACAATGAGGAAATAGGGTGAGTTGATGGTAATGGTTGCCACACTAGATTCCTTAAATACCTTTTATTTATTTCAAAATCTTAAAATTTATATTAGCTCTTCTAAACTTTTCTCTATAATGCATTCTCAATTATTACATTTTTTTGACACTTGTTGTTCTTTAGCAGATTCTCTATTATTAACAATTGATCGAACCATAATAATTATAACTATAAAATAGGGAGGGTACAAATTTGAGGGTGAGTGAATAATTTATATGGAGCCAAGCTATTTTAGGGAAGCTGAAAAAGTTTAAGTAATTTTAACCCCTATCATAACTTAGGATTAATGGCGGGGATATCACTTATCTTTTGAAGGGTCCCGGTTGATCACTCACCTTTTAAAATTCGTCTCAGTTGGTCTATTGACCATTTTTTTAGCTAATCTATGCATGTGATGACCATTATTAAGGGCTTTTTTCGCTTTTTCATGTCGAAATTAAGGGTTAGCTTTGAGTTTATTTCTAATTTTTTTTAAAAAAAAATTGCTTAATTTCGACATGGAAAAAACAAAAAAGCCCTTACTAATGGTCATCACGTGCGTTGACCGGGTGTCGAGCAGCCGGAAAAATGGCTAATAGACCAACTGAGACAAATTTTAAAAGGTGAGTAATCAACTGAGACCCTTAAAAAGTTAAGTGATCAACTGGTGATATTGGGAAAAGTTAAGTGATGTCCACAAGCATTAACCCTATAACTTATAGGGGAGCTGATGCACATGCTCTAACTTTCCTATTTACCTACAACTAATTTTGTCATTTTTATTTTAAAATTTTATTATTTTTATTTTTTAAAAATAAAGTTATACTAATTATTTATTCATTTTATATTGGAGCTAAAAATTTAAATCGGACTTAAAAGTATAAGTTATTTTTTTTGTTTTCATTTTATTTGTTATTATTTATTATTATTTTTATCTTCATATTAAAATAATTTAAGTTTGTCTACAATTTAAAATATAAAAATAATTGATTACAAAATATAAGGTGAAGCATAGAAAGTCATGCAAGTTATCCAATATCCTTGTATAATATGACATTTTATTTATTTTCCACTTACTATTTTTAATAACCAACTTCAAAAATAAAACAATTATCTACAATTTTCATTGTAGAGTATCTATCAACTGTGCTCAGAGAATTAGTTCCGACGAATGTACAGTGTCCCAAAATGTTTGTCCGTTTCAACATGACTTCCTCTGGTTTATCACCACTTCAGTTGTCCAGTTTCTCCACTATTCAACCTCGTTGCAGCCTCAAATATTCAGACCACTCTTCATTTCCTTTGTCTTCTTCTTCATCAACAAACTTCATAATTCAATCTCAACCACCAAATCAAGAATGTTCCAAAATCAAGACGATAAGGTACCGTTTGAGTCAGCTTTGTAAAGAAGGCAAGATTGAACTTGCATGCCAACTGTTCGACACAATTCCTCAACCAACTACTGTTCTTTGGAACACTATCATAATTGGGTTTATTTGCAACAATTTGCCTGAAAAAGCTATTGAATTTTATTCGAAATTGAAACATGTAAGTACAAATAAATATGACCCTTACACTTACTCTGCAACCCTCAAAGCTTGCTCCCAAACTAATCGACTTCGTGTAGGTAAAGCAGTTCACGGGCATATTATTCGTTTGGAAAATTATCCTAGTAAGATAGTGTATAATTCTTTACTGAACATGTATGTTACTTGTTTGTTGAGGTCGGATGATGTGGTGGGGTATGATTTGGTGGGACGGGTATTTAAGACGATGCCTAAACGAAATGTGGTTAGTTGGAATGTTATGATCTCTTGGTATGTTAAAAGATATAGGTTTGATAAGGCAGTTCGGCAGTTTGTCAAGATGATGAGAATGGGTGTTAGACCGACTATTGTTACTTTCGTTAATGTTTTCCCTGCTGTGTCGAGAGGAGGTTTTGATGTTGCTACTGCTAGCACTATTTATGGGTTGGTTGTGAAGTTAGGAAATGAATTTGTCAATGATTTGTTTGTAGTGAGCTCAGCCATTTTAATGTATACTGATATTGGGTGCCTTGGTGTAGCAAGAAAGGTTTTTGATTCTTGTTTAGAGAAGAATATAGAGGTTTGGAACTCTTTAATTGGTGGATATGTTCAAAATAATCTTCCTCTGGATGCTCTTCATCTTTTCTTGGAAGCTATCTCGGAGAAAGATAGCATTGCCCTTGATGAAGTGACATTTCTTTCAGTGCTGACTGCAGCGTCTCAGTTGCAAGAAGTGAACTTGTCCCGACAGATCCATGCATATTTGGTCAAGAATGCATTTATATCACGCATTATTCTTTCAAATGCTGTTGTTTCCTTGTATTCCAGGTGCAATTGTATAAATGAGTCGTTCCAAGTATTTAATGAAATGCATGAAAGAGATGTTGTGTCATGGAACACAATGATCACTGGTCTCGTGCAGAATGGGCTGGACTTTGAAGGGGTTATGTTAGTCTTTGAGATGCAAAAACAAGGTTTCACAATTGATGCTGTCACATTTACAGCTCTACTATCCGCTGCATCCAATCTCAGGGACCTGGAAATGGGTAAACAAGTTCATGCTTATCTTGTAAGGCACTGTATTCAATTTGAAGGGATGGAGACCTATATAATCGACATGTATTCCAAGTCCGGTATGATCGAGGCTGCCCAAAAAGTTTTTGATATAAGCTGCTCGAATGAAGTTGATCAAGCCACGTGGAATGCTATGATTTCTGGGAATACGCAGAATGGGTTAATCGACCAGTCTTTTAATATTTTCAGACAGATGATACACCAGGGTATAACTCCAAACTCTGTAACTCTTGCATCAATTCTGCCCGCATGCAGTCAGTTTGGTGGTGTGGCACTTGGTAAGGTTCTGCATGGTTTTTCTATTCGCAACTTTTTAGATGAAAATGTCTTTGTGGTATCCGCTCTAATAGATATGTATTCAAAATCCGGTTCAATCCTTTATGCTGAAAAGGTTTTTAAGATTTCGCCAGAGAAGAATGCTGTTACATACACCAATATGATACTAGGATATGGTCAACATGGGATGGGTAAAATAGCTGTCGAGCTTTTCTACTCATTGAAGGAACTACAGATGATGCCTGATGCCGTTACCTTAGTAGCAGTTTTATCTGCTTGCAGTTACACTGGATTAGTTGAAGAGGGTCTTCATATTTACAAATCAATGGAGACAGAATACGGTATCAAACCTTTACTAGAGCACCATGCCTGCATTGTAGACATGTTAGGAAGAGTAGGAAGGGTCTATGAAGCGTATGAGTTTATTAATGAATTAGGTGAAGATATTGATTTGCTGAGAATATGGGGGTCACTCCTAGCCGCCTGTCAAGTTCACGGACACTATGAACTGGGAAAGGTTGTTGCTGACAAGTTGATAGAGATGGAGGTAAGAGATGGAGTGACCGGATACCATGTTTTGTTGTCTAATATATTTGCCGATGAAAGAAACTGGGAATTAGTGAATACAGTTAGAAGAGGGATGCAGGAAAAAGGGCTGTCAAAAGAGGTTGGATGTAGTTGGATAGACATCGATGGTTACCCTCACTGTTTTACATCTAGAGAGAAAAAACATCCTAAATGCCATGAAATATATGGTTTATTAGATAAGTTGGTTTGCAATATGAAAGACGCTGGCTATAGGCTTTCTCTTGATTACCACAAGGCTTGACAGCTGATCTTGCTGAATGATATTCCCGAGTACCGAAAACAGATGAAATTCTCTAGAGATCATCGACACTGAAAGTATGTTCCAGCTGTGTGTCCCATTCATCAGTCAGCAGCTTGCGTTCCGCAATTTGAGGTAATGGAATGACAAGTTAACATCACACTATACTGTCTCAGCCAGATATCTTTATAGCAATTATGTTGTGCAAAAATGATTCTGATTATTTGGAGGGTCCCAAGCACCCCTGGTCTTTATACAATTCATAACTCTTAGTCGAACTATTGTAGTATTCAACATCACCCAGTTAAAGTTGTTGCTCAAACCTTTCTGACACTTCAGAAGATTGTAGGCAATGTCAAGGTTCGAGCCAACTATTTGGTGTATGTACATATACAATTCTAAGTTCAAACCTAACCTAGAGGTGGTAAGGAAATATAAGCATACTTGATAAGCTTTCAGAGTCATATCGGATTCCAGGGACTGTGAGATAGAAGATGACTGAGATCTCAGGAACTTGTACTTAGCAAGTGAGCTGGAGGAGCCAGCTGCAGCGGGATTGGCTGTTAATGCAGAGGAAATATTGGTGAAGGGTGTGTTATGGCGTGATTGATAATGTTATCATATTGTCGTCTACATTTGAAGTGTGAACTTCCATTGAGAGTCAAAATGACGATGGTAGAAGATGAAGCTGAGAGGAAGGGTTGGCCGGAAAGTCTGTCACCGGAGATGGAAAAAGTTGACTTGGGTTTCTCTCCTGTGGCTGTGAAGTTGTATAACCTGTTTATATAGTAAAGTTATCATTGAGTTGTCTTTTGCATGATTCTTGTGGAAATGGATATAATCAGCACTCTTCTTTTTTGTTACAGATGGTAACCTTTGTTGATCATTAAAGTATAATATTTGAGTAAGTTTACCAAGATGATGATTTTAAATTTTAATAATGCCTGATGCAGTTGAATATCTTCTAAATGTAATCATTAAAGAATTAAACGAATAAGAATTATGACAATAAACATACAAGTATTCAACAATTATAATCTTGAAAAAGTTATTCACGATCAAAGTTCACTCCATAAATCGAATATATATTAAACATAAAATTACTTGGAAACAAAGTATTAACTTTTGAAAACAATGGCCTGTCATCATCTCACATCTCCCATTCAACCCCCCCTCCATTCATAATTAAATCATCCTCATTCCTCACATCAACTTCCTCTTTTACAAGTTCAACATTTTCTTTGTTTTCCTCAATTTAACAAATTAATAAATAACATTGAAAAAAAGTTGGAATAAAGAAAGTATAAAAAGAAGGAGAGAGACATTACCACATCCCCTGTTTTTATTCCAATAACAACAATCTATACCCACTCCTCTTCACCCCCTCTTAGATCTTCACCAAGATTTCTCCATCTCAATTCTCATCCAAATGGTGATTTCTCATTAAAGATTGGATCTTTTTATAATTTAATATGTAATGATTTGATTTTTATTGATGCCATTTTTGGTATATGATCTAACTAATCTAATCTAATCTAATCTCAATTATGAACTTTGCAGATATGTTAAAAGCTTAATCTCACTTGTTATATTAATGCATTAATGATTGGATGTTTCTTGGATTGAAAAAAGAGACCCTATTTGTTGTTTGATCAGCCTCTACACTGAGGTTTGATTGATTTTCTGGATGAAGTATGATTTTTCATTAAAAATTGTATATTTTTACTATTTAATATGTAAAGATTTGATTTTTATCAATACCATCTTTGGTATATGATCTAACTAATCTAATGTAATCTGAATTTTGAACTTTGCAGATATGTTAAAAGCTCAATCTCAGTTGTTGTATTAATGCATGAATGATTTGGTGTTTCTTGACTAGAACAAAAAGTGCCAACTTGTTGCTTTGATCAGCCTCTGCCTTGAGGTTTGCCTGATTTTCTTGATAAGGTATGAGTTGTACCCACATTTTGATATGTTTGATGATCATGTTTGTGTGAATTCTGCTTAGATATCTACTATGAAACTGCCAATGAGTGTTTTATGTCACTATGTGGTTGGATGATTATTATTGTACTCGACTTTAAAGTGATCTAAAATATAGACAAGATTTTGAATTTTTTTTTTTTAGAAGTAGTTAATTATGTTAGAAAATTGATTGATGAGTTCTGTATAAGTGATGCATTGATATAATTTGGCATAACGTTTGACAAATGTTGAATTATGTAAGAAAAATGAGAAATTGGATTGATGAGTTCTGCATAACTGATGCACTTGTGTAATTTGTTTGTTGGTGGGATTACGTAACTATATTCTTGGTGATTGGTTATGGAACTGCAGAAAAGATGGAACATGATCTTGGTAAGCTATTCATTGGGGGGATTTCATGGGACACTGATGAAGAGCGTCTTAGGGAATACTTTAAGGCATATGGAGAGGTGGTGGAAGCTGTAATAATGAGAGATCGCAACACTGGGCGAGCTCGGGGCTTTGGTTTTGTTGTCTTTGCTGATCCCTCAGTTGCTGAAAGAGTGGTCAGTGAGAAACACATGATCGATGGGCGCTCTGTAAGTGTTTTCTCTCTCACTAGCTTTATGACTTATATGAATTGTATTTTAAAGAGCTTACTGAATCCAGTAGTGGATGCATTACTTTACCAGTCCTATTTGCAAAATTCTGATATGTAATTTATCCAATGCAATATGAGCTTAATGAAAAGGTAATCAAGCCCAAAGTTTTACTCAAATCAAGTACTGAAACTTTTATACTCAATGGTTTTCCTTAGAATTTAAATCTGAATTCTCTATACTTATATATATTACCAAGTGAACGGTTACTTACTTTTGGAGTTAAAACTTATAGGTTGAAGCCAAAAAGGCTGTTCCGAGGGATGATCAAAACATAGTAAGTAGAAACAATAGTAGCATTCAAGGTTCCCCGGGTCCAGGGCGCACAAAAAAGATTTTTGTAGGAGGCTTAGCATCTTCAGTTACAGAGAATGACTTCAAGAATTACTTTGAGCAGTTTGGAAATATAACGGATGTTGTTGTGATGTATGATCACAACACTCAAAGACCAAGGGGGTTTGGGTTTATAACTTTTGATGCAGAGGATGCAGTCGACAGAGTGTTGCTCAAAACCTTTCACGAACTTAATGGAAAAATGGTTGAGGTAAAGAGAGCAGTTCCCAAAGAGCAATCACCAGTCCCCATTCGCAGTCCTTTTGTTGGATATAACTACGGTTTTGCTAGAGCCAACAATCTTCTTAACAGCTATGCCCAAGGGTATAATTTAGGCTCGGTTGGAGGGTATGGAGTCCGAATGGATGGCAGATTTAGTCCAGTAGGTAGTGGTCGTGCTGGATTTTCTCAATTTGGCTCACCTGCATATGGCATGGGTATGAATTTGGAGACAGGATTGACATCGGGCTTCGGAGGCTCAAACTTTAGCAACAACCTTGGTTATGGCAGGGTCATGAGCCCTTATTTTGGCACAGATACAAATAGATATAATACTTCTATTGGATACGGCACTGGAAGTATTCGAGAGGATTCATTTATTGGATCATCTTCAAGGAATCTGTGGGCAAATGGAGGAATGAATAATTCTCCTAGAGCTACTTCTGGTTCTTACTTTGGTTCAGGAAGTGGCGGATTTGGAGTCTTTGGGAGTAATGCTGCATCTTGGGGTTCACCTGTTTCTGGTCAAGTGGGTAGAAATACTTCAGGCTATAGTGGTGGAAATATTGGACTGAGAAGTGGAGACAACAGCTTTGGTCTTGGAGCTGGAGGACTTGGGCGAAATGCTGCAACTGGTATACCTGCCAATAGCAATTTCTCTGCTACTAATGGTGGTTACGAAGGATCTTATGGGGATATCTATCGAAACTATGGAAATTCGAATTGGCAGTCTTCATCTAATGATCTTGGAGATTCTAGTTCATTTGGTTACGGACTTGGGAATCCTGCAGATGACACTCCTAAAGATACTGAGGAATATGTTGGTGGTTATACAATAGCTAATAGACAATCCAGTAGAGGTAATTTTGTGCTCCCGCTCTTATAAAAGTCTGGCTATTTGGAATGCTTTTTTATTCTGTAGTACTTCGCTAATAAATATTTTGCATGTGACTTAAAAAATTAAGTTTTGGCGATTGAACTACTTTCGCTACCATAAATAAGTCAACTGATGCCATATGACATTGGATATTAGTAGGATTATATTTGATAATTCCACTATGCGGAGTTTAGTACTGCATGAGTTTCCTTGCTGGCATTTAATATAGTTGAAAATCTGTTATGCTGATTGCCTAGAAATTATGATATGTTGAATTTCTTAGTTCTGTGGTTCCTCTTTAAATACACAGCAATTATACTATTACACTAGCTTGAACCTTTATTAAACTTTTAAGATCGGCATGTGATAAAAGTTTAGAAAACAACGTTCCATCTTTAATTTCTTTATTGCAGCTCAATTAAAATTTTCAAATTTAAATTATTCATCCTTTTTTGTGTCATTTCTAGGACATAAGAATCTTTATGATACTTATGTAGAATAATTGGTTGTAGCTAAATTCTTCTCCTTTGGTTTATGCATTCGTGGTAGTGGCATATCTGCTATCAGTTTAGCATATAAGTTCTACAACTTCTCTGAGTGAAGCGTAACTGATAAACGCCCAGCAATTTTATTTTCATTGTAATAAGTTGCAGTTGTTAGCCCCTTTACCAAATTTGGAAATTGTGAATTACTGTAAATTTAGCTGATAGTGTTCCTTATTGAATATTTTCTTTCCTTACAGATAAATGAATAATCAGTTTCTCGTGCATTCCTTACAGATAGCCGCTGAAGTTCGCAAGTTGTTTCCATTTATCTTCCATTCCGCTGGTTGTCATACTGGCTCTACTGCATAGGTACTATATACAATCATGTAGTGGTGCCTTCTTATGTATAAATTATTCCAAGTACTGAATTGTGGTACAATACTGATTTTCTCAGGTATTGCAGCGTAATTCATTATGATGAAATATAATTTTAGGACAAGACTTGTTTATTGGTCATATTCAAGTTTCAGCTTACATGAAGTTGATGAGTAATGCTAACGAGAATTCTGGATTTAAAGGGCGTCTTAAGTGAGAGCATTTGAAAGGCAGCATTGAACATTTTGGATTTTTATGTAATCTTTAGGTTCCTTCATCAGTATTCAGTATTCACTTGAGATGTAAAAATCAGCTTGCAGAATAAATGCTGCAAGACATTTCCGATTCTTCTGTTCACGTTTCTTCTGCAAGACGGCGTGTTACATCAAAGGTTGAGTGCTTTTGATCTCCCCCTATACTTTTTGATGTTTTTAATGTTGTAGTGACTGGCAAAGTGCTAATAGTCTCATAATTTCCCTGTCCTTTATGGGGTTGTAACTTTCTGAGATTGTTTGTCGGGTCCCTTTTTCGTTTAATAGAGTGAACTTTATTAGGGATATCCAGGTAGGAATCCCATCAATAAGGCAACACTATTATTCATGCACTCAAAATGTTTGGAACTTTATCACTGAATGAGTACATGTTCTACATTGAATAAACAATATCATTTATCATACTTTCTGGGTACTAAGATATGATCTTCTTTGCTCTTTGCTTGATCTCTTAGAAATCGATATGTCATCTAGGATTTGTACAATTATGTACTAATCTCACGAGTACATGATCATCATGTCATCAGAACTGCATGAGAACATGTTGAATTTTATGGTAGCTTCGATCATGAGATTAGAACATTACTAGGAGTATATGGTCATGTTCGTTACCGTGCAGTTTACTCTAAATAGCGGTTGCTACTCAGAACTTTTACATTAGTTTGCTACATGAAGGGTCCCCTAGAGTGTGTTCCTTAATGCACTTGAACTCATTATGGCTCGATTATATCACTACGAGATAGTTGACCATTTAGCGCTATTT